>BSBK01007655.1:17500-442500 GCA_027943335.1 Chamaecyparis obtusa | reverse complement strand
CATGCTCAAGCACTTTAATGGTCAAACTTCTTCTCGGCTTTCTCAAAAATCTTCTCTAACGTAGAGGAATCCTCATGGAACTTGTTTACTGCCTCAGCTAACTGTAATAGAATATGTTGAGAGGAAATCAACTTTAATACCTAATGCTTCTGACAAAATATCCTTTGCATCTTCAATAATTTTATATTCCTTGTCCCTTTCTTCTTTTAGTTTCTTCTGCTTTGCTTTCTTTTGGAGGAGTTCACCAATGTTTGCATTTGGTCTGCTGAAAGATTTGCAAAGTCTAGTTTTGGAATCTCTATCTCCTCATCTAAGTCTATATCCTCTTCTACATTCTTACTCAAAAATCTTGTACTCGGTTGAGCCTTAGGATCAACTGTTATTGCACTTAATGCCTTTGCAGAAGTTATTGTAGACATTGTAGGACTATCTATGAAAAATGATAAACTACCTACTGGAATACTTGAAGGGCTCAAAACTGAAGTATTCACAATTGTAGAATCAAAAACTAAAATACTTACTGAAGTATCCAGAACTGAGGTACTTACTGCTGGAAAACTTGATATGGAAGTAGGTACTGAAGTAGATACAGGAGACTGTAACTCAGTAAAAGAGGTGGTAGTCATTTTTGTCGATGATTCATTGAGTTGTGCTAGTGATGATTTTGACATTTGATGTATCTATGGAAGTTTTCATAATCATACTTGAAGTTATCTCCGTGCTAGGTGTAGCAACTTTTTCTGGAGAGCGAGGAAGTGAGGCAATGACTTCTACAGCTATCCAAACAATATTATCTTCTTCATCACTTTTCTTGTCTACCTTGGTATCTTCTTCATGTTCATCACTGTCATCATCAATATCCTTGATTATCATAGTTTCGACACTCGGTTTGTGAAGATTATAGATGTTTTTCCATGTGGCAGTGGCACTCTTCACAACTGACTCAATATCTTTGATCAAAATCAAACAACTGTTGAATTTGAGTGTCATCTTAATTTCATTATCTATCAATGCCTTATTAATTTCAGCATTTTTCAAACTTGGCATTAATTGCCTCAAGGTTTGAGCATAGATGTCCTTGACAGTTTGTCTTGCATTGGACCATCTCAACTTAATTTTGTTCAGCAGAGTTCTTGGGATTTGAGAAGCTATCTATTCAGGTGAGTATTTCCATCTTCCTATTTTCTCGATAACAACATCTTCAATTTCCTACTGCTCTTCCTTAGATCTAATTTCATATTTTAGAGATTTGAAGTTTGCAATTCCAGATCCTTCTTTCATATCCTTGATCTTTTCTTTTAATGAAGGAGGAGGCCTTTTGTATACTATTTCTTCACTATCTTTGTCTGCCTTGCCTCTTGCACTCCTTGTAAATACTGCAGAGGGTTTCTTGGGTGCCTTGGTGATAATTGCTTTTCCTTTCTTCTTTGCTGGTACTTGTTCTTCCTCCTCCTCATCCTTTTTCTCTTCTTCTTCTTCAAAGTCCTCTCCTTTTTCCTTGGTTGACATTAGAGGTGTGCTAGCTTGTATTTTGGCCATCCTCTTTCTTCCTTTGTTAACCGCCTATGGAAGCTTTATACTAAGCTCAATTCTCTCCTTAGCTTCTTCATATGTCCCAAAATATGGTGCCTTTGGATTAACAGGTTGATTAATTAGGGCTTCAATAATATTCTTGGTTTCATCAATATTTACCTTATAGGGAAGAGGTTTCACATGTACAATCCTTGGTTTTGCTGCCTGTATATATAGATTATCATAGTCCACCATGAAACAAATATCATCTTTGTAATCTTCCACCAATTTTTGTGGAATCCAGAATCTATTGTTCATTTTCTCTTTAAATGATTCAAAATAGTTATCCATTATGCTTTCAAAATTGTCACCCATTTCTGAAATGTATTCATTCATCTGATAAAGAACCGGCACATCTTTTCTCCATACTACCATGCCTTTTGATGGGAAAAAATTTTGAGCATAGAAAAATAAACAAACCAATAGTGAGACAAACTTACATGGATTGTTCTTTGAGGTTTGGATGCTCTCCATGTTCTTGTTGAACTGTTTCAACAAAAGATCTACTAGGTCAAATGACAGATTGTTCTTTACAATTTTATATGCTAGGTCAACTACTTCACACAAAACACTATTCTGCCAACTTGAACTGTATATCTTGTGAGCTACGATATGTATACCAAACTTCAATTCTGCATCAGTAATTCTGCTTATCTTCATACCTCTACCATCCCACTCGGCTAGGGTTTTTGTAGATTTTGCCTTGTCGAGCATGGGAAGACTAGTGATTCGGTGAATCATCTTCTTCGTAATCTCTACTGGTTGCTCAAGCCATATTTTACCTTCATGTACTCGACTGAGGATATATCTGACCCATTTTATCTAAAAGCTCCGAGGCAAGTGTGTGATGTGAACTAAACCCTTATCTTCCAAATGTTGATGCTCCGGTTTGAGAACACCATCGACACATAGTTCCTCACGAATAGTATCTATCTCTAGGGTTCCAAGCTCTTGAATTGTACACTTAAAATGACTACAAATATCTTTAATAAGGAGTACCTTAGGAGGAATCTGAGATTGAGCTCCACTCGGGTCTAGGGTTCCGGCAACTGCGGGCATGAGTTTGAAATTTGGTGCTTTCCATTCTGCATGAACCAACATTTCTGAATCTTTCTTCATTTTAGCACTGGATGATGCCATGGTAGCTCGGTGAACACAGTAAATTATTCAAGGAAAGAGAATATCTTGCTGAAATATGCTTCGAAATGCTTGATTACACTAGGAGACTTTTGTTTGCGGTGAATAGTGAACTTGATTTCACTCCTTTTGTTAAAAATTTGTCATTAATGCTTAGTACGAATTAGGGTATTGAATTAGACAAGCTGTCATCCACTATGAATTAATTTCTTGGTGAAGACTCCGCAACTCGGCGATCATACGAATTCATACTTCTCTGACCTTACTCGGTAACCAAATGAAGTTAGGTTACTCCCGACCTTGCTCGGTGGTAACTGATACCGACCTTCTTGTGATCCTGCTATATCTTGCATATTGATTTGAATCTATCTTCTTTTTAGTTCAGGAACTATTTTGGAATATGTCTATGAAGATACAGTTCCAGTTCTTTCTTGGAGACTAGTTAGAGCTCATAGAGCCACTCCCTTCATTAGTGACTTTAGGATTGGTTTGCTCTATAGGTTTAGGAATCCACTTCTGTCTCATCTGCTTCCTAATGTTATTTTCTTTTGCTTTCTTTTCATCTTCAATTTTGCCTAAATTCATGTAGTTTTTAGCTATGTGACCAAGCTTAGTGCAATTATAACATCTTATGGTAGAATCCCTTTTTCTCAAGTGGTGCCTTACACAATTCATGCCAATGTGTCCATATTCTCCACAGTAATGACATCTACACCAAGTGTTGTAATCCCAACCAAACATTGCTTTAATAATTTGTTCCGCTAGATTGGGTGTTTTAGTTCTGCATTCTGATGCCTTATGACCTTGTTTGCTGCATTTGTGACATATGCCTTTAAATCTTGGTTTCTCCTTGCATTCATTTGCTTTATGACCAAGCTGATTGCAATTGTAGCATTTTCCATTGAATTTTGCTTTTCCATTGCTCCAACATTTGTTTGAAGTATGACCAATTTTGCCACAGTGATTACAGGTAGGTTTTTGATTCTTTTGAGTACCTTGTTTGGAGGATTCACCTTCCTCTTTGTATCCAAGTCTTGCTTTTCCTTTTTGCCTATGAAGGTTTCATTCATACACCTTATTCATATCTTCTTGAGATTTCAACATTCTCTCATTGATTTGCCTTTCAGCATCTAGCTCACTCATCACTCTTAAATTGATTTGCTTTTCAGATCTCAGCTCTTCTCTCATATTTTCATTTTCTGATCTTAGAGTCAAGATTTCTTCATTTGCATTGGAGATTTGATTAATAAGATTTTCTAGCTGAAGAGTTTTATTTTGGATTTCATTGTTCTTTCCATCTATTTCATCTTTCATCTTGTTTCTTTGTTCCAAGACTTCACAGAATCTTGTTGACTGAATTTCCTGTTCTCTTTTCAATTTTCTCACTTCTTCTTGCAGAGATCCATTCTTTTCTAGAAGTTCTTTGATTGCATTGTTTGCTTCATCTGAGCTGCTTGAAGGGAAAAAGTCTTCAATATTTTCTTCAACATACTGGTGGTCATTGATCTGATTTGCAAGTTCCTTCCTTCTTTTTAGGGAAAGGGAAAGATTCTCTCTTGCTTCTTTGAGTTGAGTTATGGCCATTTCCAGATCTAGCTTTTCATTCTCAATTACTTTGTTCAGTCTGAATATCTCCATTGTCCTGAATCTTTTCTCAAGCTGTCAAACTTTATTCTGAGATCCACTATGCTCTGATACCAATTGTTGGAAATATTCAAGACTATCTAGGTTACTGAGAGGGGAGGGGTGAATCAGTAACTTCAAAACTTTTAATAGATTCAGATCTTAATAATATTAGATTGATAATCTGACTGCATGCATGAGTAATAGAAAGAATAAGACATTCATAACACTTAGAACACAGAGATTTGGTGACCCAGAAACCTTCCAAGTAGAAAGTAAAACTTGGGTGGGGATGATACCCACAAAACTTCAATACTGCAGTATAAAGTTTGCCGGTTAAGGTTTACAATGATCACTTTTGATGATCTACCCTATTAGGAGCAATAAGGACTACTAGGTCCACCTTGTTAGAGGTTTTACAAACATACAATGAAGTATGCACTCGGTTAAGAGATTTTTACAAAGACTGTTAAGTCTACCTGGTTAAAGGATTTCAAGCTGATTCACCTGTTAGGATGAAACGGTAGATCTCTTACTTGCAATTGTACTTGCTGATTGAGATTCTCTGATGTACTAATCACCTTCTATGATAGATAGATCTTTGCTGCTTCTTATACTGCTGTAGCCCTTTGTAATTCACTTATCTCTGCCTTTCTCTCTTTTTCATACTTCTCTATTTAATCATACTTAGATATGACATAAAACATTATTTATATATCAATCTAAGTCAATTCCAAAACAATTACAAAGTCAGCTCTTAAACAAGTAAACACAAATATTACTGAGTCGGCCCAAATATAGTTACACGGTTACTGCAAACTAACTCGGTGACTTTCTGATACTCGGTGTCCACTACATTATTCAGCATCATCATGCACTCGGTAGAAGTGGAAACTCGGTCCATACTAACCACTTGGTCATAGTTTCAAACTTGGTAAATACTAGAGACTTGGTAGATAAAGTGTTACTCGGTAGAAACTAAGTTTCCTGTTTACCCGTGCAGCACTTGGTAAACACTGTGAAACTTTGCGAGCTCAGTATGCACTGTTCTACTCGGTAAGCTCTGCTCGGCTTGGTAAGCTCTATTCTTCTCGATATGTACTAATCTACTCAGTAAGCTCTATTCTGCTCGGTATGTACTGTTCTACTTGGTATGCACTATTCAGAATAAGTGTTGTCACTAATGGCAATCATGCTTAATGCCAACACCCATATCTATAGGGTTTAGGTAATAAGGTGTAAGATGTAGCATTTAGGATACAATATTAATGGTATAGGGTTTAGGATACATAAGGTTTGGGGGTATTACCTATATTGATACCTCTCTCTCTCTCTCTCTCTCATATCTAGGTCATCACCTCTCCCTCCCTTGTATCTAGGGTAAAATATTGATGACATAAGGTTTAGGATACATAGGGTTGAGGGTATTACCTATATTGATACCTCTCTCTCTAGGTCTCTCAGTCACTCCCTATCTACCTCTCACTCTCCCCTTCTTAGTCCTCTCTTTCTCTTTTTTCTTCTCTATCCTCTTCTCTCTCCCTCCTATATCTAGGTCATCACCTCTCATTCACTTCTATAGGGTTTGGGTAATAGGATGTATGATATAGGGTTTAGGATACTTTGGGTTGAGAGTATTACCTATATTGATACCTCTCTCTAACCTATTCAGGTTTCTCTCTCCCTTTCTTCCTCTCTCTCTTTCTATCTCCTCCTCCCTTATTTACCCCTTATATATATTCCTCCCCCACTCTCTCTTATTCTCTTTGTCCATTGCCTAGGTCATCAGCTCTCTCTCTCTCTCTCTCTCTCTCTCTCTCTCCCAATTTCTCCATTCCTATGCCTTTAACTCTCTATGTCCCCATCCATATCTCATTACCCACCTCTCTTTATACCCCACCACCTATCTAATGCAAGGTAGGTCGAGAAGAGGGGCCAAAGGCATGCCCTAATCCAAATCTACCTTGCAGAGATCACACACAAAAGCAATTACACAACAAGTGAGAGAGAGAGAATGCAGATCAAATCCTTTTATTCATCAAATAGATTCATACATACCAAGTTGTAAGGCCTTCCCGGTTAGGGCTAGATATAAAAATTCAATTACAATAGTCCTCCAACATGTGAGGATTCAGAAACTATCTTCAACTCCTAATATGATACCATTCATCTTCTAGCTCTAAGCTGATGTCCTAAAACTACAACCAATGACTACATTATATAAAAGAGGCTACTAAAATAAGTCGGCCTTCAGATCCACCATTAATAGAAGGAATGACCAGATCTAGGTCTGCATGCTTCCCAATGATCGATACTAACATTAAATCTATGACCACAATTAAATGCACAAGTCAGCCTCAACAGGAGACTAAAACAAAAAACTCGATAAGCAAGGATAATCAAGCGCTAGGGAATTAATCGACCAACTTGGTTAAAGAAGGAACCTGAGCAACTACCAAGCCAACTCGGTCAAAGAAGGAACCGAGAGACATAAAACTCAAACTTATTTTTGGTGACACAAGATTGCCAAGTACTCGAGATGCTCCTACATCAGACACCTGGGGTTGTTTGAAATGATTCTCCAAATCATGCAACAGGTACAACCCGAGCTGAATCCAACTCAGATTGTGAAATCCATGAATTGTCTTCAATCATTTTGTTCTTCCACTTTACTAGATATTTCATATAGTATTTTTCTCTTGTGCTTCTGCCAACTCTTTGTTCCAATATCTGCTCAACTTCTTATGTCTGTCTCTTAGGATAATCATTCAGTACTGTCATTTCTTCATCCGATTCATGATACTCATACAAATTTGCAATGTTGAATATAGGTGATATATCCATGTCATCAGGTAACTCAATCTCATAAGCATTTCCATTATCAAATCTCCTTAATATCTTGCAAGGACCAAACTTCTTCATTTTCAGCATCCCATATGTTCCAATAGGAAATCTTCCTTTCTTCAAGTGTACCATTACTTCATCCCCAATTGAAAAAGTCTTATTTCTTCTTGATCTTTTAGCTCTATCATTGTATTTTTTATTACTTTTCTCCAACTTATGTTTCACTTCTTCATGCAATGTCTTCATGAACTCAGCAAACTTTACTCCTTTAGCACTTCTCTTTTCTTCACCAGCAATATCCTTCAAATATGATGTACCTCTCAGTTGTATTCCATTTACAATCTCAAAAGGTGTTTTTCTAGTACTCCTATTCACCGAATTATTGTATGCAAACTTTTCTTGTGCCAACATAGAATCCCAATTACTCGGTGTTTCTCAAACTAAACATCTCAAAAGATTGCCCAAGCTTCTATTCACAACCTCTTTTTGTCCATTAATCTATGGGTGAAATGTAGAACTATACCTCAACTCGGTGCCTAATTTTCTCCAAAGAGTCTTCCAAAAGTATCCAAAAAATTTATTGTATTGGTCAGAGATGATACTCCTCGATAATCCATGCAATCTCACAATTTCCTTAAAGAAAAGATCTGCTATATGCACTGCATCTGATGTCTTTCTATAGAGTATAAAATGTGTCATCTTAGAAATCTATCCACAAAAACAAATATAGAATCATTACCTCTTAGTGTCTTTGGTAAGCCAAGAACAAAATCCATACTGATATCAATCCAAGGTTTCTCAGGAACAGAAATCGGTATATACAATCTGGTATTCTGACTTACTCCCTTTGCAACTTGACAAATTCCACAACTTCTCACAAATTTTTGAACATCCTTATACAACTATGGCCAAAAGTATTTCTCCTTAAGAAAATTCAATGTTTTGTCAATGCCAAAATGTCTAGCCAAACCACTACTATGTTTCTCCTTTATCAAATTAGTTCTCATTGATCCTTTCAGTATACACAACTGAATACCTTTAAACAACATATCTTCTTGAATGAAATAGTCTTCCCATTTAGTACTTGGTTTATCTTGAATAGGTGCTCCGCACTTCCTCCATGGCTCAAAAAAATCAGGATCAGTTTCATACAATACTTTCGTATCATCAAAACCAAGAAATTCAATTCTCATCTCAGTCATCAAAGATCTTCTACTCAATGCATCAGAAACCTGGTTAGTGACTCCACTCTTATGTTTTATCACAAATGTATAACTCTACATATATGCAACCTATTTCATATATATGTCTTTGATTCAACTTATTCTGACTACCCAAATACTGTAAAGCCTTATGATCAGTATACAATACAAATTCACTCAGTATCAAATAATGTCTCCATTTCTTTAGGGATTGAACATGCAATAGCATAGAATTCTTGATCATACACAAAATATTTCCTTTTTGCATCATTCAACTTTTCACTAAAGAAAGCAACAAGTTTACTTTCTTGACTCAACACAACTCCTATTTCACTACCACTTGCATCACATTCAACTTGAAATACCTTATTGAAATCAAGCAATGCTAACACAAGAAATTCAACAACCTTCTTTAGAGTCTCAAAACTTTTATCAGCTCCATGTGTCCACTTGAATTCTCTTTTATCTCCTCTCATAGTCTCAGTCATAGCATTACAAATTAAATTGAAATTCTTAATGAAATTTTGGTAAAAACTTGTTAAACCATGAAATGATCTTACCTCACTAGCATTCTCAAGTGTAGGCCAATTCAAAGTAGCTTCAACCTTTTCAGGATCCATTTTCAATCCATCAGCTGAAATCACAAATCCCAAATACATAATCTCCTCTTTCATGAAAGAACACTTTTTTAGGTTAATCAGCAACTTTTATTCTTTCAATGTTTGCAATACTTGTTTAACATGCAAAAAATTCTCTTCTTTGGTCTTACTGAATATCAAAATATCATCTGGGTATACAATCACAAATTTACCCAAAAATTTCTTCAAAACTTCATTCATCAATCTCATAAAAGTACTCGATGTATTAGTTAAACCAAAAGGCATAACCAACCACTCATACAAACCTTCTCTTGTCTTAAAAGAAGTCTTCCACTCATCACCTTCTCTAATTCTGATATGATGATATCCACTTTTCAAATCAATTTTGGTAAAATACTTTTCTCCAATCAAACTATCCATTATATCATTTATTCCCAGTATATGAAACCTATATTGTTATCTTATTAATTGCTCAAGAATTAGTACACATTCACCATTCTCCATTCTTCTTAGGTGCCAATATGATATGGGGGCATCCAAGGTTAAGGCAAGGGCATTCTATGTCCTCGGTAAACTGCATGGAGTGTTTGTGTTTTGGCCAGTTTTACTCAGCTGCAACCTTGACCGACGGTCTCGGTCATTGAAGGAAACTCGGTCATTGAAGGAACTCGGTAGTCCCTGGTGCTCAGTAAAAGTGTTGCTTGGTCGACACTAGTGCTCGGTGATGCCTAGCATGCTCGATAATTTTACTATTGCTCGATATTTCTGACTTACCGACTAGAGTTCTGTGTGATTTGTTGATCCGACTTGGTGAATTAATTGTTGGTAGCCATTGTCTTGGGCCAACATGCAGAATTAAATGTTTGTATACATTTGTAAGCTAACTTTATGACATTTGATTATTGTTTTTGGGGGAGTTAAGGGTTTCATCCAACTGACTTGTGGCTGATGATTAGTATTTAAGGAGGGCTTGGGTAGATGTTTATAGAGAGAGATTTTTTTGGAGATTAGAACTTGGAGACTTAGCAGATCTAGAACTCAGATGTGAAGCTGAAGTTGGTGAAGTTGTGGAAAAGTTCTTGATCTTCTTGCAGATCAGATTGTAATCTGATAATCCTTTGTAGCAGAGCTAGGGGTTGCATACTTGGGAACAAGGAGATTTCTTGGAGGCTTGCAAGCTCAAGTTTAGATTTTCCTTAGAGTTTCCATCAGCTTCTGATTGTGTTCAGAGATGAACTAGTTGAGATTGTATTAGATCTAGTTGTGGATCTTGCAGAGTTGTTTTCTGATTGTAATTGGCCCTAACCTGGAAAGCCTTACAGTTGGGCATGTTAATGAAAATTAGTATTAAATAATTATTTATGTTCCATTGTTGAGTAATCCATTGTGTAATTCTTTTGGCTACAAGGTTTGGACTATCCTTCATTGGATCCACCATCCTTGACTACATTAGGTGGTATCAGAGTGAAGTTTTGTTCCTGCTGGAGTGAAAGTTGATCTTGTTGAAGCAAAAGCTTGACCTAGCAAGGCTGATCTTGCAAAGTTAATCTTGTTGGAGTAGAGATTGTGCACAATCTGATTGCAGATCCGAAGCACTGAACTTGTGAAATTGTGCCCTAGTTGTTTACAAGGTTGCAGGTTGAGATCTGACTTGTTACAGCTTGGAGATTGTCACAAGGTGGTCGGTGAGGGTCTTTTGCAGAGGATTTCTCTTATCTTTAAGGATGCCTCTGAGGATATTGGACCCTAGATTTATTTCTGATCTTTGTGATATTGTTGAATCCCAGATCACAAAGAAGGTGAAATCAGATTTCAAATCTGAGTTGGAATTGATGAAGAACGATATGGTAGTCGAGATCATGAGAACTGTTACTGGTATACCTCAGAATGTTGGAGCTGAGGATGGATATGAAGAAGCTGCTAAAGAATTTGAAACCACTGGATCTAGTGGTGATGACCGAAGGAACAAATCTAGTGAGGATAGAACTACTCAGTTGCCTAGACCTGTTGCTCGGTTTAGTAATTATCGAATGGAAGTTTCTACTTTCTCTGGTACTTTGAAGCCCGACAATCTGATTGATTGGATTGGTGAACTTGAAGATTTCTTTGAGTTGGAAGAAATTGAAGATCCTCTTTAGGTGAGATTAGTAGAGACAAAGTTGAAAGGACATGCTGCTCTTTGGTGGAAGGAACTACAGAGAGACCGAGAAGATGAAGGTGAAACAAAGATCAATCGGTGGAGATTGATGGTGACTAAGTTGAAAGCTAAGTTCATACCGGCTGACTATGAGCTTGACTTGTTTAAGAAGTTGTAGAATCTGAAACAGAAGGATTTTTCTATTGAAGATTATATCGAGGAGTTCTACAAACTTACTATTCAGTCTGGACACCAAGAGCTTGGTAAGGAAAAGGTAGCTCGGTATGTGAATGGTCTTAGATTTAATATTCAAGATGAGCTTGGTATGATGAAGATCGATTCTATTGAAGATGCTTATCAGTATGCTCTAAAGGTAGAAGATAAGTAGAAGAGGAAATAGCCTAGCAACTCCTGAGGAAAAGAAAATATTGATCACTCGGTGAAGGAGAAACCGACTGATGTAGAAGATGAACAAAAACCTATGGAACCAAAGAAGAAGACAGGTAGAGTTATCTTTAAGGGTACTTTCTATAACTATGGAGAGGAAGGAAATCATTATTTTGAGTGCACATAGAAGAAGGTTGACCGATGAACTACTGTGATGAATGAGAACATTCAGAATGAACCCGAATCAGAGAACTTGCTGCTTCGGCGAACATTGCTCAGTACAAAGGATGAACCTTGTCAGAGGAGTAACTTGTTTAGGACCTGATGCAAGACTAAAGGTAAAATCTATGATGTTATTGTTGATAGTGGTAGTACTGATAACCTTGTTGCTGAGGACCTGGTTCAGAAACTTGGTTTGAATAGAATGAAACATCCTTTTCCTTATAGGCTTGGCTGGTTACAAGATGTTCATGCTTTGGAAGTTAGAGAACAATGTTTCATTGATGTTCAGATTGGCTAGTACAAGGATCTTGTGCTTTGTGACATTGTGAAGATGAATAGTTGTGATCTATTGCTCGGTAGACCTTGGCAATATGATTGTAGAGCTATTTATGACTATGTAAGAAATGTGTTTACCGTTGAGAAGAATGACAGGAAGTTTTCACTGATGCCTTTGATGGATGCAATGCTCAGTAGGAGAAGCCTGAGTATTGGTAGCCGAGTTGAGATTGTAGATCCTGAGAAAATAAATGATCAGTATGGATAACTGACCTGTACATTGTCTAGAAAAGACTTGAAGAGATAAAGAAAACTGAAGTGGAAGGCTTTGCAAGCAGAAAAGGTGGAGGACTTGTATGTGAGGAACAAATTCAGGATTTATGTGTTAAATCTTGAAATATGTTCTTCTCACATATGAACATCTTTTGGAACCTGGGGTGTCTGATGAAGGGGCATCCAAGGTTAAGGCAAGGACATTCTATGTCCTTGGTAAACTATATGGAGTGTTTGTGTTTTGGCCAGTTTTACTCGGTTGCAGCCTTGACCGACGGTCTCAGTCATTGAAGGAAGCTTGGTCACTGAAGGAACTCGGTAGTCCCTAGCACTTGGTAAAAGTGTTTCTTGGTTGATACTGGTGCTTGACGATGCTTGGCATGCTCGATAATTTTACTATCGCTCGGTAGTTCTGACTTATCGACTGGAGTTCTATGTGATTTGTTGAGTTGACTTGGTGAATTAATTGTTGGTAGCCATTGTCTTGGGCTGACATGCAGAATTAAATATTTGTATACATTTGTAAGCTAACTTGTATGGAATTTAATTATTGTTTTGGGGGAGTTAAGGGTTTCATACAGCTGACTTGTGGTTGATGATTAGTATTTAAGGAGGGCTTGGGTAGATGTTTATAGAGAGAGATTTTTTTGGAGATAAAAAATTGGAGACTTAGCAGATCTAGAATTCAGATGCGAAGCTGAAGTTGGTGAAGTTGTGGAAAAGTTCTTGATGTTCTTGCAGATTAGATTGTAATCTGATAATCCTTTGTAGCAGAGCTAGGGGTTGCATACTTGGGAACAAGGAGATTTCTTGGAGGCTTGTGAGCTCAAGTTTAGATCTTCCTTAGGGTTTCCATCAGCTTCTGATTGTCTTCAGAGCTGAACTAGTTGAGATTGTATTGGATCTTTGTGGATCTTGCAGAATTGTTTTATGATTGTAATTGGCCCTAACCCAGAAGGCCTTACAATTGGGCATGTTAATGAAAATTAGTATTAAAAAATTACTTTTGTTGCATTGTTGAGTAATCCATTGTGTAATTCTTTTGGCTACAAGGTTTGGACTCTCCTTCATTGGATCCACCATCCTTGACTACATTACAATACAACTGGTACTGCACAAGGACTCAAACTTTCTCAGATCAAACCTTTCTGCAACAATTCTTGAATTTTTCAGTTCAATTCCTGATTCTTGGTAGGTGTTAACTGATGTGGTTCCTTATTTGGAAAACTAGCTCCAAGGATAAGATACATGTAATGATCATCAATGCTTCTCTTTGGTGGAAAACTATCAGGTACATTATCAAAAATGATCTCTCTATACTCAATGAGTATCTTATCAATCTCCTCAAGTACGCTATCCACTATTTTCTTACTCGGTTTGTTAGGAATCACAGCAAAGCATACATCATTCTTCTTCAAGTCCTCAACAAACTTTCTTCCTTCCATCAAGAAAACTTTCATAGATTTAAAAACACTACTAACAGATTCTTCAATCATAGGTAACAAGATTTGTCTTCTCTCATTAGCCCAAATAGTATATTTATGCAATCTCCCATCATATATAGTATGTCTAACATATTGCCAAGGTCTACCCAAAAAAATATGACAACAATCCATAGGCATGATATCACATAACACCTTATCATAGTATTTTACAATTTTCAAATTCACATAACATTGTTCACTTACCAAGAGCGTATGCTCATCCTTGATCCATGAAATCTAATAGGGCTTCAGGTTTTCCAATGTTTCCAACAACAGCTTTGTAACCATTTCTTTAGATGTCAAATTCTTTGAGCTTCCACTATCAATGATTACCTTCCACACTTCATCATAAACTCTACATCTAGTCTTGAACAAACTTTTCCTTACTGGATCTTCTTTATTACTTTCACTCCAAAGTGCTCTCCTTACCATCAAATTCTTTTCCTTCTCATTCATTTGGTGACTCTTCTTGCACCAAAGCATTTCTACTGCTATGGACCTTCTTACTTGCATGTTTACATTCAAATGATCTATGTCCTTCTTCTCCACAATTTCAACAAGTTCCTCAGAATCCACCTTTGTTATAACCACCTCGGTAGTTATTGCTTCTTCCCCTAGATGAACTTTCACCTTTCCACTCGGTCTAGCCTTTATCCAAATTTGGTTTTCCCTGATCAAATCTATTATTTTCACCATGAGATCTACCTTTTCTTGTAGAGAATATACCACCTCTTCCTCTTTGTCTTTTCTCATGTTTTTTGTTCAATTTCTCCTCGGCTTTCAAGTCAAAGTTATAAGCTTCCTCAATGTTTTCCAACATAACCAAACTGATTTCTTCTTGGATGGAAACTCTCAATCCATTCAAGTACCTAGAAATTATTTCCACTTCATCTTCATCATGTCTAGATCTGATATCTAATCTATATAATTCCTTAGTATAATCTTTTACCAAGCTATCTTTCTACCTCAAACTTTGCATTCACCTAACTAGGTTAATCTGATAATCGCAAGGTAAAAACTTTCCTTTCAACTTATTTACCATCTTATTCTAACCTTAATTTTATCTTTTCCTTTCCTTTTTCTATCCAATTGCAAATGCTCCCACTACAAGGATGCATGACTCTTCAACTTTGTGCTTGCAATCTTCACCTTCTTTTCCTCAGGGACATTTTCATACTCAAAATACTTTTCCATCTCGGTGATCCAATCCACCAATTCATCTAAATCCAGCTTCCCACTGTACTCAAGAGGATTGAAATGTAGTGTAGACTTCATATTTGTCAAAGCTTTCAAAAATCTTTCCTCACCCTGATACATCACTAGTGCAGGTTCTACATCATCATGTTCTTTCTCAATTTCTTCATCACTAACATCTTCAAGATGTCTTCCTCTATGCTGGGTTGTTTCAACAACTTCTAACCTAGGAGCAAGTTGTCTCAACATGTCTACCAATCCTAGATCTGCATCTCGCCTCTCATGAACTATCTTGAAACCCTCTGTAATTGCAGGCCAGATCACAATCTACTACCCCACAACAATATCAACTAAGGTTTGACAAGAATGAACCCTCAAAGCTAGATTTTCAAATCTAGATCCAAATCTAAACCTTCTCTTGAATACCACTTGATGCAATGCAAGGGTGGAAGAGGGGCCAAAGGCATTCCCTAATCCAAATCTACCTTGCAGAGATTAAGCATAGACTAAATTACACAAGTGAGAGAGAGAATGCATATCAGATCCTTTTATTCATCAAATAGATTCATACATGTCAGGTTGTAAGGCCTTCCCAGTTAGGTCCAGATATAACAATTCAATTACAGTAGTCCTCCAACATGAAATGATTCATAAACTATCTTCAACTCCTAATCTAATACCATTCATCTTCTAGCTCTAAAATGATGTCCTAAAACTACAACCAATGACTACATTAAATACAAGAGGCTACCAAAACAAGTCGGCCTTTAGATCCACCATTAATGGAAGGAATGACTAGATCTAGGTCCACATGCTTCCCAATGATCAATACCAACATTAAATCTGTGACCACAATAAAATGCACAAGTTGGCCTCAAAAGAAAACTAAAACAAACAACTCGATAAGAAAGGATAACTGAGCACTAGGGAATTAACTAACCAACTCGGTTAAAGAAGGAACCTGAGCAACTACCGAGCAAAATCAGTCAAAGAAGAAATAGAGAAACATAGAAAACTCAAACTTGGTTTTGGTGACACAATATTGCCAAGGACCCAAGATGCTCCTGCATCATTATCTCACCTTCACTCTCCTCATCAAGTTTTCTTACCTCTCTTTACCCTATAGGTATCTCACCCACACCACTTCACCTATCTCCCTTTATAAAGACTCTCTCTCTCTCTCTCTCTAGGTCATCACCTCTTCCTCCACTTTATATGGTATGGAGTTTTGGGTATATAAACTACTTACTATATAAATTTTTGGTATTAGAGTGGGATGGATTGAGAGGAATAGGGTAGGGGGAGATAGTTATGTTGATGGAAAAGAGATAATAAAATGAGAGAGTTCATGAAGGGATTGGTAAGGATGGAGGGAGATAACTAGAAAGGGGAAAGATAAAGAGGTGAGATACTTAGTGGAGGAGAGAGAAGAGTAAGATAGATAGAGGGGAGTATAGAAGAGGGGAGAGGTGATGATCTAGATAAGGGAGGGAGAGACATAGAGAGTGGATATATATATATATATATATATATATATATATATATATATATATATATATATATATATATATATATATATATATATATAGAGAGAGAGAGAGAGAGAGAGAGAGAGGAGATCAATACCCTAAACCATGTACCATATGGATTCTAAAACTTGTGACAACAATATTGTACCCTATATACTATACAATGTACATTATACCTAGATGGGAAGAGAGAGGAGTGATATAGATAAAGGGGGATAGAGATAGGTGGGTAGTGGTAGGATAGACCTCATAAATGGATAGTGGTAAGGGGGAGGGAGAAAGAGAGGTGGAGAGGGAGGTAGAGAACTAGAGATAAAATAAATAGATAGGAAAGAGACCTAGAGGGAGAAAGAGAGGTGAGAGACCTAGATGATGAGATAGGAGTAAGATAGATAGAGGGGGATAGAGAGAGGTAAGGGAGGGATAAGATGAGAGGAAAAATAATAAAGAGAGATAGAGGATTAAGAAGAGATGGAGGGAGAGATATACATGGAGGGAGTGAGAAATTTGGGTAGAGATGATATAGAGGTGAAGAGACATGATATATAGGTAAATGGTGAGAGTGAGGTCAGATGGGAGTTTGACGAGGAAGGGAGGAGATATAGGTAGAGAGGAAGAAAGGGAATCATAGACCTAGAGAGATGAGAGAGAAGATGGACTAGAGGGAGAGAGAAGTATAAACATAATAAATACCCTAAACTTTGTACCATCAATCTTGCACCTTAAACCCTATATAGAGAGGGAGAGGAAGAGATAGAGAGATGAGGGGAGAGATAAGAGGAGGAGAGAAGTAAGGGGGAGGGAGAGGGAGGTGGAAAGGGATGGAGATAATTTGAGAGGGAGTAGATAAAGAGGTGAGAAGCCTAAAGTGGGAGAGAGATGCGAGAGACCTATTTGAAGAGAAACATGAGTGAGATATATGGAAGGGGATAGATATAGGGGTAAGTAGGGAGGAGAAGAAAAGAAAGAGAGGGAAATAAAGGTAGGGAAATACCTATGAACTAAAATTCACTATGTCACAGAGTTAAAACATTTTTCTACGACTTAAATTTTTCCATTCCGTGGTGTTTTTGTTTGAGATTCACATGCGCTTGCTACTTGTCATTATAGTATGCATTTTGGAGTGAGCTTCCTTTTCTTTTCATTGAAAGTTGTACTGAGCACCACATGTATAGCAAGTTGCTAACTGCAATACCTTTTTGCTAGTGGGCCCATGAAATGCAAAAAGTTACACTTTTGCTACATAGTGTTCCATGTGGTCATCTCATGGGCCTTTGAGAGATTTAGACATCCACTTTGAAGGAGACTTTGTGCTTGTTTGACACATGTTTTTCCTGGTGAAACCAGAGGCATCCACATGTCCTACTTCTACAAGCTCAATTTTTCTTCCAGTTTAGACACATTTACCAATGAAGCAATCGTGATGATTACAAAAAAGATGGTAGCTAGGTGGAATGATGAAGGATCTAATTCTACAATAGATCAAGAGCTAGTTGTCAGTGTTTCAGAACCAATGATGGAGATCATAACTTCTTGGCCTTGCAGAGTGAGACACATGGAACAATTTATAAACTTCATTCTATTAAAGGAATCACGTCATTTCTTAGTACCTATTTATTGTAGAGTTTTGTATTGTAAAAGGAATTTTTGATGAAGGAGAAAATACAGGACATTGATAAATATTTTGAAAAGCCATTTTTGTTACCTTAAGTTATATCATGCAATTGAATCTTGAAATATAATCAATCATGCTTCCATCCCTTTGGTCTCTTGTAGATTCATTGTTCATGTATGACTTCTATACAAATTATGTGTTAAATTTGACTTTAGTGTGCTCATATTTTAATTTCATTGAGTAGATTATGCTTCAAGATTTTCTATTCCAATGGATTTTATTATATGAGTCATTTTATTTCATATGTTGTGAGGATTTTCATATACCTGTGACTATGCCTAAATATGTCTTCGTTATAGGATCACCTTGATATTCCATGTTTTGGGATAGCCTGTGCATTTACTTTTGAAAATTTTAAAATCTTGCCATATCACCATTAAATAGATTGATAGATTTATTACCCTTTTCCCCCTCATAAAAAATGAAGAGTTGCCTTCTAAAATCCTAGAGGTTTCTCAGTAAAATCTCATAAGGTGCCCCATTCACTAAGCTTACCATAGGTTGTATGTCTAAAATTAATTTTATCTATCAACAATTATTTTTTGGCATGCCTGATGAGACTGGAATATATATCCTAAAGTCTTGAATAGTTGTATGAGTCATAAACCATTTACTAGATCCCAAACTGCATTTGTACCTCATTTTCTTGTCCCTCCATTGGTATTTAACTATTATAGGGTTATTTATGTGCAAGGTCTTCCACAATAGGGTCAACCCCAACAACCACAGATGGTAAAAAACCCTCTTACAAATTTTGTGGCTTAGAATACTAGAAGTCTTCTAGTTCCCCCAACCCCTCTAGCTACCTAGGGAAAAATACCCATTTCAGCTCTCAAATCTCTTCCTAAATTCACTGGGGAAGATTCTAAAACTCATACTAATAATTTTCATGATGTTGCATAGGTTTTCATAGTACATAATATCACTAGTCAGGATGTGGCTTTAAGGCTCTTGGAAAATTATTTCAAAGGCAAGGCTCATAAATGGTATCACTCTCTTCTGGCTAACTTTATTACTAGTTGGGATGAGTTGGGAAACCCTTTCTATGGGTGATTTATAGATAAGGGAGACCATTCCTTATTTCTCTAAAAATTGATCACCATTAAGAGAGCTCTATAGGAAGCCACTGCAAACTTCAATATGAGATTTAACAAGACATGACATAGAATCCCTATTGGAGAGCGAACCCCAGTTGATATGGCCTTCATGTTTTACCTCAAGGCCTTCAACCCTAAAATATCTATCATGATTCAATCTATGGGTATAAATAATCTACCATATGCTTACGATGTTTTCGTAAGAGTGGAAAATAACCTCATTAATGTAGGCTAGCTCCCACCTAGACCTATTATGATTATTTTTCTAGAAATGTTTTCCCCTCCTCTGGAAACCCTTCTTGTAACTGTTGATGCCAGTCTCAGTGCCACTCCATAGACTCCACCCCAATCTCTCTACTATTACCCAAATGCTCAGCACAATAGCAGAGCTACTCTTGCCACACTAGAATATGAGGTAAATGATATAAAGAACCTATTGAAAACTTTATCCAATGAGATCATCAATTTGAAGAGGTAGCAAGCTTCTTTTTCTAAGCCTTCATACCAGATCTATCAGTCTGGGAAATCCAACTACCAGATGAATCATAAATAGGGAGGTTCAAAGTTTGGTCATTCGTAAGTAATTAATTAGTTGGTTATTATTCCTACACCTCTATGGTCTATTCTCTCTAGCCATAGAAGAGAGTTGGTACCTAGCCAAAATAACCTGGCTGATGATACTAACACATGGTGTTTCCCTTGCAATGAAGCCCATGCACCATAAAATTTCTCATGTAGAAATTTGCAATAGTTTATTATAGAGAAGAGAGCCCAAGGTATTTCTATTGACCCTAGTGTATGCATGTCTCCTAGCATGGAGACTTTTGCACTTGCTGCACAAATACATGGCATGTCCATGGAAAGAGAAGAAAAGATTTATGCTAACCACGTATTTTTTTTATGGATGGATGACGAAGAGATGGTGTTTAAAAATGATGCTTATGTATCCACTTCCAAGGTGGCACAGGTGCAATCCCATTAAAATCTTTACTCAAAGAGATGGAACACAGGTGAGAAGGTGATTCATCAATCTAAGCCTAGTTTGAGAAAATATGCATTTGAACCCATTATTGTTTCTTCCTATTTAAAACCAAAGGAGACAATGACTCAAAAGTTTGGAGAGCCAAAGAGAACTATGCCAACTTCTCTCAATATTGTTGAGCATCTAAAGGCCCCTACAAGTGTGCCCCTCTAGGACATCCTCACCATTCTAGGATAAAGATCATTATTGCAAGAACTACTTGACACAAAGAAGCCACAATCTTTTCTGAAATGTTCCCCAGCACAAATGAAAGATAAAGGGTCATCAAGAAAATAAACAAAGTCTAAAATTCAAACATGTGCTCACACTTCTCTTGGTAATCATTAAGTTTCTAAAAAAAGTGCCAAGATAGAGTGGCCTAAACCTACCTCCTTTTAGCAAAATTTGATTGTCAATGGTAAAATGCTACATAATTCTATGATTGATAGCGGGGCTAGTACCACAATCATGCCCAAACAAATAGACGAGGCCCTAAATCTTCAATATGAACCCCTAACTAGAGGATTCATGAAACTTGATAGCAATAGAGTTCAGATCATAGGAGTCATTAGGAATATTTCTCTCATCCTATATGCTTACCCAAGTGTAAATGTGTTGTAGGAGGTAGTTGTAATAGATATTCCTATTGATTTTGGGCTCTATCTCTCCTAGGACTTTACTGCTAGAATAGGTGGATATTTGTCTTTAGAATGGTCACACCTTATCCTGAGAAACACATGTAGAGGGATGAGCTAAAGATTGTGTCTATACCCTTGCACGTCAAGCATGTAGTATTTGAGGCCTTGACCAATTTCCAATCCTAGGAAGTGTAGCTTGAAGAACTTCTTGAAGATGAGGAAATACCTGAGTTTGGAGCCACATGAGAGGTAATTCTCTTGAATGATTATGTTGATTTTGGCCATTTCTCAAATTATCATTCCACTAGTCTAGGTACTTATGTAATCCATGAGGAAGATCAAATTTTTCCTCAGGTGTCTTAAGATGTTGCTTCTAAAGAAGAGAAAAACAAGAACACAGGAACTTCTATTTGGACATTGAATTTTGATGGTGGAAGGTGTAAGAAGGGTTCTATAATTGGTGTTTGTTTGATCTCCCCTACTAGTTAGAGGAATCTAAGATCCTTTAGCTTCTAGTTCCCTTGTTCTAATCATGAAGTGGAGTATCGAGGTCATGCGCATGGTTTGAGTCTTGTAGACCAAATGGGCATTAAGAACTTGAGAGTTGTTGGAGATTCAGAGTTAGTTGTAAACCAAGTGTGAAATATGGATGCTTCTAAACATGTGCACATGCACTCATATTGCCACATAGTGTGGGATATTATAAAATATTAACACTTTCAACATTCAAGTTATTTCCAGAAAGTTGAGCACAGGCACTTACAACCTAGCCGTAGTTGGTTCCTATTTTTTCCAGCTTGCTTCTAATTTGCTAAATAAAAAATACTCATTCACTGTAATTTTTAGGCCTTTAATGCCTGATAATGATCAAAATTGGAAATTTTTTGAAAGTGATGAATGAATTTCTTCATTCATACAGCATTCTGGCGAGTTCACAGATTAGATGCAACCCAAAATAACTAAACTCTATGAGAATTAGATCCTCTAGCTAAGATGAAATAAGCTTCCTTAAGTTTTGATCACCCTTGAGAATTTGTTCGACTGCAATGATGATAGAAATAACAAGAGAGGATTCATAGAAAATGATCAGGACTAGTGGCACTTAGATGTCAGAGAAGGAAAAGTATTAAAATTTGGGAAGAATGTTCCTTAGCATGATTAGGACCGGCTAATATAGATCACAGAGGAATATAAGGGTGTGATTGTCTAGTTATATGATGACCTTAAAGGCTATGATCCATCAGTCATTCAATACACCATTGAGTTGGAGGAGGAAGAAAAGCCTATCAGGCAAAAGAAGAGGCCTGTGAATTCAAAAATTGAGTCTCTTTTGGCTCAAGAATTGACAAATCTCATTGATTCTCTCATCATCTATCCTCTAAAGTATAGTACTTGGGTATCTAATTTGGTCTCAGTCCATAAGAAGAATGGGGACATCTGTATGTATGTGGATTTATGAGATTTATACTAAGATTCCTTAAAGGATCATTATCCCCTTCCATCCATGGAGTTGATATTGCAGACAATTGCTGACTTAGAGATGTTCTCTCTCTTGGATAGATTTTCAGGATATAACCAGGTGAAAGTGAAAGAGGAAGATCATCACAAAATAATGTTTAGCACAAATTAGGTGAGGTTCACATATGCCAAGATGTCTTTTGACCTATCTAATGTTGGTATGACTTTCTAGCATGCAATGGATATTGCGTTCAAAGACCTAATTGCCAAGAAAATCTTGATCTATCTAGATGATCTTACTATATTTTCAAAGAAAGAAAAGGAGAACTTTTATCATCTAGAGCTTATTTTTCAAAAGTGCCAGGAGTTCAGTGTTTCCTTAAATCTTAAGAAGTATGTGTTTGGAGTTCCTCAAGGAAAATCTCTCAGGAACATGGTGTCCAAAGATGGTGTTGCCATTGATATGGATCGAGTTAGATCAATATGAGATATGCCTCTACCAATAAACAAAAGGGGCATGCAATCTTTCTTAGGGAAGATTAACTTTGTTAGAAAGTTCATTACTTATTTAGAAGGACTTGTAAGACCTATTACTATGATTCTCAAGAAAAAAATCCAATTCAAATGGACCCCAGAAGCAAGAGAGGCTTTTGGGAAAATCAAGGAAGCCATTGCATCCACCCCTATTCTGGAAAACTCAGATTTGTCAAGAGACTTTATCATGTATGTATATGCCAATGAATTCAACATTGCTATGGTTCTGACGTAGAATGATAAAGAAGAATCAAGTGAACATCCTATTGCCTTCCACTCCAGAACTCTTAAGGGCTATGAAATTAAGTATGATTTTGTGGAGAAGTAGGAATTTACAATAGTTAAGGGATTGAAGAAGCTCAAATATTTAATTGCTGCAAACAAGATGACTATCTATGTTTCTCATCCTAGTGTCCGTGAGTATATCATGGAAGGTGATATTATTGAGAAGAGAGAAAATTTTATTACCAAAATCATGGAATATGATGTGGATTTTAGGCCCACCAAAGTGATTTGAGGTAAGGGGTTGTGTGAGTATATAGATGAAGAAATTAAAACTCCAGATGAAAAATTAAAGGAGGTGTTATTAGTGCTGCAAACTCCAACAAATGGATGTTGGGTACAAGAAAGGACTGAGTTCATGCAAAGTGGAAAGTACCTTGCACACCTTCCTGACAATAAGAGGAGTTACTATAGGTTGTCAAATGTTGGTTTTCACTTGATAGATGACATATTATTTAGAATACATTTTGATGTTGTTCTCCTTTGTTGCATGGGAATTGAAGATGTAGAAAGTCTCTTGAGTGATTTTCATAGTGACTCAACAAGAGGAAATTATTTAGCTCAAACCACTATAATGAAGATTACCTATACTAGATATTACTGGTCATCCCTGTTCAATGATGCACATACTCTAGTTCACGGGTTCGATGAATTCTAATTTTATATTGGTTGGTGGAAGAAATCAACTATACTTTTACACCTCATTGTGGTGGATGATCCTTTTGCACAATGGGGCTTATATTTTATCAAAATGATAAATCTAGTATTTAGTGCCAGATATAAGTGGATACTTGATGCAAGGGAGGATGGGGAGAGGGGCCAAAAGCACACCCTAACTGGGTCCACCTTGTAGTAATCACACATGGAAGCAACAAACACACAAGTGAGAGAGAGAATGCATATATCTTTCATATGTTTATTCCAATTGATTCATACATGTCAGGCTGTAAGGCCTTCTTGATTTAGGCCAGATATTACAATCAGGTACAGAAGTCCTCCAACATGTGAGGATCTATGAATAATCTCTAATCTTCTAGCTTCTATCTTCTAACTAAACTTGACTCCCTAAACTCTAACCAAACAACTACATTAATACAAGAGGCTACCAAATGAGTCAGCCTTCATATCCACCATCAATGGAATGAATGACCAAATCTAGGTCCACATGCTTCCCAATGATAGATACCATCATTAAATCCATGACCAAAATTAATTGCAAGAGTTGGCCTCAACATGAAACTAAAATAAACAACTCAGTAAGAAAGGATAACTGAGCACCAGACAAGCATCACCGAGCGCCAAGGAAATTCACCGAGTGCCAGAGAGATAACTAACCAACACTGGTAAACAAAGGAAACCAAGAAACACCGAACAAACTTGGTCAAAGCAGGAACCAAGCAACATAGAGAAACTACAAACATGTTTTTGGTGACATAGGATTGCCAAGGACCCAAGATGCTCCTGGATCAGGCACCTAGGGTTATTTGAAAATGATTCTCTGAATCATGAAATAGGTACTATCCAAGCTGAATCCAACTCAGATTATGAAATCCATGAACTGTCTTCAATCGATCTATTCTTCCACTTTACCAGATATTCCATATACTATTTTCCTCTTGTACTTTTGCCAATTCTTTGCTCCAAAATATGCTCAGCTTCTATTTGTTTCTTAGGATAATCATTCAGTACTTTCATTTCTTCATCCAACTCATGATACTCATACAAATCATCAATGTTGAAAATAGGTGATATATCCATGTCATTAGGTAACTCAATCTCATAAGCATTACCACTGTCAAATTTCTTCAAAATATTACAAGGTCCAAACTTCTTCATTTTAAGCTTCCCATATGTTCCAATAGGAAATCTGCCTTTCTTCAAATGAGCCATCCCTTCATCACCAACATCAAAAGTCTTATGTCTTCTTGATCTATCAGCTCTGTCTTTGTATTTTTTATTACTTTTCTCCAACTTTTATTTCACATCTTCATGCAATGTCTTCATGTACTCAGAAAACTTTACTCCTTCAGCACTTCTCTTTCTTTCATTTGCAATATCCCTCAAATCTAATATACCTCTCGGTTGTATGCCATTTACAATCTCAAAAGGTGTTTTTCCAGTACTCCTATTCATTGAATTATTGTATGCAAACTCTGTTTGTGCCAACATAGAATCCCAATTACTTGGTGTGTCTCCAACTAAACATCTTAAATTTTTTTCCAAACTTCTATTCACAACTTATGTTTGTCCATCGGTTTGTGGGTAAAATGTAGAACTATATTTCAACTCAGTGCCAAACTTTATCCAAAGAGTCTTCCAAAAGTATCCAACAAATTTACTGTCTCGGTCAGAGATGATACTCCTTGTTAATCCATGTAATCTGACAATTTCCTTAAAGAAAATATCTGCTATATGTAATGCATCTGATGTCTTTCTACAAGGTATAAAATGTTCCATTTAAAAAAAATTATCCACAACAACAAATATAGAATTATTACCTCTTACCATCTTCAGTAAGCCAAGAAAAAAATCCATACTAATATTAATCCAAGGTTTCTCAGGAATAGAAATCAGTGTATACAATCCAGTATTCTAACTTACTCCTTTTGCAACTTGAAAAATTCCATAACTTTTCACAAATTTATGAATATATTTATACAACTGTGGCCAAAAGTATTTCTCCTTAATAAAATTCAATGTTTTATCAACACTAAAATGTCCAACCAAACCACTACTATGTTTCTCTTTTATCAAATTATTTATCATTGGTCCTCTTAGTATACACAACTGAATACCTTTAAACAACATAACTTCTTGAATGAAATATTCTTCCCATTTAGTACTTGGTTGATCTTGAATAGGTGCTCTACACTTTTTCCATGGATCATAAAAATCAAGATTGAATTCAAAAGAATCTCTCATGTCATCAAAGCCAAGAACTTCAATTTTCATCTTGGTCATTAAAGATCTTCTACTCAATGCATCAACAACTAGGTTAGTGGCTCCACTCTTATGCTTTATCATAAATGTATAACTTTGCAAATACTCAACCCATTTCATATGTCTCTGATTCAAATTATTTTGACTACCCAAATACAGTAAAGATTTATGATCGGTATACAACACAAATTCACTCGGTATCAAATAATGTCTCCATTTCTTCAGTGCTTGAACAATAGCATAGAATTCTTGATCATACAAAAAATATTTCCTTTTTGCATCATTCAAATTTTCACTAAGGAAAGCAATAGGTTTACCTTCTTGACTCAACACAGCTCCAATTGCACTTCCACTTGCATCACATTCCACTTGAAATACCTTATTGAAATCAGGCAATGCCAAAATAGGCAATTCAACAACCTTCTACTTCAAAGTCTCAAAACTTATATCAACTCCATGTGTCCCCTTGAATTATCTTTTATCTCCGCTCATAGTATTAGTCATAGCATTACAAATTGAATTGAAATTCCTAATGAACTTTTGGTAAAAACTTGCCAAACCATGAAATGATCTTACCTCACTAGCATTCTCAGGTGTAGGCCAATTCAAAATAGCTTCAACCTTTTCAGGATCCATCTTCAAACCATCAATTGAAATTACAAATCCCAAATACACAATCTCCTATTTCATGAATGAACACTTTTTCATATTTATCAGCAACTTTTCTTCTTTCAACCTCTACAATACTTGTTTAACATGCAATAAATATTCTTCTCTACTCTTACTGAATATCATAATATCATCTAAGTATACAATCACAAACTTACCCAAGAATTTCTTCAAAACTTCATTCATCAACCTCATAAAAGTACTCGGTGCATTAGTTAAACCAAAAGGCATAACCAACCACTCATACAAATGTTCTTTTGTCTTGAAAGAAGTCTTCCACTCATCACCTTTTTTGATTCTGATTTGATGATACCCACTTTTCAAATCAATTTTGGTAAAATACTTTGCTCGAGTCAAACTATCCATTATGTCATCCATTCTCGGTATAGGAAACCTATATTTCACAGTTATCTTGTTAATTTCTCTAGAATCAGTACACATTCACCATTTTCCATTCTTCTTAGGTGCCAATATAGCAGGTACTACACAAGGACTCAAACTTTCTCTGATCAAACTTTTCTAGAACAATTCTTGAATCTGTTGGTTCAATTCCTGATTCTTGGTAGGTGTCAACTGATGTGGTGCCTTATTTGGTAAACTAGCTCTAGGGATTAGATTCATGCAATGATTAATGCTTCTCTTCATGTTACAAGCTAGGGTTGTCATTGAACCAAAAGATCGACTTGTTAATGCTCGATACAACCACTAGACTTATAGAAGACACAGGAAGCGGTTAAGCCATGTCATGAATCCCTAGGGGAGCGTTGACCATTTTGCCAATAGTATCCCCCTCGGTGTTACCCGAGGGGATTCAAACCTGTGACCAAGCTTTGATACCACTTTTTACAAGCTAGGGTTGTTGTTGCACCAAAAGATCAACCTGTTAATGCTCGATACAACCACTAGAATTATAGAAGACACAGGAGGCAGTTAAGCCATGTTGTAAATCCCTAGGGGAGCGCTGAACATTTTGCCAACACTTTGGTGGAAAACCATCAAGTACATTCTCATAAATAATTTCACTGTACTTGGTGAGTAACTTATCAATCTCCTCAGGGACACTATCCTCTATTTTTGTACTTAGTTTGTTAGGAATCACATCAAAACATACATCATTCTTCTTCAAATCCTTAAAAAAATTTCTTCCTTCCATCAAGAAAACTGTCATAGTTGTGCAAACATTACTAATAGGTTCTTCAATCAAAGATAACAAGATTTGTCTTCTTCCATCAGCCCAAATAGTATATTTATGCAATCTCCCATCATATATAACATGTCTATCATATTTCCAAGGTCCACCCAAAAAAATATGACAACAATCCATAGGCATGTGATGAAGGGTGCTCCCCTTAATACCACAAACACATAACAGAAATAGAGAAACAACAACAATATGCAAGAACAGAAAATTGGCTTCTTATTATCTCCACAAATGTGGAATTACAAACTTTCAGAATTACAATATGCAAAGCCACATGGGCATTCCTTAAAATATTCTGTAGGACAAAGCCTCGAATCAATACCCAGATCTACTACCCAGAACTATTCTGAACTGCCTAAGACAATAATACAGCCTTCCTTATATAGGCAATTATCCACCGCCTGGGAAGGTTCCAGAATTTTAGCCAATAAGGCCGACCAAACTTAGAATTATTTTATTTTACATTTTATTACATCATAGTCGGCTCAAGATAACCTTTGAAACCCGAACAGAAATTTTGAAGAAAATTATTTTTCGCCATTTCAGGTGGCCCAACTTCTGAAGACCATAAGTCATCACCAGTTGACCCGCTCGGCCACTATAACCCCATTTCGGAAATGCCACGAAGCGCTCTACAGGCTTGACCCGCGCAAGTGCTTGTCACGCAAATTTTCGACCTCATCCGGGGCCTCTAAAGCCTTCAAAACTGAGTTCAAAGTTTCTGTACCCTGCTGCCAATACCGAAAATCTTCAATATCTTCTAATATACACTTGATCTGGCAATGAAACTTTACTGGCAGACTTATATGACCAAAATGAACCTCCAAGAAAGAAATCAGATCATTCTGAGCACATACGAAAATTACCAAAAATAGTAACTTTCCATAAATAGCAGCTCTGCACAAAATAACCCTTATTGAATTCAAAAATAGAAATATTTTTGGGTGATGCAAGATTGCTCTTACACCCAGGATGCTCCTGCATCAGACACCCAGGGTAATTTGAGAAGTGACCCTGTCACGACTCAGGTGTGCAGAGGAAAACCAAGACGGTTAACCTCCTCCTTTGTTAGCCACGATGAATCTTCTACAGGTCGTCCTTTCCATTTGACCAAATACTCTTCATATGTCCTATTCCTTGTGCTTCTACCAACACGACTGTCCAGTATGTCTTCGATCTCCTTAGTGTCTGAACTAGTTGCTGGAATACTCCACTGTGCTGCTGTGATCTCATCTTCAACACCTCCTTCATGATACTCTGTCAGATCTGAAATTTTAAACACTGGTGAAATATTTAGCTCACTAGGAAATTCTACCTCATATGCGTTTCCTGAATCATGTTTCTTCAATATCCTGCATGGTCCAAACTTTTTCATTTTCAACTTATTATATGTACCAACTGGAAACCGCTCCTTCCGCAAATGAACCATGACTTCATCACCAACCTGAAATTCCTTATGCCTCCTTTTCTCATCTACCTTAGCCTTATACTGTGCGTTCATCTTGGTAATATGCTTCCTCACCTCTTCATGGATGTTCTTCAAGTGTTCTGCAAAATCCTCAGCTTCAGCACTACTTATTTCTCCTTTATCTATCTTTCTCAATTCAGATGCATTTCTTGGACTACTTCCATATATAATCTGGAATGGTGATTTACCAGTGCTCTTGTTGACAGAATTATTGTATGCAAATTCTGCCTGTGGTAAAATCAAATCCCATCCTGTTGGCTTATCTTCAACCAAACATCTCAGCAAATTTCCCAAACTCCTATTCACCACCTCTGTCTGTCCATCAGTCTGGGGATGATGTGATGAACTGAACTTCAAATCTGTCTTCAACTTCTTCCACAATGTATGCCAGAAATATCCAACAAACTTAGTGTCCCGATCTGAAACTATGGTCTTTGGCAAACCATGAAGTCTCACTACTTCTCTGAAAAACAATTCTGCTACATGAACAGCATCATTAGTCTTCTTGCAGGGAATAAAATGTGCCATCTTTGAAAATCTGTCAACTACCACAAAAATTGAATCATGTCCCCGCTGAGTCCTCGGTAAACCAAGAACAAAGTCCATGCTGATATCCTCCCAAGGCTTCTCTGGTACAGGTAGTGGCTGATACAACCCTGTATTCTGCTTCACTCCTTTCACCATCTGACATACTCTGCAACTCTGTACAAACTTCTTCACATCTTGCTGCAACTGTGGCCAATAATAATTCTCACTAACCAAAGAAAGGGTTTTATCACGACCAAAATGTCCAGCCAATCCTCCGCTATGCTTCTCCTTGATGAGATTCTCCCTCATAGAACTTCGTGGAATGCACAACTGATTCCCTCTGAATAGCATATCATCCTGGATGATGAAATCCAACCATTTTGTCCTATCTAGAGTAACAGGTTCTGCACAAGCTTTCCAAGCTTCACCAAAATCAGGATCCTCTGGATACAAATTCTTGAGTTCCTTGAACCCAACCACTTCAATCTGCATTTCTGTCAGCAATAGTTGCCTTCTTCTAAGAGCATCTACAACCCTATTAGACTTTCCACTCCTGTGTTTCAAAACAAATGTATAACTCTGCAAAAACTCAACCCATTTCAAATGCTTTTGATTCAATTTTCCTTGACTATTCAAATATTGCAAAGCTTGATGATCAGTATACAAAACAAACTCCTTAGGAAGCAGATAATGTCTCCACTTCTTTAATGCCTGAACTATAGCATAAAATTCCTGATCATAAACAGAATATTTCCTCTTGGCATCATTTAACTTCTCACTGAAATAAGCAACAGGTTTACCTTCTTGGCTCATAACAGCTCCTATTGCAGTACCACTAGCATCACAATCTACTTGAAACACCTTATTAAAATCTGGAAGTGTTAAAACAGGTTGTTCTGTAACTTTTTGTTTCAATAATTGAAAACTCTTTTCTGCTCCTTTAGTCCACTTAAACTCTTTTCTATCCCCTCTCATTGTTTCAGTCAAGGGTCCACAAATACTGCTAAAATTTCTGATAAACTTTCTGTAAAAGCTAGCTAGACCATGAAAAGATCTTACCTCAGTAGCACTCCTTGGAGTAGGCCATTCGAGGATAGCCTGTACCTTCTCTGGGTCCATTTTTAGACCTTCTGCTGAAACTACAAATCCCAAATACACTAACTCTTTCTTCACAAAACTACACTTCTTCAAATTAATCAACAATTTCTCTTCTCTCAACTTCTCAAATACCATACGAATATGCATCATATGCTCATCCAATGTCTTACTAAAGATCAAAATATCATCTAGGTAAACAATGACAAACTTACCCAGAAATTCTTTCAGAACCTCATTCATGAGCCGCATGAAAGTGCTCGGTGCATTGGTTAGCCCAAAAGGCATGACTAACCACTCATACAGTCCTTCCTTTGTCTTGAAGGCAGTCTTCCATTCATCTCCTTCTCTTATCCGAATCTGATGATATCCACTTTTCAGATCTATCTTTGAGAAATACACAGCTCCACTCAAACAGTCCATAATATCATCCATTCGTGGCAATGGAAACATGTACTTGATTGTGATCTTGTTTATTGCTCTGGAATCTGTACACATCCTCCACTCTCCATTCTTCTTTGGTGCTAATACCACTGGTACAGCACAGGGACTCAGACTCTCTCGAATCAATCCTTTCTGTAACAGTTCATGCACTTGTCTGTTCAACTCCTCACTTTCTGCAGGTGTCATTCTGTGTGCTGCCTTATTCGGCAAACTCGCTCCTGGGATCAAGTCCATCTGATGACTGATCTTCCTGACTGGTGGTAATCCATCAGGCACGTTATCGGATACAATATCCTGAAACTCATTCAACAAATCTGCAACTTCTACAGGAACATCTTCTACTTCCTCTTTACCAGCTTTTAGAATTAAAGCAAAACATACATGCTCATGCCTCATACCATCTAAGAAATTTCTTCCATCAACAAAAGTTATCCTTGCATTACCACATACCTTTTCTTCAGTCTCCTTCAACGGTTTTAGCTTATGTCGCACTCCATCCTTTGTCAGGGAATAGGTATTCGCACGGCCATCATGTACAACACATCTGTCAAACTGCCAGGGTCTACCCAACAACATATGGCATGCATCCATAGATATGATATCACACAATACCTCATCTTGGTATCCACCAATCTTGAACTTCACTAGGCATTGTTCATTGACCATGACCTTGTGGTCATCCTGTACCCAGGCAATCCGATATGGATGTGGGTGTTTCTATCTCTTGAGCTTCAACTTTGTCACCATCTCTTCTGACACCAAATTGTCAGTGCTTCCACTATCAATGATCACATCACAACATTTACCTTCACACTTGCACCTGGTGCGAAACAGGCTCCTCCTTTTCTCAGGTTCATTCTCACCACTCAACAGGACTCTTCTGTTAATCAACGTTTCTCCTCTTTCAGCATCTTCAGAATTTGATGATCTGGCATCTTCATCGACATGTGCAACTCTGGCCTGGCCTTCATTTCTCCTGTCTATTCTGCCTTGGCGCTGAGGACATTCAAATGCCCTATGACCTTCTTCTCCACAGTGAAAATATGTTCCACGGAAGCCACCTCTTCCAGATCCTTGTCCTCTTCCTCTTCCTCTCTGATCTCTATTATTCTGATCCTGGAAGCGATTGGAATTATTTCCTCGCTGATTTTGACTGCTACTGGCCTCATCCTTCTTTTTCGGATCTTCATTTCGGCCACCATATGACCGTCCACCAGATCGTCCACCGCGACCTCTTCCGTTTTGTCTGCTCTCAAACTTCTTGTTCAGCTTTTCCTCCACTTTTAGGGCAAACTGGTATGCCTCTTCAATACTGTTCATTCGAACCAGATTCAGCTCCTCCTGAATGCTTGGCCTTAACCCATTAATGTATCGGGTAACTTTCTCTTTATCAGCTTCTGCATGGCCTGTTCTGATGAGAAGTCGATAGAACTCCTCTGTATACTCCTGAACAGATCTTCCTGCTTGCTTCAAACTCTGCATTTTCTTTAGTAGGTCAAGCTCATAATCAACAGGAATGAACTGTCGCTTCAATTTATCCACCATCCGATCCCATCTTGTGATTTTATCTTTCCCTCTTCTATTTCGCTCTAATTGAATTTCTTGCCACCAGATCTTCGCATGACCTTTCAGTCTGGCCTTCGCAAATTTGACCCTATCAGGATCCTCAACATCTTCATACTCAAAATATTCTTCACACTCATTGATCCAGTCGATCAGTTCCTCTGGGTTAAGATTTCCAGAAAATGTAGGAACCTCAATCTTAGGTCTTTTCCCAATCTTGGAAATCGCCCGAAAAAGTCTTTCTTCCTCCTGGTTCACAATTTCAACTTCTCCTTCTTGATATTCTTCTTCGGCTTCATCCTCGCTTTCATCTCTGACATTAAGATTCATTCCTCTGCGAATCTCTTCTTGCAATTCTCGCACTTGTCTCTGCAGCTCTCTAACCTCAGGTGTTACAACACCAGCTCTTCCGCCACGTTCCCTTCGTGGAGGCATTTTCGCGATGTGCGCTGAAACCCTAGCCACGGTCCTGGTGCAAACTGCCTCACAGTCGGCGATTTGTTTACACACTCAAGAACTCCTGCTCTGATACCACTTGATGAAGGGTGCTCCCCTTAATACCACAAACACATAACAGAAATAGAGAAACAACAACAATATGCAAGATCAGAAAATTGGCTTCTTATTATCTCCACAAATGTGGAATTACAAACTTTCAGAATTACAATATGCAAAGCCACATGGGCATTCCTTACAATATTCTGTAGGATAAAGCCTCGAATCAATACCCAGATCTACTACCCAGAACTATTCTAAACTGCCTAAGACAATAATACAGTCTTCCTTATATAGGCAATTATCCACCGCCTGGGAAGGTTCCAGAATTTTAGCCAATAAGGCCGACCAAACTTAGAATTATTTTATTTTACATTTTATTACATCATAGTCGGCTCAAGATAACCTTTGAAACCCGAACAGAAATTTTGAAGAAAATTATTTTTCGCCATTTCAGGTGGCCCAACTTCCGAAGACCATAAGTCATCACCAGTTGACCCGCTCGGCCACTATAACCCCATTTCGGAAATGCCACGAAGTGCTCTACAGGCTTGACCCGCGCAAGCGCCCGTCATGCAAATTTTTGACCTCATTCGAGGCCTCTAAAGCCTTCAAAACTGAGTTCAAAGTTTTTGTACCCTGCTGCCAATACCGAAAATCTTCAATATCTTCTAATATACACTTGATCTGGCAATGAAACTTTACTGGTAGACTTATATGACCAAAATGAACCTCCAAGAAAGAAATCAGATCATTCTGAGCACATACAAAAATTACCAAAAATAGTAACTTTCCATAAATAGCAGCTCTGCACAAAATAACCCTTATTGAATTCAAAAATAGAAATATTTTTGGGTGATGCAAGATTGCTCTTACACCCAGGATGCTCCTGCATCAGCATGATATCACATAACACCTTATCATAGTACTTTCCAATTTTCAAATTCACATAACATTGTTCACTTACCAAGAGTGTATGCTCATCTTTGATCCATGAAATCTGATAGGGCTTCAAATCTTCCAACCTTTTCAACTCCAACTTTGTAACCATTTCCTCAGATGCCAAGTTCTATGAGCTACCACTATCAATGATTACTTTCCAAACTTCATCAGAAACTCTACATCTGGTCTTGAATAAACTTTTCCTTATCAGATCTTCCTTATTAATTTCGCTCTAAAGTGCTCTTCTTACCATCAAGTTGTTTTCCTTCTCAGGTTCATTCAGTGACTCTTCTTGCACCAAAGCATTTCTACTGCTACCAACCTTCTTACTTGTATGTGTACACTCAAATGATCTATGTCCTTCTTCTCCACAATTGTAACAAGTTCCTCAAAAACCACCTATGTTATAACCACCTCAGTAGTTACTGCCTTTGCCTCTAGATGAACTTTCACCTTTCCACTCGGTCTTGCCTTTATCCATATTTGTCTTTTCAAGTTCAGATCTACTGTTTTCACCATAAGATCTACCTCTTCCTCTAGGAAATCTACCACCTCTACCTCTTTGTCTTTGTTCATGTTTCTTGTTCAATTTCTCCTTGGCCTTCAATGCAAATTGATAAGCTTCTTCAATGTTCTCCAATTTAACTAGATTGATTTCTTCTTGGATGGAAACTCTCAAACCATTCAGGTATTTGTAACACCCAAAAATGGGCTATAGTTTCATTAACCTCCTACATCTTCAAATCGAATGAAATTGACATCAAAGTCCTAACCTAAGGCACATTTCCACATTATCGAATCCTAATTGATTTTATCCTAATTCTGCATGGGAGAATATTCCTAGCAATATTCCTATTTTATCCTAATTATTTTTAATTTAATAATTATTTGGTGATAAATCCTATTTATCTTAAAGTTTGATTAATTGAATATTCTGAATATTTAATTAATCAGATTTAAAACTGCCACTTAATTGTTTAATTAAATTTATTCCTAAATTATATTATTTAATTTTGACAATAAATCTAAAATCTCATGACTAATTGATTAAATTCTTAATTAATTAATGTCAATTGTCAATATTTAATAATATAGTTTTTTAATAAAGTTTGATTTAATAATTGATTAACCCATAAATCAATTGTTTTAATTCAAAAATCAGTTAAGTTGAGAATAAATCACTTTATTTTTAAATTAATTCAAAATAAATCATGCACAATCAGAAAAGCAAGCAACTAGAAATTAACAATCAATTTTAAAATTGAAACTCAACATCTGATGATGAGTTGAAATTTGATCTAAACTCTATTTTGAGTTGAACATTGCTTTTGCATGATTAGCATAGTTTCAATTACTTGTAAATTTTGATTTTGCTAACCTCTAATGTTTTACTGAAGTGTTGTGTCTACAGCTAGGTACAAAATTCACACACACATTTTTGGCGCCCACCGTGGGGCCCTGAAACAGGTTTCCATTTGACTTCTATCAATTTCTATCAATTTCTTGTCATTTTTTGATTAAAATTGTGATCTTTTATTTTCTGTCCGTACATTTTTCGTACAACTTTTGTCAAAAAGTCATACCAGGAAGACCCCACTGTTGTACAATAGTTAATTCTATTGAGGCTCGTATTAGAAGCTATACATTATTATTTGGGAGCTTGATTGTTGTATGAGAAGACACCCACTATCGTACGAGTTTCCCAACTGTCATCTGGAAGGTAACCCACTGTCGTACAAGTTTTAGTGACAGGATTCAATTGTCGTTTCAGAATTTTAGGTAGTTTTTCAGATTTGATTCTCATATTTGAACTAACAGCTAACCCTAACAATTGAGATCTTCTATTTTGACTGATGTTTGTTGAGTTTGATTGGGAAAAGCGCAACTAAATTGCTAAAAATAGGTAAAATCTACTAAGCGCTTTGTGAGGAATTTAAGTATTCTACTATGATTTGATAATAGTTCGATTTGGATTAAAATGAACTCTCATGTGTCAAGCTTGTGTGACTTTTTATTGCTTTCATATCAAAAACTTCATTTTGGGCTATAAAATGAACATAGATTTGCTTTCTGCATATCTGTTACACATAGTAAATAGGCCTTATAAACACTATTTGTGGATGATCTCGAGAGAGTGGGCTTCTTTCTTTTGTTCACACATGCGAAGCTCTTATTGACAAAGGATCCCCTTGTAGGTAGGGAGGTTACTAACATTGTCTTGCATTCTACTAGATTTGTGCATCTTCAAATTTTTATTGATACATTCTCTCTTTGGAGACGTTGATAGATCATAATCAGTTGACATCATAGATCTTTGTGAGATAATTTTGGTCTTAGCATGTCGGATTAATCTATCTTCTTTATTTTCATTAAAAGTGAAAAGGCTAGAGGACTATGCTCTACTCCCTTTTTGGGTAGTATCAGAAACTTAGATCCTTGAATTTGGAACCAGTCTCCATGTGGTATCCTTTGTGAGTCACCTTTAGAGAGGGTTAACTATAGTGGACATTCCCTTAACTGGGTCAACCACATGGATGGAACCTCAAGCAGTAATAGCCATTTTTGCCATGGTAGCAGTAGCCGCTATATAAATGTCCTTGTGGAGGAAATCTTCATAGGTGTGGTCTCTTGTTGGGTTGTCAGATCTCCCTAGCAGCTCCTGATTGATTAAATTCTTAGACTGTGTCAAAACCCTGGTGCGCCTCGATTGGAGTTCACCCTCTTGAGATCACAAAAGTTTCAGATTCAGACCATTACTACAAACCCTAGTGAGGCCAAATTTTTCATTTTCTAGGAATATGTGTGTTATTGAAAAACTTTTTGGAACATACACAAGTAGTATTTCTAGGGATTAGCACATTAAGTCACTATTTCTTGTTCATGTGCAAGATTGCTTTTGCCCTTGTTCATTATTTTCAGACGATTTCCTACTTCCCTTGCTTGCTATTTTATATGTTTGATATCTACTTGGTTATTTGAGATGGACTATTACACGTAGATCTTCAAAACTAGATAGAAAACTTTTCCAACAATCTAAAACTGAAAGCCTAAAAATTGCAAAATCTAAAGCAAAATTCCTCTCTAGAGTCAAAAGTCATCCCATAGTCTCAGATTGTCATACGAGTCTTGAGAAAAAGTCATTTCATAACCCCTATATTGTCATACAGTATCTAGTACTATGTCGTATGAGTGTTGTCACCAAAAGTCAAAAGAATAATTATCCCTAGCAACAACTATTGTACAAGTCTTGCAATTGTCATTTGAGAGCATACCCAGTGTCGTACGAGCCTTCAGAAACTCATTTGAGAATTTTCAAAAAGTTGTTAGAGATTGGTCAAATTTTTTAGGAATCTAGTGTTTACAGCCTATTTCCAAATTTTGTCAAAATATTCACTGTGTCAGGAACAGAGCAAAAACTAGAATGAATTTGATCATTTTCCTAAAGTGGTCTCTTGAGTCTGATTTAGCCTTCTGAATTATCGATTTGAGTCTTTTTCATCTTGTGTCAAAACCTTGTCAAAACTATCTTCAAATTTAGTCTTCTTAATAAATGGCTAAGTGTTGTGAGCTTGTGCCTGCCATCTTTTGGGCATCTACCCATACTACTCTGGCATAGTATCCTTCATTTATGTTTGATCTATTCTTCAATCAATTCAATCTTGACAAGGTTGCGTCATTCGATCTTCTTGAATCAATTCATTCTTCAGTTGTCTTCATCTTACTCTTTTGTTTCACCCAAGGTTAATGGTGGAAACTAGAGCTTCATCACACAAGAAATCTATAGAAGCATATCATACTTTGCCTTTGTCTACTCACATAGGTCCAATTCTTGAGAAACTCTACAATTCAAGTCTTTATGAAGATGACGGTCTTGGAAATTTTTGATTGAAAACTAGTTACATACCGTCTCCATCAACTCATGGAGGTAATCAACAAAATCCACCTCAATCTATCCTAGGGAGTCCTAAAACTCCTAATATGTCTCACAAAGGGACACATCACGGGTCTCAAGGACCTCACTCTCAACATGGTATGGATCAAGAACCTACACCTTTTGAAATTGCTTAATATCAAAATGATGATGACTTTAAGAAAATGATGAGGCATTTCTTGAAAGAAGATAGAGAGGCATACTTTCTAGAATTAGATCATCAAGGAGCTAAACTTCCTCCAAAATTTAATGTTGAAAATATCATTACGCATGAGGAAGAAACCCCTATCATGACTATGATGAAATAGATGCATGCTATGCAAGTCAAACTTAACAAATTTGAAAAAGAAAAGGAACCTAAAGAGTTTTCCATGGAGGCTCTATGCCCTTTTCCATTCAATAAAGACTTGTACATGCCACCATTCCCTAAAAGAGTGGAAATGCCTAAATACGATAAGTATGATGGAAACTCTGATCCTCAAGATCATGTCAAAGAATTCTATACTCAATCTATGGATTTTATGTATGAACCAACCTACTTAATGCGTCTCTTCCCTCGATCTCTGGGAGGAGCAGCTATTCATTGATTCTCTAGAATGCCTCCAACTATCAAAACTTTTGAGGAGTTAATCAAACTATTCTATCAACAATACTCCTACAATATCCAACATTTGGTCACCATGATCGACATCTACAATCTGAAACAATATCCTGGAGAACCATTCCTGACATTTCTCAAGAGATGGAGGAAGAAATTTTCTCTATATGCTAGACCCATTCCAGAAACTGAGAAACTGGAAATCTTCATCAATAATCTTGTTCCAGAAATCAACTACCCTTTACAAATACAAAATCATACATCCTTTGATAAGATGGTAGATAATGTGATCAAAATTGAGAAAGTACTTGTGAAAAAAAGAGATATCACACTTCAAAAGGACAAGTATGAATCTGGATCTAGATCTAAGGACAAGAACAAAAACTGGAATAAGAATAAAGGCATTGTCACTGACGGTGTTGTTGATACTATCTGTGCCCCATCTAAGGCACCTGCTTTCAATCTCACTGTTGGCACCCAAGCCATCAAAGCTTCCGAAGCTAAAGCAAAAGAATCTAACAAGAAGTCATCTGATTATAAACCTTGGGATACAAATCCTAACCACAAATTCACTCCTCTTGGAGAATCCTTGGAATCTACCATGAAAACTCTATTGGCTAACAAAATCATCTACTGGCCTAAGATAAAAGTCTTTGATCTTGAACCTAAACTGAAATGGTGGAGAGAGAATGATTTTTGTGACTTCCATCACAATGATTTTGAAGAACATCATACAAGACAAAATTGATAATGGAGAAATCACAATTGACAATCATAAGAGAAATAATGATCATACAACATTCATGGAACCATTTTCAAAACATGGTAAAGAAGATTCTTCTTCTCAGCCTAATATGGATGCTAAAGTCAATTATGCCTACTTTGGAAACAATGTTGTTATCAATATGGTTGAACTAGGTCTATCTAAGCATTGCAATGTCATCACAATTGTAAGAAAAGATAGAGAAAACCAATCCACTAATGCAGTTACTCGATCACAAGCTCAAGCGCATCTGCAAGGACAAATACTAGATTCATCCAATGTCCCTAAGATGCCTTTCAATCTTTCATCTGCTTCTAAATAGAAGGCTACATCTAAATCTTCAAATCCTAAACACACAAGGCCTACATCATACAGTATTGTCCAACAACTCCAGCATACAAATGCAAAAATCTCCATGTTTGAGTTGCTTTGAATATCTCCAGCTCATAGAGCCATTCTAGACAAAGCTCTGCTTAGATCCAATGTTCTTGATAACCTTGATTTAGAAAGATTCTAGGCTATGGTTGGTCATCTTACGTCTCCATAGTATATTTCCTTTTCAGAGGAAGATGATAAATCCTTGAGTCATCCACATAACCAGCCCTTGCATATTCAACTCTTGATCCAAAATCATCGCATCAAACGTGTGTTGATAGATGGGGGCGCTAGTCTTAACATTTGTTCTTTTAGCTTGATTACACAATTGGGATTTTCAAAAATGGCCATTGATCCTAGAAAGAAGATAACTATCAAAGCATACAATGGGCAAGAAAGATCTTCCAAGGGAACAATTGTCTTACCTATCAGAATAGGTCCAGTCATCAGAGATACTATATGTCAAGTTCTTGATCTACCTTTGGCTTACCACATCCTTCTAGGAAGACCCTAGATACATGAAATGAGAGCTATTCCTTTTATGTACCATTAGTTTTTGAAATTTCCTTATGAAGGAGTAGAGGTGATGATTCCAACGGATCTATATACAACTTGTAATGCATTAAAAGAAAGTGTTGATAAACTTGTTCCTAATAAGAGAGAATCTTCCACTAAGTAGCTAGATGTTGCTTCAACATCCAAGATGGAAGACATTGCTAAAGAGGTTAAAATCAAAGAAAATGGTATGGGAGAATATACTATAGAGCCAGTCTTATCTTTGACATCTCTCCCTATCTCATCTAAGTCCTATGGACAAACTCTAAAATAGTCTAAAATGGAATCTAAAGAACCCCTTGAGGCATATAAAGAAAATTTTGTTGCAGAACAAGTGTCCAAACAAGATTTTGTAGAGGATGAAGTTGTGCTTGCATGGCTATACAAAGATGAACCTAAATCTCAAATTGTTCAAACATGTGACTCTAAAACACCAAAGATCCCTTCTAAGTCATATGGCCCAGGGGACAAATTAATCACAAAAATGGGATATAAAGGAAAAGGACCTCTAGGACTACAAGGTAAAGGTCTTCTGTCACCTCTTGACGATCATGGCCGAGAAAAAAAGAATACAATGAGTCTAGGATATAAGAAGAAACCTTTCTATCTTAGCAAGAACTCCCCACATGTCTTAGAATAGATTGAGACATCCACAACAAATCACCTAAAAGAAGAAACAATTGAGCAATCTGACAGTGATGATTCAAACACCACTGATGAGCTCATTCCTTATGAGTGTTTGCCCAAAGAAATCAAAGACCTTCTTGAAGCTGAAGATGATCCAATAAAAAGAATCAATGTAGTAGAAATAAAAGAACCTACTATAGAGCAAGAGACAGTTGCACCACAAGAACCAACCAATCTTGAAGAAAATCAAACAGACTCCCATGAGTATGAATTCAAATCAGAATCTGAGGGTAACCCTTCTTGGGGTATTCATCCTGACTTTACTCATGTTCTTAAATTTCCTAGAGGCATAGATGAAGAATCTAATGACTATGAATGGGGAGTCATTCCAGAGGAAGATGAGCTTATCACAAGAAAACATGTTGATGTTATTCACAATTATGCACCTAAACCCAATGTAAGTCTAGAGTGATATGATGAACTTAATGAGTTTGATCCACCGATGGCTGAAGTGGACTCCCATAATGACATTGAGCCTATTCACGAATTGAACATCTTAAGCTGTAATATCACCTTTGAACTCAAGCATCGGGTTAGGACCAATGATGAAAGATCCATATCCGTAAACACTCTTTCCCAATCTTTCACGACTTTGACTATTCAACATCCTGAACTTCTTTACCAAACCTCTACAAATTTGAGCCAAGGTATTTATACCTTTCTAAATGACTATGCCCTTGCTTGCTACCTCAATGTAGTTGAGCCTATGAGGATTTCCATCAGTGAACCAAGCATTAGCATGATAGATTCGGACATCAAGTATGTTAGTCAAAAGAATAAGAATAAGAATAAAAAGAAAAAGAGTTTTGAGGGTGAAAACCAATTTGTGGCAGTCTCAAAACCTACAAAAGTAAAAATAAAAGATGTATCTGAAGGTGAAAACCTCTCTGAGGTGCCTAAAGATGAGATATTTGATGTCCTTCTGAGTCATTTACAGCACAGATCTCTAGTTCTAATTGAGCCCACTCAATCTATCAACTTGGGAATAGTAGAAGAACCACAGTTGATCCATGTAGCACAATCCTTACCAGAAGAAGAAAAGAAAAAATTTACCACATTCTTAATAGAAAAGAAGATCAACTTTGCATGGAAATACTTAGATATGCCAAGGTTGGATCCTGATCTTATAATGCACCATTTATCTATAGCTCCAAATGTTAAACCTGTTAAGAAAAAATTGAGAAAGATGCATCCACATGTTGCACTCTTGGTCAAAGTTGAATTAGAGAAGCTACTAAAATCTGAATTCATTCATGTTATTGATTATGCTAAATGGATCTCTAATATTGTACCTATTTCAAAACTAGACAAATCTATAAGAGTGTGCACAGATTTCAGAGATGTGAACAAAGCATGCCCTAAGGATGATTTTCCATTACCTAACATTGATATGATAGTGGACATGACTGCAGGCTTTGACATGTATTCTTTAATGGATGGTTTTTCTGAATATAATCAAATAAAAATTTCTCCAGAGGATCAAGAGAAAATTGTTTTAACATGTGCATGGGGTACCTTCTATTGGAATGTTATGCCATTTGGACTTAAGAATGCTGGTGCTACATATCAGAGAGCTATGACATCTATTTTTCATGACATGATGCATCAAACTATGGAAGATTATGTTGATGATACTTTAGCAAAATCTATGATAAGATCTGAACATCTTAATGACTTGAGCAAAATACTAGATAGAATGGAGAAGTTTAGTCTTAGACTGAACCCTAAGAAGTGTCCTTTTGGTGTCACTTCTGGGAAGCTCTTAGGCTACATTGTTTCAAAGAAAGGCATTGAAGTAGATCCAGCAAAAGTTAAAGCTATTATGGAGATGCAACCTCCCAAGAATATTAGTCAAATGAGAACATTACAAGGGAGAGTACAATCTATTAGATGCTTCATATCTCAGCTAGCAGACATATCACAACCTTTCACAAAGACATTACATAAAGGTGTGACCTTTGCATGGAATGAGGAGTGTGAAAAGAATTTTAATCATATATCTATCAAATCCTCCTATTTTGATGCCTCCTATTCAAGGAAATTCATTGGTCTTATATGTCTCCGCTATAGATACATCACTGGGGGCATTGCTCGCACAACATGATGAGAATAAAAAGGAAAGAGCTATTTGCTACATTAGTAGAACATTGGTAGCATATGAGAAGAACTATCAATGATTGAGAAAGCTTGTCTAGCTCTGATCTTTGCATCATAGAAACTAAGACATTATATGTTGGCTCATACCATGCATTTGGTAGCTAAAATTGATCCATTAAAGTACCTACTAAGAAAAGCTCCCCTCACAGGTAGACTAGCTAAATGGGTCCTGCTCTTAAGTGAATTTGACATTGAATATATTGAAAGAAAAGCTATCAAAGGATAGGTTATTACTGATCAACTAGTAGATGCACCTTTGTTTGATGATACTCCAATGAAAATGGAATTCCCAGATTCTTCTATCATAAATCTTTCTTCTAGAGAATGGCAATTGTTCTTTGATGGCTTCTATACACGGAATGGATCTGGAGTAGGCATATTGTTCATCACTCCTCAAGGATACTCAATCCCTAAAGCATTCAGAATCAAATTTCCTTGTACAAACAATATTGCTGAATATGAAGCCCTTCTTAATGGTATGAAAATAGCAATTGAGTGGAGAGTAACAAAATTACACATTCATGGAGACTCACAAATTATAATACACCAAGTCAATGATGTGTACCAAACAAAAGATGAAAAGCTCATTCCATACAAGAGAATGGTAGATGATCTAAAGAAATATTTCATATCTATCACATTTGAGAAAATACCTAGAATAGAGAATAAGGCTGCTGATGCAATGGTAATGATATTTACTTTATTGCAGTAGCTTGAACATGAGCTATGCTACGAGTTCCTGGTGAAAGCACTATCTTATCCTGCATATGATTCCCCTAAAACCTGCATGATTTGCACTATTGTAGGTCATGATTCATCCTGATACAAAAACCTTTTCTCCTATCTCCAAGATCAAATCATTCTCAATACCTTCAACTGCCATGAGAAATGATACCTTATCCGAAATGCATCCTGGTATGTCATCATTGGTCATGATCTGTACAAATGAGGTCTAGATGGTACACTACTTAAATGTTTAGAATGAGAAGAGTCTCAACGTGCATTAGAGGAAGTCCATGATGGTATTTGTGGGTCACACTCAAATGGTTTAACACCAGCCCAAAAACTTATTAGGGCTAGGTACTATTGGCTAGAAATGGAGAAAGAGGCTATCAAGTTTGCTAAGAACTATCAAAAGTGCCAAGTACATGGCAACTTAATTCATTCACCAAGGAGAGATCTAATTCCCTTCACTACACAATGGCCTTTTCACCAATGGGCATTTGATCTTATAGGATCCATACATCCCATTCTTCTAATGGACATATCCATATAATCACAGCTATAGATTATTTTACAAAATGGGTAGAAGCAGTTCCTTTGACTCAAGCAACTGGAAAACAAATTTCAATATTCATCTTGAACTACATCATATGTCAGTATGGTATTCCACATTCTATAGTCATAGATAATGGTGGACAATTCAAGAATAGAGACTTAGATGATCTATGTGCTAAATTCAAGATTACACAACATTGGTCATCTATATACTATCCTCAAGGGAATGGACAAGCAAAGGCTTCAAACAAGAATCTATTGAAAATCTTGCACCGTACAGTTAATAAAATAGGAAGAGACTAGCATCTCATGATCAATGCAGCTCTCTGGGCCTATAGAACAAGTATCAGAATGCCCACTGGGGCTACACCATTTTCTTTAGTTTATGGGTCTAAAGTAGTACTGCCTATTAAGGTTGAAATCCCATCACTAAGAATTAGAATGCATGGTCTAGTAACTGATGATGACTACAGAGTGTCTAGGTTGCAAGAACTTGAACTACTAGATGAGCGTAGACAAGTAGCATATGATCATCTCAGAGTATACTAGAAGAGAATGTCTAGAGGTTACAACAAGAAAGTCAGACACGGAGAATTTCAGGTTGGCGATGTAGTCTTGAGAGAGAATCCTAAAAATCAATCACATAGAGAACGCAAGGGGAAGTTTGAACCCAACCGGCTGAGTCCCTTTGTTATCACTGCTACTTTTGGCTCTGGATCTTATCAACTCTCAATGACTGAAGGAGAATAGCTCCAAGAACCAATCAACGTTCTCCATCTAAAAAAATTCTATGCCTAAGGCATTTAGTATTAAAAAATGTCCTGAAAAAATTATAAAAATTGGAAAAAGTCTTGAAAAACTTAACATCTTGGCGAAAACCTAGCAATAGGCACCTTGATGATTCACAAAAAAATAAAAAAATATCAAAAGTACAAAAAAAAAATTGAAAAATATCAAAAGTACAAAAAAAATTAAAAAAATGAAAAATACAAAAAAATGAGAAAAAAAAAGTGCCTTGGTGAAAACTTGGAAACAGGCACCTTGGTAGCAAAAATAGAATCTCTACCAAGATGGTGAAAACCCAGACAATGGGTACCACTTTTTTCAAATGCTTCATCTATCAGTGCAATCTTGGTCTTTCCCAGCATTCAGTCTTGCTTTAGTTTGTACATATCTCCCGGTTTGTTTCTACATTCCTATTTTCAATAAGTCAGTCTGTACACCAATCAGCTCAAGCGTCTGTATCCTATCGATGTTTCAAACTTGGGGGCAATCAATGTCATATCCTATGGCCTCCAATGTCTCTTAGATGTGTCATATCTAGTCAAAGTCCTTTGAAGCTTCATCCGAGTTAGTCAATTAGTCTTCTCTCCAGAAAGGATTTTGCATCTACAATGCAATCAAACACAAACTGAAAACAATCTATGCTTTTACATGCTTTTATCTCCTTGTATGCTTATTGATTCGCATTGAGATTTTTGCATATTGTGTCCCTTCAAGCTCTTCGATGATGTCCTTTACAGGATTTAGAGAGTGATGACTGGGGGTATAATCTTTTCTTTGTTTTCTTCTTGTATGTGAAAATCTAACAACTTTGGAAATTTTGGATTGAAATGGTGTCTGTCTGTAAGAGCCTCTATCTCGTATTAGATGGCCATGAGTACCTCGACCATTGATACCCAAAAAATTCAAGGAAGTTTGATCTCACTATTGTCTTTTTGAGAAATTTCTTACTCCTACTGTGAAACGCGATCTTACCTAAGGATGTGAATGATAAAGGGTCACTACGGGTAATTCACACTAGATTTAGAATGATCTCTTGACTGCTTGATGTGTTTGTTATGCAAGGCATATTCTGGTCATCATTATGTTTATGTTTTGATGCTTATACAAATTACTATATCAAAATGGACATGATATTTAGGTCATCCTGGCTTTTGTGCCTTGGTGCTTATATCTAATCCAACATTCTAAAAATAAAATCAATATTCATATGTCCATGGTTGTCTAGCGAGTGGGTGTTGTATTGATTCCTGCGCATACAAATCAATATTCATATGTCTATAGTTTCATAACTAGAAGATGTTGTATTGATTTATCCAGTTACCTAAAAAAGTTTAATGATGAGAATGAATTGACACATGATTAGTGACTAGGTCCTAGGTCTTAGGTTTGCATTTCATTTTTCATATCACTTTGCATTTTGCATGTTTGCATGGTCTCACAAATTGCTTGAACACTTAAATGATTCTTCAAAAACTATGCTAAACATGACACAACGCCTGAGCATTGTATGAAGGTCCCTGCAATGAAACAATAAGTAGAATCCATTTTCGGGATCAGAATCAAAATCTGAGATCATTTACTTTATCAAAATTGTGATTTAAAATTTTCGGACCCACGATGGCCGAGTGCTTGCATAATCGACCTTCTAATCATCATAGAAATCTAGAATTCACCTTAACTGATTATCTCACATCAAACTATCAAAATTTCAACTTGGTCAACCATGGTCAACTTGTGGTCAAACCTGGTGAAACCTGGTCTCCTGGACCTCCAAACAATGCAAAATGCATTTTCGGACGTGTATAACCACTTCTCAAATCAATTAACATGCTTCTAAACTATAACGCTGACTTTTCTTGTAAGATTTTGATTTTCATCCTGAAGGGGGCATGGTATTGCACATCATTCAAGTCTGTAAATCAAATCTTTCTTTCAGTGATCAAGACAACAACCACATCTAGTTGTTGATTCATCTAAAGACCTCATCGCTTGGGGAAAATCTATCATTGCTTGGGGCATATCAGATTCATTGAGATCCATATCAATCTGGTATCCTAAATCTATCTTGTAAATTGTATCAACTTTTCGTAACCATCGGTTCATTAGTGTTATTTTCCTTGTTTCTTCATAACTGATGGGTTCAGGATGTGATACTAATATGATTCTTTTTAGGACATTAGGTCTGGAATCGGTCACTCACTTCTTTGCAATCATAAGGTTCAGAATTAGGCATTTTGACACTTTTTCATAATCGCCGGTTAATTGTTGTTATAGTTAACATTATCTTTGGTCAATCAAGACCTAAAGTCTTAAATCTTTAAATCTTTAAATCGATTTCTATCTCAGAATCGGTTAATCTTTCAAATCAGTTTCATACATCTTTATCAAACACAGACTATTCTTTGAACCACTATGCTTCGCACAATGATTCAAAGAGGGGCAAAATGTAATACACCAAAAATGGGCTATAGGTTCATTAACCTCCTACATCTTCAAATCGAATGAAATTGACATGAAAGTCCTAACCTAAGGCACATCTACACATTATTGAATCTTAATTGATTTTATCCTAATTCTGCATCGGAGAATATTCCTAGCAATATTCCTATTTTATCCTAATTATTTTTAATTTAATAATTATTTGGTGATAAATCCTATTTATCCTAAAGTTTGATTAATTGAATCTTCTGAATATTTAATTAATCAGATTTAAAACTACCACTTAATTGTTTAATTAAATTTAATTAAATTTATTCCTAAATTGTATTATTTAATTTTGACAATAAATCTAAAATCTCATGACTAATTGATTAAATTCTTAATTAAGGGTGGTCCCACAATAGTGTGTCCCACTTTTTGGCCAACTTTGACACAAAAATCAACATTCTAAGAAAAAACTTCACTTTCGAACACATGTTGCTGCAAAACTATTAGGAATTTGAAGATGATTTAAACTAGAGTATTTTAGAATTTTATTTCTAGTTTCTAAATATATATATATATATTTAAAAAATTCATTTAAATTCATTTTTCCTTCTCCTTCGAAAAGTGGTTTGTGTGAAAAATTGTGTTTTTAAGGAGTTACTGTCACTTTGATCAACATAATTTTTTTTAAAAAAATGATAACGATGTAATTCTTTCAAGATTATATTTCTAACTTCAGTATCTAAGGGATGCAATTAGTTTCATTCATTTTGGGTTAATATTTCATAGTTTATTAAGTTCTAAAGTGACAGTAACTGTAATTTAGACATAAGGTCACTTGGATCGCTCTAACTTGATCTGTGTATATCAAAATTCATTTTTTATTTTTTTATAGAAAGGTAACAAAAATACTCTTTTCCTATATATTTTTCATAATTTTGTTTTTGCAATTTACTACTTTTCCCGAAGTCTTTAAGAGATAGGTTGTTGAATGACCAAACAACCTATGTTTAGTTAAAGTAATATTGAAAAGTGATAATGACCTCAATATGTATTAAAATTATATTCATTAGAAATCTTGTTCCAAATAGAATCATACTACATAGATAGGTTTTTCAAATGGATTCATTTGATCTACCAAAATATAAAGTCGAAGTGATTTTTTGTCAGCATTTTAATATGTGCGAAGGAGACTCCATTGTAGGTATGAATGAGTATAGATGTTATATCGATATTTTTTTAATCTAAGAGGCTTTGAGATAACCATTTATAATTCATTCATTCAAATGAAACCTCTCAAGACTTAAATCATCATATTTTATTAAAAATGTGTTATTTCACCAAAAATCAGCATGTCTAAGAAAGTGGGACACACTATTGTGGGACCACCCTTAATTAATGTCAATTGTGAATATCTAATAATATAGTTTTTGAATAAAGTTTGATTTAATAATTGATTAACCCATAAATCAATTGTCTTAATTCAAAAATCAGTTAAGTTGAGAATAAATCACTTCATTTTTAAATTAATTCAAAATAAATCATGCACAATCAGAAAAGCAGGCAACTAGAAATTAATAATCAATTTTAAAATTGAAACTCAACATCTGATGATGAGTTGAAATTTGATCTAAACTCTATTTTGAGTTAAACATTGCTTTTGCATGATTTTTGTGAGTTAATTATCTCTAATTTCCTGATAACTCAAAAATCAACCTGAGTTTATCAAGAGTGATTTATGGCTTTTCTCCTACATCCTCAAAGCCCTGGATCTCTATAAAATCAAGGTTGAGCTCTTCATAATAATCAACACTCGAATTTGCACAATTACTCTGGCAAATTGACGATTAAAGGATTAAGCACTTGCGACAAGTGATTTGTGAGATCTTTCATAGTTGATCATAGTTTTTGCATAGTTTCATATCATAGATTTTCATATCATTCATAGAATTCTTCGATTAAATCTACATTCAATTTCATTCATATAGCTTAGATTCATACAGTTTCTCATATTATTGCACAAGAAAAATACAAAAATATAGATTAATCTGCATTTATATAGTTTTTCATTCTTTTGCATTCAAATCCTTTGTTTAGGTGTTACATTGTCATTGATCTTGATTCCCATCTGATAACATCATACTCGCACCTACTAGAAGGTAGTAAATTGCCTGGTTAGCATAGTTTCAATTACTTGCAAATTTTGATTTTACTAACCTCTAATGTTTTACTGAAGTGTTGTGTCTACAGCTAGGTACAAAATTCACACACACAGTATCTAGAAATTCTTTCAATGTCATCTTCATCATGTCCAGATCTGATATCTAATCTATAGAATTCCTCAGTATATTATTTTACTCAGCTATCTTCCTGCCTCAAACTTTGCATTCACCTAACTAGGTTATTCTAATAATCACAAGGTAAGAACTTTCCTTTCAATTTATTCACCATTTTATTCCATACCTTAATTTTGTCTTTGCCTTTCCTTTTTCTATCCAACTACAGATGTTCTCACCATAAGGATGCATGACTTTTCAACTTTGTGCTTGCAATTTTCACCTTCTTTTCCTTAGGTACATTGTCATACTCAAAGTACTTTTCCATCTTGGTGATCCAGTCTACCAATTCATCAGAATCTAATTTTCCACTATACTCGAGAGGATTAAAGTGTGGTGTAGACTTTAGATTTGTTAAAGCCTTCAATAATCTTTCCTCACCTTGATCCACATAGGTGCAAGTTCTACATCAACTTGTTCTTCCTCAATTTCATCATCACTAACATCTTCAAGATGTCTTCCTCTTCTCTGGGCTGTTTCAATAGCTTCTAATCTAGCAGCAAGTTGTCTCAACATGTCTATTAATCCTAGATTTGCATCTTGCCTCCCATGAACCATCTTGGAACCCTCTGCAATTGTAGGCCAGATCACAATCTTCTACCCCACAACAAATTAACTAGGGTTTGACAAGAAGGAACCCTCAAATCTAGATTCGCAAACCTAGATCCTGATCTTACCTCTCTCTAATACCACCTGACATGAGGATGGGGAGAGGGGCCAAAGGTACACCCTAACTAGGTCCACCTTGTAGAGATCACATGAGGAAGAAACAAACACACAAGTGAGAGAGAGAATGCAGATATCTTTCGTATGTTTATTCTAATTGATTCATACATACTGGACTGTAAGGCCTTCCTGGTTTAGGCCAGATATTACAATTAGGTACAAAAGTCCTCCAACATGTGAGGATATGCAAATAATCTATGATCTTCTATCTTCTATCTTCTAACTAAACTTGACTCCCTAAACTCTAACCAAACAACTACATTTATACAAGAGGCTACCGAACGAGTCGGTCTTCAGATCAACCACCAATGGAAGGAATGACCAAATCTAAGTCCACACACTTTCCAATGATAGATACCATCATTAAATCCATGACCAAAATTAATTGCAAGAGTCAGCCTCAACAAGAAACTAAAATAAACAACTTAGTAAGAAAGGAAAATTCACCAGGGAAATTCATCGAACACCAGAGAGATAAGCGACCAACACTAGTAAACAAAGGAAACTGAGCAACACCAAACCAACTCGATCAAAGTAGGAATTGAGCAACACAAAGAAAACAAAAACATATTTTTGGTGACACGGGATTGCCAAGGAATCGAGATGCTCCTGCATCAATACTCATTGCTACTAAATGCTTCACTAGGTGGATATAGGTAGCCCCTCTAAAGAATACAATAGAGAGAGAGAGAGAGAGAGAGAGAGAGAGATCCTGAACTTCCTAGAGGAAATTGTTATGCATTTTGACCCCCCAAAATCTCTTATCTCAGATAATGCCAATGAGTTCCTAGGATCTCAAATCACTGAGTTTACTCTCCAGCATGGTATTTATCTCAAAACATCCTCAACCTATTATCCTCAAGGAAATGTCTAGTAGAGTCCATGAACAAGAACCTGATACAACTAATCAAGATGATAGGAGTGGAACACAAGTGGGATTGGCATAAGCATTTGAGGAATTCTTTGTGGGTGGATCTTATTACATCAAAACAAATTATTAAAGACTCTCCCTATGAGCTAATGTATGGGAAGGATGTTGTTTTTCCTATTTCCATGGATCTCCCAACACTCCATTTTCTTAAAGTTGTTGAACTCAAGAATAATTCCCCTATGGAGGTCAGACTAGAGAAGTTTTTGGAGTTTCAAGAGAAGCAAGAAAAGGATTTTTCTGCTATGAACACCAAGTAAGGAGTCTTGAATAAATGGTTTGACAAGAAAATCTCTAATCTTGGCTTCAAGAAGGGAGACCTAGTGCTGAAGTATAATTAAAGAGGAGAAAAAGTTGGTCAACATGAAAATTTTGATAGCCCTGGGAAGGTCCTTTCTTCATTGTTAGATGCAAGGAACATAACTCTTTTGAACTTGAGAACATGAATGGTGAGTCTCTTGGGATCCCTATCAATGTGATCCATGCTAAGCATTTCAATTAAGCTAAGCTTCACAAGTTTGTAAATATTGTAAATATAGTTTGTTAGTTTTCAGTGTGTGCAAATAAGGCTGGAAGCTAGTATTTTTTTGCAAACATTTTTCTCTCTATAAGTCCTTTTTCCTTTTCAAAAGTAGGCTAAGGTTGTAGTTAAACATAAGATTTAGATAAAAGGGTTGCTGATAGTATGTATCATAATATTTTTTCATGTCTTTCTTTTAAATCCACATGTCCAATTGCGTAGTCTCTCTTACAATGGCATTTTTTATAAAATTTCTCTAAGTTTTAATGATATGTTTCCAAGTTGGTGTGTGAATTTCAAGGAAATGTTTGGTTTAGACTGACGTCAACAAAAAATGAGGATATGGTTTTCTAGAAAGAAATATGATAGTTATGTGTGCATTAAAAAATTAATTTGTTAGGAATAACAGTCCACAATACACCTGAGAGGGGGGGTGAATCAGTTATATGAAAGATTATTAAACTTTAAACTTTGAGTAGTAGTAATAATAGATCTAATGAACATAATGAATGCCAACACAACAACACAATATTTTGGTCTCGGGGAAACCCTGTTAAAGGTAAAAACCTCGGTGGGAATTAGCACCCACAAATGATGTATTGAGAGTATAGTATTCTTGTTAGAATATTTAGCCCTATTAGGAGCTTAAATAAACATTACTATACACAGTCCTTGTTAGAGAACAAACCCTATTAGGAGTCAAGAAAGAAGGGTGGGCTCACTTCTTAAAGAAGGTTAAGTCCACCTTCAAAACTCATTGTTTGCAACAAGTATATATGAAGAAATACACAATCTTTTGAACTATCTGAAATCAAATTTCTTTGCTTGATCAGTTCCAATGAAGTTCACTAGTAATCCTCTACTCTACATCTAGCAGACACAAGCTCGTAACTTTTTCAATTCCTTTTTCATCACATATATTATTTCCATATCTTTTCCAAAGAAAAGATCTTACATATATACCCTATTACATTCTACATGATCAGGTTGGCCTATTAGGCTTTCCTAATTACATAAACTCTTGCTAAGATACACACGGTACCTAGAACAAGTATACAATGATTCTATCACAATAATTAAGGACCGACATCCTTAATTTACATTTTCCAAAAAAAAATTCATGCTATACCTCTGAAGTCAGCTTCCAAATTAGTTTTCTCCAAGTCACACGCCACATATGACATCTAGCATTATGTACCTTTCACTGATCAACTATCATCCTACAGTGGCTTGTCTTTCATCTCCTAAGCTTGCATACACTTAATCCATATCATCTGTAAGATATACCAAAATCATAGAGACTCACTCTGTTAGCTTCCACTGTCACTGTCCATGAACTAGTCCTCACCAAAACATCTATAACTCATTCAATATGAAACTTTACATGATGTGATCTTAGATATAAGATCACAACATCTTCTTTTTCTCTCATCTTTCTTCACATGTTTTGAATCATCAGTACAGTGTCTATACATTGTCATACTCAGCCTAAACCTTTTACAGAAACATATGTTGACATCAATGACAAACCAAAAATGAGAATAGTATGAATTCTCATTCAGTAATGTAGTGATTAAACATTTTAAATGTATCAATCACCACCCCATGCATTAGCAATATCCAACAATTTCTTCCTTTGGCATTGATGTCAACATATGGGAAAATCCATCATCCCAAAGTTATATCAATCCAAAGCTCTACAACTAAATAGTGCTACATATAATATCTCCCCATCTAGTATGGATTTTCTCATAGCAACACTCCCCCTTTAACAATAATGGAAAAAGGGTGCCATGAGTCAACAACTATTCTTTAACACCTTCCTTCTATGATCACTCCCCCTGAGGAGTAGATCCCTACATCCAATCCAAAATATGATAAGGCTCTGAAAAACTCTAGATTGATGCATCCCTGCATCTTTTAATTCTTACTAGGAGGGGCCTGAACCCCAAGCATACCTCTAAGATATTCAAAGGTATCTTTTGGTAATGGTTTTGTAAAGATATCTGCAATTTGTTCCTTTGTACTAATATACTCTAATTGTATTTCCTTCTCTGCCACCTTGTCTCTCAAGAAGTGATACTTGATAGAAATATGTTTAGTTTTAGAGTGCATAATCAGATTCTTTGACATATTCACTGTACTGGTGTTATCACAATGGATAACTACAGGCTCATCAAAAGTCATTCCTATGTTTGTCATCATTTATTTCATCCAAACAATTTGAGTGCAATTTATAGTAGCAAAAACATACTCTGATTCCACAGTAGATTGAACTATACAATCTTTCTTCTTGCTTAGCCATGAAACCAACTTTTTCCCAAAGAAAAATGCACCACCACCAGTACTTTTTCTATCATCAATATTTCCTGCCCAATCAGCATCAATATAAGCATGAAGCTCAAAGCTATCATTTCTGTCATACCATATGCCATAGTCTATTGTTCCTTTTAGATATCTCAGTATCCTTTTCACAGTAGCTAGGTGTGTTTCCTTGGGTTTTGTCTGATATCTGGCCACAATTCCAACAACATTAGCAATATCTAGTTTGGTGTGAGTTAGATATTGTAATCCTCCAACCATTGATCTATACTTGGTCTGAAAAACACACTTTGATTCATCATCAACTATCAACTTATTACTAGTTACCATGGGAGTACCAACTGGTTTACAGTCCTCCATTCCAAACGTTTTCATCATTTCGTTAAGATATTTAATTTGAGAAATAAAGATGTCATCTTTGCTTTGATTTATTTGTAGTCCAAGAAAGAATTTCATTTTTCCAATCATGGACATCTCAAATTCATTTTCCATTTCTTTAGAAATTTTCTCACATAGATCATCATTACCTCCAAAGATAATATCATCAACAAAGACTTCTATTATCAAAATTTCATCTTCACTAGTTCTTAAATACAAATTACTGTCAACATTACCTTTTCTGAATCCAAGTTGAAGTAGATATTTATCTAACCTTTCATACCAAGCCCTTGGAGCTTGCTTCAGCCTATATAGTGCTTTCTTCAACTTGCATACCATGTCTCCATCTTCGCATAAAGGAAATCCATTAGGTTGTTCTATATATACTTCTTCTTCAAGATCCCCATTCAATAATGCAAATTTTATATCCCATCTGATACACTTTGAAGTTTTTGTGTGCAGCATAAGCCAAGAATAATCTCACATCTTCTATTCTAGCAACAGGAGAAAATGTTTCTTCAAAGTCTATACCTTCTTGTTGGGAGTAGTCTTTACATACTAGTCTTTCTTTGTTTATTGTTACAACTCCATCTTCATTCATTTTATTTCTGAAAACCCATTTAGTTCCTATCACATTTTTGTTCTTAGGTCTAGGAATCAATTCCCAAGTGTTATTCTTCTTTATTTGATTTAACTCTTCTTTCATAGCATTTATCCAAGATTCATCTCTGCAAGCTTCATCTGTATTCTTTGGTTCAACTTGAGAAATCAAACAGATTTCTTCTCTAACCTTTGATCTAGTTAATACACCTTGATTAGTATTGCCAATAATTTGATTTTTCAGATGATTATTATTTCCATACCTCAGAGTTTTAGGAACCTCAATAGCCTCATGTATGTCATTATCGCAACTTTCTTTTTTTGTATTCAGTCTCAACAATTTCTTCTTCTTCTGCAGCAACAACCTCGTTGATTTATGTAACTTGATTACAGTCATACATTCTCTCTTGTATTTGAAACCTTTCATCTATCTTCACATTGTTACTTTCAATCATTTTTCTTAATCTTAGATTGAAACATTTGTAAGCCTTTCTCTTAGTAGAGCAACCAAGGAAAGTTTCTTTCATCACTTCTAGCATCAAACTTCCCTATCTCATCATATCTCTTGATATAGCACTTGCTACCAAATATTCTAAAATATTTTACAATAGGAGTATGATTAAACCATAATTCATAAGGGGTTTTATTTGTACCTTCTCTGATTTGAACTCCATTCAATGTGTACACCATTGTCCCAATAGCCTCTCTCCAATGCACATGAGATATGTTTCCTTCAATCAACATTGTCCTAGCAGCATCAAGTATAGTTCTTTTTCTTCACTCAGCTATCCCATTTTGTTGTGGAGTCCTAGGAGTAGATGTTTATCTTTTTATTCCATGCTCTTCATAGTATGAATTGAATAATTCTGAAGTAAACTCTCCACCTCTGTCTGATCTTAAACATTTTATCTTTAAGCCTGATTCATTTTCTACTTTTGTCTTGAATATCTTGAATTTATCAAATGCTTCTAATTTTTCTTTTAAGTAACCCACATCATTCTAGAAAATTCATCAACAAAAATTATGAAATACCTTTCACCATAGTATGATTTTGTCCTTGTAGGTCCAAAAAGGTCTGTATCTACCATCTCTAAATTTTCTTTTGATGTATATTGATGCAGGAGCATCCTGGGTGTAAGAGCAATCTTGCATCACCCAAAAATATTTCTGTTTTTGAATTCAATAAGGGCTATCCTGTGCAGAGCTGCTATTTATGGAAAGTTACTATTTTTGGTAATTTTCGTCTGTGCTCGGAATGATGTAATTTCTTTCTTGGAGGTTAATTTTGGTCATATAAGTCTGCCAGTAAAGTTTCATTTCTAGATCAAGTGTATGTTGGAAGATATTGAAGATTTTCGGTATTGGCAGCAGGGTACAGAAACTTTGGACTCAGTTTTGAAGGCTTTAGAGGCCCCGGATGAGGTTGAAAATTTGGGTGATGAGTGTTTGCGTCGGTCAAGCCTATAGAGCGCTTCGTGGCATTTCCGAAATGGGGTTATAATAGCCGATCGGGTCAACTGGTGATGACTTATGGTCTTCGGAAGTTGGGCCACCCGAAATGGCAGAAAATAATTTTCTTCAAAATTTCTATTCGGGTTTCAAAGGTTATCTTGAGCCGACTATGATGTAATAATATGTAAAATAAGATAATTCTAAGTTTGGTCGGCCTTATTGGCTAAAATTCTCAAACCTTCCCAGGCGGTGGAAAAATTGCCTATATAAGGAAGGCTGTATTATTGTCTTAGGCAGTTCAGAATAGTTCTGGGTAGTAGATCTGGGTAATAGTTCGAGGCTTTGTCCTACAGAATATTGTAAGGGAATGCCCATGTGGCTTTGCATATTGTAATTTTGAAAGTTTGTAATTCCACATTTGTGGAGATAATAAGAAGCCAATTTTCTGTTCTTGCATATTGTTGTTGTTTCTCTATTTTTGTTATGTGTTTGTGGTATTAAGGGGAGCACCCTTCATCAAGTGGTATCAGAGCAGGAGTTCTTGAGTGTGTAAATAGATCACCGACTGTGAGGTAGTTTGCACCAGGACCGTGGCTAGGGTTTCAGCGCACATCGCGAAAATACCTCCACGACGAGAACGTGGCGAAAGAGCTGGTGCTGTAACACCTGAGGTTAGAGAGCTGCAGACACAAGTGCGAGCATTGCAAGAAGAGATTCACAGAGGAATGAATCTTAATGTCAGAGACGAAAGCGAGGATGAAGCCGAAGAAGAATATCAAGAAGGAGAAGCCGAAATTGTGAACCAGGAGGAAGAAAGACTTTTTCGGGCCATTTCCAAGATTGGAAAAAGACCTAAGATTGAGGTTCCTACATTTTCTGGAAATCTTAACCCAGAGGAATTGATTGACTGGATCAATGAATGTGAAGAATATTTTGAGTATGAAGATGTTGACGATCCTGATAGGGTCAAATTTGCGAAGGCCAGATTGAAACGTCATGCGAAGATCTGGTGGCAAGAAATTCAATTAGAGCGAAATAGAAGAGGGAAAGATAAAATCACAAGATGGGATTGGATGGTGGATAAATTGAAGCGACAGTTCATTCCTGTTGATTATGAGCTTGACCTACTGAAGAAAATGCAGAGTTTGAAGTAAGCAGGAAGATCTGTTCAGGAGTATACAGAGGAGTTCTATCGACTTCTCATCAGAACAGGCCATGCAGAAGCTGATAAGGAGAAAGTTGCCCGATACCTTAATGGGTTAAGGCCAAGCATTCAAGAGGAGCTGAATCTGGTTCGAATGAACAGTATTGAAGAGTCATACCAGTTTACCCTAAAAGTAGAGGAAAAGCTGAACAAGAAGTTTGAGAGCAGACAAAATGGAAGAGGTCGCAGTGGACGATCTGGTGGACGGTCATACGGTGGCCGAAATGAAGATCTGAAAAAGAAGGATGAGGCCAGTAGCAGTCACAATCAGTGAAGAAATAATTCCAATCACTTCCAGGATCAGAATAATAGAGATCAGAGAGGAAGAGGAAGAGGACAAGGATCTGGAAGAGGTGGCTTCCGTGGAACATGTTTTCACTGTGGAGAAGAAGGTCATAGGGCATTTGAATGTCCTCAGCACCAAGGCAGAACAGACAGGAGAAATGAAGGCCAGGCCAGAGTTGCACATGTAGATGAAGATGCCAGATCATCAAATTTTGAAGATGCTGAAAGAGGAGAAATGTTGATTAACAGAAGAGTCCTGTTGAGTGGTGAGAATGAACCTGAGCAAAGGAGGAGCCTGTTTCGCACCAGGTGCAAGTGTGAAGGTAAATGTTGTGATGTGATTATTGATAGTGGAAGCACTGACAATTTGGTGTCAGAAGAGATGGTGACAAAGTTGAAGCTCAAGAGACAGAAACACCCACATCCATATTGGATTGCCTGGGTACAGGATGACCACAAGGTCATGGTCAATGAACAATGCCTGGTGAAGTTCAAGATTGGCAGATACCAAGATGAGGTATTGTGTGATATCATATCTATGGATGCATGTCATATGTTGTTGGGTAGACCATGACAATTTGACAGATGTTCTGTACATGATGGTCGTGCGAATACCTATTCCCTGACAAAGGATGGAGTGCGGCATAAGCTAAAACCATTGAAGGAGACTGAAGAAAAGGTATGTGGTAATGCAAGGATAACTTTTGTTGATGGAAGAAATTTCCTAGATGGTATGAGGCATGAGCATTTATGTTTTTCTTTAATTCCAAAAGCTGGTAAAGAGAAAGTAGAAGATGTTCCTGTAGAAGTTGCAGATTTGTTGAATGAGTTTCAGGATATTGTATCTGATAACGTGCCTGATGGATTACCACTAGTCAGGAAGATCAGTCATCAGATGGACTTGATCCCAAGAGCGAGTTTGCCGAACAAGGTAGCACACAGAATGACACCTGCAGAAAGTGAGGAGTTGAACAGACAAGTACATGAGTTGTTACAGAAAGGATTGATCTATGAGAGTCTAAGTCCTTGTGTTGTACCAGCGGTATTAGCACCAAAGAAGAATGGAAAATGGAGGATGTGTATAGATTCTAGGGCAGTAAACAAGATCACAATCAAGTACAGGTTTCCATTGCCATGAATGGATGATATTATGGACTGTTTGAGTGGAGCTGTGTATTTTTCAAAGATAGATTTGAAAAGTGGATATCATCAGATTCAGATCAGAGAAGGAGATGAATGGAAGACTGCCTTCAAGACAAAGGAAGGACTATATGAGTGGTTAGTCATGCCTTTTGGGCTAACCAATGCACTGAGCACTTTCATGCGGCTCATGAACGAGGTTCTGAAAGAATTTCTGGGTAAGTTTGTCATTGTTTACCTAGATGATATTTTGATCTTTAGTAAGACATTGGATGAGCATATGATGCATATTCGTATGGTATTTGAGAAGTTGAGAGAAGAGAAATTGTTGATTAATTTAAAGAAGTGCAGTTTTGTGAAGAAAGAGTTAGTGTATTTGGGATTTGTAGTTTCAGCAGAAGGTCTAAAAATGGACCCAGAGAAGGTACAGGCTATCCTTGAATGGCCTACTCCAAGGAGTGCTACTGAGGTAAGATCTTTTCATGGTTTAGCTAGCTTTTACAGAAAGTTTATCAGAAATTTTAGCAGTATTTGTGGTCCCTTGACTGAAACAATGAGAGGGGATAGAAAAGAGTTTAAGTGGATTAATGGGGCAGAAAAGAGTTTTCAATTGTTGAAATAAAATGTTACAGAACAACCTATTTTAGCACTTCCAGATTTTAATAAGGTGTTTCAAGTAGATTGTGATGCTAGTGGTACTACAATAGGAGCTGTTATGAGCCAATAAGGTAAACCTGTTGCCTATTTCAGTGAGAAGTTAAATGATGCCAAGAGGAAATATTCTGTTTATGATCAAGAATTCTATGCTATAGTTTAGGCATTAAAGAAGTGGAGACATTATCTACTTCCTAAGGAGTTTGTTTTGTATACTGATCATCAAGCTTTGCAATATTTGAATAGTCAAGGAAAATTGAATTAAAGGCATTTGAAATGGGTTGAGTTTTTGCAGAGTTATACATTTGTTTTGAAACACAGGAGTGGAAAGTCTAATAAGGTTGCAGATGCTCTTAGCAGAAGGCAACTATTGCTGATAGAAATGCAGATTGAAGTGGTTGGGTTCAAGGAACTCAAGAATTTGTATCCAGAGGATCTTGATTTTGGTGAAGCTTGGATAGCTTGTACAGAACCTGTTACTCTAGACAGGATGAAATGGTTGGATTTCATCATCCAGGATGATATGCTATTTAGAGGGAGTCAGTTGTGCATTCCACGAAGTTCTATGAGGGAGAATCTCATCAAGGAGAAGCATAGCGGAGGATTGGCTAGACATTTTGGTCGTGATAAAACCCTTGGTTTGGTTAGTGAGAATTATTATTGGCCACAGTTGCAGCAAGATGTGAAGAAGTTTGTACAGAGTTGCAGGGTATGTCAGATGGCGAAAGGAGTGAAGCAGAATACAGGGTTGTATCAGCCATTACCTATACCAGAGAAGCCTTGGGAGGATATCAGCATGGACTTTGTTCTTGGTTTACCGAGGACTCAACGGGGACATGATTCAATTTTTGTGGTGGTTGACAGATTTTCAAAGATGGCACATTTCATTCCTTGCAAGAAGACTAATGATGCTGTTCATGTAGCAGAATTGTTTTTCAGAGAAGTAGTGAGACTTCATGGTTTGCCAAAGACCATAGTTTCAGATCGGGACACTAAGTTTGTTGGATATTTCTGGCGTACATTGTGGAAGAAGTTGAAGACAGATTTGAAGTTCAATTCATCACATCATCCACAGACTGATGGACAAACAGAGGTGGTGAATAGGAGTTTGGGAAATTTGCTGAGATGTTTGGTTGGAGATAAGCCAACAGGATGGGATTTGATTTTACCACAGGAAGAATTTGCATACAATAATTCTATCAATAGGAGCACTGGTAAATCACCATTCTAGATTGTATATGGAAGTAGTCCAAGAAATGCATCTGAATTGAGAAAGATAGATAAAGGAGAAATAAGTAGTGCTGAAGCTGAGGATTTTGCAGAACACTTGAAGAACATCCATGAGGAGGTGAGGAAGCATATTACCAAGATGAATGCACAGTATAAGGCTAAGGCAGATGAGAAAAGGAGGTATAAGGAATTTCAGGTTGGTGATGAAGTCATGGTTCATTTGTGGAAGGAGCGGTTTCCGGTTGGTACATATAACAAGCTAAAAATGAAGAAGTTTGGGCCATGTAAGATACTGAAGAAGCATGATTCAGGAAATGCATATGAGGTAGAATTGCCTAGTGAGCTGAATATTTCACCAGTGTTTAACATTTCAAATTTGACAGAGTCTCACGAAGGAGGTGTTGAAGATGAGGTTGCAGTAGCACAGTGGAGTATTCCAGCAACTAGTTCAGACACTAAGGAGATCGAAGATATACTAAACAGTCATGTTGGCAGAAGCACAAGGAACAGGACATATGAAGAATATCTGGTCAAGTGGAAAGGATGACCTATTGAAGATTCATCATGGCTGACAAAGGACGAGGTTAGCCGTCTTGGTTTTCCTCTGCACACCTGAGTCGTGACAGGGTCACTTCTCAAATTACCCTGGGTGTCTGATGCAGGAGCATCTTGGGTGTAAGAGCAATCTTGCATCACCCAAAAATATTTCTATTTTTGAATTCAATAAGGGCTATCCTGTGCAGAGCTGCTATTTATGGAAAGTTACTATTTTTGGTAATTTTCGTCTATGCTTGGAATGATGTAATTTCTTTCTTGGAGGTTCATTTTGGTCATATAAGTCTGCCAGTAAAGTTTCATTTCTAGATCAAGTGTATGTTGGAAGATATTGAAGATTTTCGGTATTGGTAGCAGGGTACAGAAACTTTGGACTCAGTTTTGAAGGCTTTAGAGGCCTCAGATGAGGTCAAAAATTTGGGTGACAGGCACTTGCGCTAGTCAAGCCTGTAGAGTGCTTCGTGGCATTTCCAAAATGGGGATTATAATAGCCGATCGGGTCAACTGGTGATGACTTATGGTCTTCGGAAGTTGGGCCACCCGAAATGGCAGAAAATAATTTTCTTCAAAATTTCTGTTCGGGTTTCAAAGGTTATCTTGAGTCGACTATGATGTAATAAAATGTAAAATAAGATAATTCTAAGTTTGGTCGGCCTTATTGGCTAAAATTCTCGAACCTTCCCAGGCGGTGGAAAAATTGCCTATATAAGGAAGGCTGTATTATTGTCTTAGGCAGTTCAGAATAGTTCTGGGTAGTAGATCTGGGTAATAGTTTGAGGCTTTGTCCTACAGAATATTGTAAGGGAATGCCCATGTGGCTTTGCATATTGTAATTCTGAAAGTTTGTAATTCCACATTTGTGGAGATAATAAGAAGCCAATTTTCTGTTCTTGCATATTGTTGTTGTTTCTCTATTTCTGTTATGTGTTTGTGGTATTAAGGGGAGCACCCTTCATCATATATGCTTTGCTTTTGTAACTACTTCTAGTCTATTTTCCCATAACACATTCTCTACATACCATGTTAAATGGTTTCACAATCTTCGGTAGATCTCTTATTGCTTTAGTCAAACTTTCCTTCACAATATTGTCAAAGTTAACATGACAAAACCTTATGTGCCATAACCAACTATCATCTACTTTTACAACAAAAAAAGAGGCTCTAGATGTATTTAATTCAAATACATTACCTCTAGATTTAGTACCAGTTGCAATCAACTTTCACGCCTTACTTCTGATAAAATATTTACCATCATTGAATTGTAACTAAAACTCATTTTCCATTAACTATCCAACACTCAATAAGTTATGCTTGAGTCCATCAACAAGTAGTACATTTTTAGTATTAGTTTTTCCATCCAAAGTAATAGATCCTACTCCTATGATAGGTTTAGGAAGATTGTCTCCAAACCTCACAACACCACCATCATACTTTACTAATTTAACAAACTTATTTTTATCTCTAGTCATATAATGTGAACAACCACTTTCTATGATCCATTCAGATTTCTTATCAACATGAGATACTAAATATTTTTCCTCATATACTAGTTCATCTCTAATAGGAACAAATCCAATCTCCTTATAATCTAAATCATCATCATCAGAAATTCCTTCACTATCATAATAAAATTCCTTATCCTTTGAGTACTTACATTTGAAAAACTTAGGCTTGTACTTAGGAACTCTTGTAGGACATCTAGATGCAAAATGACCTACCTTATTGCATGAAATTAATTTCAAAGGTAATTTGCCTTCAAATTTACCCTTACCTCTCTTTTCTCTTCTAGCAATCAGTGCAACAAGTTCATCCATCTTTCTTTCCTCTGCCTGTATCTATTGCCATTCCTCAACATATTCACTGAGATTTTCTTTTAGGTTTTCACTATTGGTGCTCAGAAGTGCAGACATTATCTTCTTATGTGCAGATGCTTTAAATGTAGATTCAACTTTAGGTACAAAATCTCCCAATTCAGTAGCTTCAAAGGTAGTTATCTTTGCAATCAACATCTCTCTACTAAGGTTCAGAGTCAGAGGTATTGTCTCTTGAATAGACATAGCCTTAAACTTGTAAGCAGGTGTCAATGATCTAAGGATCTTCACAACAACTTCTTCTTCGTCATAAGTGCCTCCATAGTTTTTGATTCCAACTACAACTTCTATAACCCTTTGAACATAAGTCTTAATGCTTTCATCCTCATTCATTTGTAACTTCTCCATCTTTGTTTTCTAGTTTTGTAACTTCACTTACTTGGTATACTTGTCTCCTTCATATAGTGCTTCTAATCTTTCCCAAATTTGGCATGTCGAATCCAAGTCTTTAACTTCAATAAATTCTCCTTCAAAGAGTGCGTTGATCAATGCTTCCCTCGCAATCATGTTAAGTGAAAATATTTTCTTCTCATCTTCAGTGGCAAATGGTAAGTCATTCTCAGAATTTATAGCTACCTTATTCTTTGTGATCAACCAGTAACTAATGCCTAAACATAACAAATGAGTTCGCATCTTGTTCTTCCAACTGTCAAAGTTCTCATAATCAAATTTTAGACTATCCTTCCTATAGAATGCCATCTCCAGGATCACCTCAAGCTATTAAGATTTCTCTCTAAGGACTAGTAGCTCTGATACTGATTGTTAGGAATAACATTCCATAATACAACTAAGAGGGGGGGTGAATCAGTTGTATGAAAGATTATTAAAATTTAAACTTTGAGTAGAAGCAATATACAATATAATGAACACAATAAATGCCAACACAAAAACACAATATTTTGATCTCGGGGAAACCCTATTAAAGGTAAAAACCCCAGTGGGAATTAGCACCCACAAATGATGTACTGAGAGTATAGTATCCTTGTTGGAAGATTTAGCCCTATTAGGAGCTTATTGAAACATTATAGTACATAGTCCTTGTTAGAGGACAAACCCTGTTAGGAGTCAAGAAAGAAGGGTGGGCTCACTACCTAAAGAAGGTTAAGTCCACCTTCAGAACTCACTATTCAGAATAAGTGTATATGAAGAAATACACAATCTTTTGAACTATCTGACATCAACTTTCTTTTCTTGATTAGTTCCAATGAAGTTCACTAGTAATCCTTTTCTCTATATCCAAGAGACACAAGCTCACAACTTTTTCAATTACTTTTTCATCACATGTATTCATTCCATATCTTTTCTAAAGAAAAGATCTTACATATATACCCTATTACATTCTACATGATTAGGTCATCCCATTAGGCTTTCCTAATCACATGAACTCTTGCTAAGATATACATGGTACCTAGAACAAGTATGTAATAATTCTATTACAAAAATTAAGGACCGACATCCTTAATTTACATTTTCTAAAACAAAATCCACACTACACCTCTGAAGTTGGCTTCCAAATAAGTTTTCTCTAGGTCACATGCCACAGATGATGTCATCCAACATTCCATACCTTGCACTAATCAACTAGCATCCTAGAGTTCCTTGTCTTTCATCTCCTAAGCTCACATGCACTTAATCCATATCATCTATAAAGATATACCAAAATCACAGAGACTCACTATGTCAACTTCCACTGTCACTGTCTAAGAACCAGTCCTCACCAAAACATATGTAACTCATTCAATTTGAAACTTTACATGATGTGATCTTGAAAATAAGATAACAACATCTTCATGTTCTCTCATCTATCTTCGCATGTTCTGAATCATCCGTATAGTATCCATACATTGTCATACTCAGCTTGAACTCTTCACATAAACATATGTTGACATCAATGAAAACCAAAAATGACAATGGTATGAATGCCCATTCAGTAACGTAGTGATTAAACATATTAAATGTATCAATCACCACCCCATTCATTAGCAATATCCAACATAATTCACATGAGTGATGTTAATAGCATTAACTACCTTACAATGTAACATGAAAATACTCTCAACATATCCTTAACTATCAATGATTTTTGATAAATTTTCATTATGAGAATAGCTTGTTGTTGAAGATACACGCATAAAGTTTGATTTTTTTCTTAGAAAAATTAGAAAACATAAAGCAAAGAGAAGTAGAGAAGAATTATCCATGGCCATTGAGATGGGAGAACCAAGTACTATAGTAGAGGCCCTAGAAGCTACATAGTTTGTTGATATTTTTGGAGATGTATCTTTCACTATCCATATGATGCCTCCAAAACCAATGTATGAAAAAACCAAATCAAAGGACAAAGGGATGACCAAAAATCCAACAACCTTGGTTGATATTTATGAATATGTATTTGACCCTATCTTGCATGAGAAACACAAAACTCTTAGGGAAGTTGCATTTGCACGGATGGTCACCACTAATAAAAAGCTAGAAATTCTTTCTCCTGTTTGCAAGCTATGAAACTATGTTCTTCCATAATATATTGTGCCTAGGGTTCTACATTGCCCAGAATTCATCCACATGTTTGTGGAGTACTTCAAAGAAAATCTTGGCATCATTTAGGATACTGAGTTAAAAATACTCAGTTGGTGTAATTGTTAGGACTTTTGTACTTGATAATGATCAAAATTGGAAAGTTTTTAAAAGCGATGAATGAATTGTTGCATTCATACATCATTCTAGTGAGTTCATAGAGTAGATGCAACCCAAAATAACTGAAGCCTATGAGAATCAAATCCTTTAGCTAAGAGGAAATAAGCTTCCTAAAGTTCTGATCACCCTTGAGAATATCTTTGACTGCAATGATGCTAGAAATAAAAAGAGAGGATTCACAAAAAATGAGTAGGACTAATATGACTTGGCTCGATCAGAGAAGGAAAAGTGTTAAAAGTTGGGAAGAATGTTCATTAGCATCATTAGGACCGACTAATATAGATCATAGAGGAATATAAGGATGTGATTCCTTTGTTATATGATCACCTTAAAGGCTATAATCCGTCAGTCATCTAGCACACCATTGAGTTGGTAGAGGAATAAAAGCTTATCAAGTAAAAGAAGAGGCGTGTGAATTCAAAAATTGAGTCTCTTCTAGCTCAAGAATTGACAAAGCTCATTGAATCCTATATCATCTATCCTATAAAGCATAGTACCTAGGTGTATCATCTTAAAATGGAAGCACTTCCATGTTAAGAATGTTTAGCCCTTCGAGTAAGTGGCTTGGTGTTAGAATAACTGAGAGGGGGGTGAATTAGTTATCCATAGTCCCAAATCAAAATGTATAATCCAAAACAATTTACTTAAACTTCTATAGCTCGGTGACTTAAAATACTATACTGTCTATGATTTTACCAATTACCAGTCAATAACAACTAATAATTACCAATCAAATCCAACATGCAATATGTAAAGTATGATAACAAACAATCACCACAATGAACACATAACACAAAAGATTTAACTTGGAAACCTTGTGAAGGGAAAAACCACTTGGGACCGACAACCCAAAAATTTTCACTCTTCTGAAGTGAGGTCGGTGAAGACCCAACCCTGTTAAAGGTTAGAAACACACTATGAGGTGTGACCTTGTTAGAGGATTTTAGACCAACCGTTATCATCCAACTAGCATTCACTATGGGGTTGACAGGATAACAATGTTCATTCTATGAATGATACATAAAAGACTTTCAAGTCCACTTTGTTAAGAGATTTCTCTATTTACAATGGTTAAAATGTAACATCAGTTGATCTGATTACAATACAACTTCAATTGTAGATTATCAGATCTATGTTAGACCCATTCAAATCCTCTGATCAATATATCAATTCTGTATCAACAATAATCAATGACTTATTGTCACTTGGTAATAGCTTTCTGACGCTTGGTAAACTCTGTAGTTCGGTTCTCCTTAACCAGTTTGATCAGGCATACATGAAGCTTATTCATGTGATAGTTCTGCAGTTTTCTTCTTCCGGCATAAGTTTCATAATGAAATCTTAGTCTCTTAAATAGACAAGTAAACCATTTTCTTCTCCTCCATAAGATTTTTCTGCTTATTCTCCTTCATCCATTTTGCTGCTTAAACCTTCCTCGGCTGATGTGCCAATAACATGTTTTGATTTTTTCCTTTAAATCTTCCTTGAATCATGCTAACTATTGATCGTCATAACAAACATTATCTCCATCTTTGATTTCGATGTACTTTATAGCTCATCAATCCTTAATGGCTAAACTAATCATTTAGTTCTTTTCTTCTACTTGGTTAATAAAGAAATATGTCGATGAACACAAGCTCAGTTTATATTATGCTCGATATACACTACACTACTCAGTGTATATTGTGATGCTTCATCAACCGACCACACTGCCTTGTGTCTTTCAGTTCTTTTCCTCATCATAGATGAATGAAACATAATCTAGTCAATAACATAAGGTCATAGACTCATCAGCAAGTTACACAATGTATTCCTTATCCTCATCTATCATATACATCTTCCTCATGTAGATATTTATGTTCTTCATCTCTTGTACTCCTTTTCTACAGATGTTTAGGTATTGTAACTTACAAAATAAGTGTTGTCAAACTAGTTGACATCAATGACAACATATTACTGATTTAATCATATTACATATCTAATCAGCAACTCGGTGATCTTGAATCATAGATCTTCAATTAGGTTCTAAATCAGTTGTAGTTCATTAGTTTGGGGTAATGTCAAATGCCCTTAATGGGTATTTGACTTGGATCTGGCTTTTTTCCCTATTCTGCCCCATTTTCCACTTCTTCCTAACATAATTCTGGCATCTTGAATTGCAAACCTGATATTCTTGACCTTAGGGTCAAGGTCAACCTTGACCCTGACCTAGGTCAAGGTCAACCTCGACCTTGACTCTAGGGTCCAGGATCCTTGGGGTTAGGTTCCAGTTTCGGGGTTTCATCAAAATTTTGTCTTTTCCCTCTTTGGGGCCACTATTTCTCAGGTTAAGTGTCAAATTCTCAAATTAATATTTGAGGTGGACCTTTCTCGAGCTTTGTGTAAGATTCTTAATTTATTATTTGATATTAGTCTTTCTCGAGTTTTGTGCCTAATGCTCAAATTAACTTTGGGGTTGACCTTACCTCAAATTTTGTGACAAGGCTCTTAAATAATTATTTTTATTTATATATTAAGGGTGGTCCCCTTCTAGAGTTTTGTGTTAATACTTTAATTTAATTTCCTCTCCATGTGCACCTCTCTAGAGTTTTGTGCCATGGACCCTTAATTATTGTTTTCTATGTGGCCTCTCTAGAAGTTTGTGCCCTAGATCACTGTAAAAGGGAGCCTTCCTCTCTCATTTTACAATCTCATCTCATCTCATCTTCATAATCTCTCAAGCACTCAAGAAAGCAAGAAGGAGAAGGAAAGCATTCAAGCATTTATTTGTCTTCAAGAATTCAAGCATTCAAGATCCAATTCATCAAGGAGATCCATTGTTATCCATTGAAGAATTCAATCTCTATGGAGCCCTCTTGTTGAAGATTTCTTCATCCATCCATTCAAGCTTCTTCCTATGCCAAGATCCATTCAAGATTGGTGTTGAAGATCTAAAGACAATTGATTGGAGACATCCTACATTCAATTCTACATTCATTTGGAGCATCCATACTTGTGGATTCAAGGATTCGAATCCTCCACAAGGGTTTTAACATAAGTAATGTGAATTGTTCCATTTACTTTGTTTACCACAACAATTTCAATTCAATTTCAAGGTTAAATCCTAAATTGGGGTTTGACTAAGGCAAACCCATCCCCCCAATAAATAAAACCATTTTTCTTGTAGTTACAGGTGCAGGACGGTGAATATCAGTGCAGATATGGATACCCTTTTCACCAAACTTTTAGGATCCACGAATAGAATTTGCGTCGAAGCAGTTGGGTCAAGGTCAACCTTCAATGGGGGGTAAGATTATGCCCTGAGGTAAGATTGTACCCTGATCCTAAGATCAAGGTTGACTTGGCTTAGAAAAGAAAAATATTTCTGGGTTTTGTAGATCTCACAGTTTCGGTTAAAAATCACGAAAATAAATAGTTTCTGAGACTGTTTGACAGGGTTTTCAGCCGATTCTTTTTCAGAGGTAAGTACCTTTATTTCTTCATTTCAATATTAGCATTTCTAGATTTACATTCCATCCCCTTATAATTTATATCTATGTGTAAAATATTGGTTTTGGGGTCTCTTTTATGTGCAAACCATTGTTCTAGGACCCCATCCATATTTTTCATCTTACACTAGGTATCTAATTTGGTACCAGCCTGTAAAAAGAATGGGGATATGTGTCTATGTGTGGATTTATGAAATTTAAATCAAGCTTCCTTAAAGGATCATTATCCCCTCCCATCTCTGGAGTTTATATTACAGACAGTCGTTAGCTTAGAGATGTTCTCTCTCTTGGACATATTTTTAGACTATAACCATGTGAAAGTGAAAGAGGAAGATCAACATAAAACAATGTTTACCACAAAGTAGGGGATGTCTGCATATGCGAAGATGTCTTTTGGTTTGTCTAATGCTGGTGTGACTTTCTAGTGTGCAATGGATATTTCATTCAAAGACCTAATTGCCAAGAACATATTGATCTATCATGATGATCTTACTATGTTTTCAAAGAAAGTAGAACACTTTTATCATCTAGAGCTTGTTTTTCAAAAGTGCTCAAATTTTGGTGTTTCTATAAATCTTAAGAAGTGTGTGTTTAGAGTCCCTCAAGTAAAATTTCTCAAGCACATGGTGTCCAAAGATGGCATTACCATTGATTTAGATTGAGTTAGATTAATATAAGATATGTCTCTACTAGTCAACAAAAGGGGTGTGCAATATTTCTTAGGGAATATTAACTTTGTTAGAAAGTTCATTCTTGATTTAGCAAGACTTGTAAGACCTATCACTATGATGCTCAAGAAAAAATCCAATTCAGGTGGACCCAGAAAGCAAGAGAGGTTTTTGGAAAAATAAAGGAAGCCATTGCATCCACCATTATTTTGACAAACCCAGATTTGTCAAGAGACTCTATCATGTATGAATATGCCAGTGACTTCAACATTTCTATGGTTCTAATGTGGAAGGATAGAGAATAATTAAGTGAACATGCTATTGCCTTCCACTCCAAAAATCTTAAGGGCTATGAAATTAAGTATAATTTTGTGGAGAAATAGGCATTTGCAATAGTTAAGAGATTGAAGAAGTTCAATTTTTTTATTGCTACAAACAAGACAAATGTCTATGTTGATCATCCTAGTGTTCACAAGTATATCATGGAAGGTGAGATTATTGAGAATAGAGTAAATTATATTACCAAGATCATGGATATGATGTGGTTTTTAGGCCCACCAAATTGATTCGAGGTAAGGGGTTGTGTGAGTATATAGTTGAAGAAATAATAACCCAGATGAAAAAGTATTCTTAGTGCTACAATCTCCAACTAATGGATGTTGGGTACAAGAAAGGACTGAGTACATGCAAAGAAGAAAGCACCCTTCTCACCTTCCAGCCAATAAGAGGAGATAATACAAGTTGTATAATGTTGGTTTTTGCTTGATATATGACATATTACTTAGAAGAAATTTTGATGGTCTTATCCTTTGTTGTGTGGGAAAGAAAGATGTAGAAATTATCTTGAGTGAGCTTCATAGTGGCTCTATAGGAGGACATTATTTAGCTCAAACCACTACAATTAAGATTACCTACATGAGATATTACTAGTCATCCCTTTTCAATGATCCACATGCTCTAGTTCGTGGGTACCATGAATGCCAGTTTTATATTGGCTGACGAAAGTAATCATTTATGCCTTTACACCCCATCATGGTGGATGACCCTTTTGTGCAATGGGGCTTGGATTTTATCAGAATGATAAATCCATCATTTAGTGCCAGATATAAGTAGATACTCACTACTACTAAATACTTCACTAGGTGGACATAGGTATCCCCTCTAAAGAATGAAATAGAGAGAGAGAGAGAGAGAGAGAGAGATCTTGAACCTCCTAGAGGAAATTGTTATGCATTTTGGCCCACCAAAATCTATTATCTTAGATAATGCCAATGCATTCCTAGGATCTCAAATCACTGAGTTATCTTGCCAGCATGGTTTTTATCTCAAAACATCCTCAACATATTATCCTCATGGAAATTTCTAGCAAAGTCTATGAACAAGAACTTGATACAACTAATCAAGACGATAGGAGCAGAACACAAGCAAGATTGGCATAAGCATTTAAGGAATTATCTATGGATGGATCATATTACATCAAACCAAATTATGAAAGCCTCCCCTATGAGCTAGTGTATGGGAAGGATGTTGTTTTTCCTATTTCCATGGAGCTCCCAATGCTAGAATTTCTTAAAGTTGTTGAGCTCAAGGATAATTCCCCTATGGAGGTTAGACTGGAAAATTTGTTGGAGTTGCAAGAGAAGCAAGAAAAGGATTTTTATGCTATGAACACTAGGAAAGGAGTTGTGAAGAAATGGTTTGACAAGAAAATCTCTAGTCCCGACTTCAAGCAGGGAGACCTAGTGCTGAAGTATAATGAAAGTGGAGAAAAATTTGGTCAACATGAAAAGTTTGATAGCCTCTAGGAAGGTAAATGGTGAGTCTCTTGGGATCCCTATCAATGGGATCCACCTTAAGCATTTCAATTAAGCTCAACTTCACAAGTTTGTAAATATTGTAAATATGGTGTGTTAGTTTTGAGTGTGTACAAATAAGGCTGGAAGCTAGTAGTTTTTTGAAAGCATTTTTTCTCTCTATAAGTATTTGATCCTTTTCAAAAGTAGGATAAGGGTGCAGTTAAAAAGAAGATTTGGATAAAAGGGTTTTTCATAGTGTGTATCATAATCTTTTTCCATGTCTTTCTTGTAAATCCACGTGTCCAATTGTGTTGTCTCTTTTAACATGCAATTTTTTATGTTATTGCTCCAAGTTTTAATGACATGTTTCCAAGTTGGTCTGTGAATTTTAAGGAAATGTTTGGTTTAGGCTAAAGGTGACAAAAAAGGAGGATGTGGTTTTCTAGAAAGAAAGATGGTAGTTAAGTGTACATTAAGGGAATTAATTCACATGAGTGATGTTAATAGAATTAAATTCCTTACAACACAACATTAAAAAAATCTCAACATCTCCTTAAATATCAATGCTCTCTAATAAATGTGCATTATGAGAATAGCTTGTTGTAGAAGATGCATCCATAAAGTTTGATTTTTCATTTAGAAAACTCAAAAAAAATAAATCAAAGAGAAGTAAAGAAGAATTATCCATGGCTACTGAGATGGGTGAACCAAGTGCTATAGTAGAGGCCCTAGAAGCTACATAATTTGTTGATATTTTTGGAGATGTATCTTTTGTTGTCCATGTGATGCCTCCAAAACCAATTTATGAAAAAATAAATCAAAGGACAAAGGACCTTGACTTGTGTGAGAAACCCAAAACTCTCAAGGAAGCTACATGTGCATTAATGGTTTCCACTAAGAAAAAGATAGAAATTATTTCTCCTATATGCAAGCTATGAAACTATGTTCTTCCATAGTATATTGTGCCTAGGTTTCCACATTGCTAAGAATTCACCCACATGTGTGTGGAGAGATTCAATGCAAGTCTCATCATCATTTAGGACATTGATTTAAAAGTATTAATCAACATGGATTATATCATGAAAATAATATGCAAACCTTTTCTTTCAGTGGTTGCAAAAAAATTTGACAAAGAAGATCTGGAAGCCTACTGGGGTAGTAGATGAGATGCCCAAAGCTTCTATGATTTAGTGATGAGTAAAGCTCAAGGAAATAAAGAGCTTCCAATTTTTTCCTTATCTATCAAGAGTTTGGTCGGTAAGGACCTATAGGATATTTTCTCCATGCTAGCATATATCCATGCTTTTAACCATAACTATGATGTGCACCCTTTTCAAATGGGTGTTCTCTTCAAGCTCCACAAGAAAAAAGAGATTTTTTGGTATAAATTTGCTAAGGTCCTGGCCAAAGAAATTCACTCGTAACTTACCAATTTTCCACAACATTTTATGTTTAGGTATTCATCATACCTTGTGCACATATTTTTTTATCAGAATAGTAGCTTCTTTAGTCGCTTCATGAACCTAGCAACTCATAATCAAAGAGGAGAAAGGCTGCTAGTAATAGTGTGGACTCTAGTTTTGTTGACCACATATTATTTTTACACCTTCTCCCATTCCTTCCTAGTCCCTACAGTTCAAGATCTTTTGGGACTATAATTCATCTTGTGTTTCAATGTAGATGATGCAAGGAAGGATAGGAAAATGGAGCCAAAAGAACTCCCAAGACCAATCCTACTTGCAGATTATAACTCAGAAGCAACAAAATAGAGAGGGAGAGAAGGAATGTAGAAATTTTTTATTAAATCATTCAAACTTCATACATGTCAAGCTGTACGAACTTCCCAGTTATGATCAATACAATGAAATTCAATTACAGAATAGTCCTCATACATGTGAGGATCCAAAACTTCAAATTATATCTCCTCAAAAACTACTACCCTAAACCTAGAACATCTCTACTTATTTATACAAGAGGCCACCGAACAGGTCTTCTCTAAAGATCCTTTAGATCAAACATTGGAGAAAACAATTGCCTGGATTTAGGTCCACATGTGTCCCAATGAGAGATCCCAACATTAATATCATGACCAAAATTAACTACACATGTCGGCCAACATCAAACAATTAAATTCCACCAGTCAGTGAACTCAAGAACCGAGCAACACCAAACACACCAAACCAACTTGGTAAAGGAAACAACAAAGCAGTAACCGAGCTCCCCAGTGACCAATAGGAACACTTCACTGAGAACTCAAAAGTAGTTACTGAGAAAAAAAAACAAGCTATCGAGTAGCCAAACAAACTCCGACATATTTTTGGTTGATCTAGGATTTCCATAAACCCAAGATGCTCCTGCATCAGACACCGAGGTTGGAAATAAATGATTCTACTAATCATGTGTCAGGTACAACCTAAGATAAATCCAACTCAGATTGATAAATCTATGTATTGTCTTCAATCAGTATGTTCTTCCATTTTACCAAATACTCCATGTAATCTTTTTCTCTTGTACTTTTTCCAACTCTTTGTTCCAAAATATTCTCAACTTCCTGTATATGTTTCTTAGGATAATCACTCGGTACTGTCACTTTATCATCAGTTTCATGATACTCATACAAATCTAAAATGTTGAATATAGGTGATATATCCATGTCATCAAGTAACTCAACTTCATAAGCATTTCCACTGTAAAATTTCTTCAATACCTTGCAGGAACCAAATTTCTTCATCTTCAACTTCCCATATGTTCTAGCACAAAATCTACCTTTCTTTAGATGAACCATTACTTCATCACCAACATCAAAAATCTTATGTCTTCTTGACCTATCTATATTGTCCTTGTATTTTTTATTACTCTACTCCAACTTATGTTTCACTTCCTCATGCAATGAATTCATGAACTCGACAAAGTCTTCTCCTTTAGTACTTCTCTTCTCTTCACGAACAATATCTCTTAAGCCTAATATACCTCTCTATTGTATTCCTTTAACAATCTCAAAAGGTGACTTACCAGTACTCCTATTCACTGAACTATTGTATGAAAACTTGTCTTGTGAAAACACTAAGTCCCAATTACTCGGTTTATCTCCAACTAAGAATCTCAACAAGTTATCCAAACTTCTATTTACAACCTATGTTTATCCATTAGTCATTGGATGAAATGTAGAACTAAATTTCAACTTAGTGTTTAGCTTCTTCCATAGAGTCTTCCAAAAATAACCAACAAACTTAATGTCTCAATCAGAGATGATACTCTTCGGTAATCCATGCAATCTGACAATTGCCTTAAAGAAAATATTTTTTATATGCACTGCATATGATGTTTTTCTACATGGTATGATATGTGCCATCTTAGAAAATATATCCACAACAACAAATATGGAATCATTTCCTCTTACTATCCTCGGTAAGCCAAGAACAAGATCCATGATGATATCTCTCTAAGGTTTCTTGGGAATAGAAATCAGTGTATACAATCTAATATTTTGACTTACTCCTTTTGCAACTTGACAAACTCCACAACTCTTTACAAATTTCTACACATATTTATACAATTGAGGCCAAAAATATATTTCCTTAAGAAAATTTAGTGTCTTATCAATTCCAAAATGTCCAGCTAAACCACTACTATGTTTTTCCTTTATCATATTAGTTCTCATTGATCCTCTTGGTGTACATAATTGAATTTCTTTGAACAACATACCTTCTTGAATGAAACAGTCTTCAAACTTACTCAGTTGATCTAGTATAGGTGCTCTGCACATTCTCCATAGCTCAGAAAAATCAGGGTCATTTTCATACAAATTCTTCATATCATCAAAACCGAGAACCTCAATTCCCATTTCAGTCATCAAAGATCTTCTTCTACTCAGTGCATCAACAACTCGATTAGACAACCCACTCTTATGCTTGATTGAAAATGTGAAATTTTGCAAATACTTATTCAACTTATTCTGACTACCCAAATATTGTAAAGCCTTATGATCAGTATACAACACAATTTCCTTTGGCATCAAATAATGTCTCTATTTCTTTAGGCCTTGAACAATAGCATAGAATTCTTGATCATATACAGAATATTTCCTTTTATCATCATTCAACTTCTCACTAAAGAAAGAAACTAGTTTACCTTCTTGTTGGTGTAATTAAGTATTTACTAATTACACTTTACTTAAGTTTACTTAGGATAATGCATTTGCATAATTAGTTGTCTTTGAGACACCTAAGAGTTTGCATTTATTTTTAGCACATGGTTAGGAGAATCTCCACTTTAGGTGGTCATAGTTGTCTTCTCATACCTCTTTGTGTGTGAGATCCACCTTTAGTGATCTTATCACATTATCATCCTCTCATTGTTGCACATGTTGCACATACTTTCATGTACAATGGAGGATGATCCACCTTTGGTGGACATGTGATTCCACCATGTCTAGTTGTGATCTTATCACTTGCATATCTTCTAGATATCTTGCATTGCCTATATATTGAGGCATTTCTACATTGTATGTAATTCAATTCAATCGATTATTCATTATTTGATCAGTTGATCATATCATATTTTGTCTCTCTTGTGCTATCTCTTGAGCTTCTAGATCTTGGTTTCTATTCTTTGCCTTACGCAAATTCTTACATGGTATTAGAGCGATATCAAAATTCTTACACTTCTTAACTCAACACAACTCCTATGCACTTCCACTTGTATCACATTCAAATTGGAATACTTATTGAAATTAGGTAAAGATAATACAGGCAATTTAGCAACCTTCTTTTTCAAAGTCTCAAAACTCTTATCAGCTCCATGTGTCCACTTGAATTCTCTTTTACCTCCTCTCATTGTTTTAGTCACAGCATTACAAATTGAATTGAAATTTCTGATGAAATTTTGGTAAAAACTTGCTAAACCATAGAATGATCTTACCTCACTAACATTTTCAAGTGTAGGCCAATAAAAAATAGCTTCAACCTTTTCAGGATCCATCTTCAAACCATCATCTGAAATCAAAAACTCCTCTTTCATGAAGGAACACTTTTTCAAATTAATCAGTAACTTTTCCTCTTTCAATCTCTGCAATACCTATCTAATGTGCAACAAATGATCTTATCTAGTTTTACCAAATATCAAAATGTCATCTAAGTATACAATCACAAATTTATGCAAGGATTTCTTCAAAACCTCATTCATTAACCTCATAAAAGTGCTCGGTGCATTAGTTAACCCAAAGGGCATAATGAACATGTTAGTACTGTTTAAAATTTTTGGCCCTCATACTTTAAAGTCTCGATAAACCCTTATTTTTGACCCAGCAAGGAGAAAAGATGTTGTAAACCCTAAATTGATATAAGCCTTTTTATGTTTGGATGTTACTTTTTCGTTCACTAAGGGTACAAATAACACGTGCCATTATAAACCTTTAAAATTGTTTGCTCCATGTATTTTACAGTTAGGTTTTAAGCGGGTTACTTTTTAATAAATTCTTTCAAACTTTGGTCTTTCCCATTTATTCTCTAACCATTCGATTCACTTTAATCTTGTGGCTATTGCTTTATCTTAAGGCTCTCGGTTGTCATTTTTTTCTAACATGTGCTTTAGCGACAAGGTGACACCTATTGAGGTGGGACCTATCTAGCTTAAGAGCATAGCATGTATATAAGTCTTTAGCTTTAATTTTTGGAGAAGATGAGGCTACTCATATGCCTATTCCCTACATGTTCATGATGGTACATTCTTTACACCCACAACTAGCATTAATTTTTTATTTTGCCCCCTACCTTGCAGATCTTATCCATGAAGGATAAATGGGAATGAAAAACATGAAGATAAATCAATATAAAGAAATTTGTGAGAAAAAGAAAGAGGAATTCCCTGATAGGGATATGACTAAAATTGAGAATGAGACAAAGGGGGAAATGATGAAGAAATTTGAGAAGATAACCCTGGAGGAAGGAAGAGCCATGATCCATACTGTAGGAGTGTTAATTCTCCCTGACTGGGATATTACAGATGCAATTATTTTTGACTCAGTCAGAAAAAGTAAAGTGAAGACCCTCTCTACTATAGAACAGCCACAACAAGCTACCAGGGGTGTAGCTTTCTCTAATGATCATGTAGCCTTGGTCATGTGGTCCCTTAAGAGGGAAGAGAATAAAGGGAAAAGAGAGGTTCTCTCTTCAGAATATGATGGAAACTTGTTAGTGTAGAGAGTTGGTGAGACTTCAGGTGTTGAAGCCTCAAATATCATCTTGGAAATGGCTAGATTTAATGTAAAGGTAGCAGAAAAGGATGCACAAGAAAAGGAGGAATTAAGGATAAAGTTTGAGACTATCCTTAAAACTTACAATGATTTGAAGATATAATTCATCCATAAGGGCAAACTGATTGCACAATTGTTTGGACCATAGGATCGCAGGTCACCTTAATTGATGATTGCTGACAGGCTAGCAATAGCCTCTTCATCTAGCCCTATTATTGAGTTTCCACCATCACCTTTCCCAAAAACAAACATAGATGCAAGAATCAATTGGGAGAAGCAAAAATTGGTTGAGGAGACAAATAAATTAAGGGAGATTGGGGTGGAACTTGAGAAAGAAAAGAATGAGCATGTGAAGGCTAGATCCTTGGCAAATTAGAAATATGAAGAGAAAATCACAGAGGCAGTCATGCAGTTTTCTCATGATCTAAAGCCTTAAATTTTGTTTGATCATACTAGCAGATTAAAAATTTTGCTTACATCTTTGAGTAAACATAAGGAGGATCTAGGTCCAATTTTGAATAAGTGGATTAAGAGATCCCCAAATGTGAGATTATTTGATTGGCTATCTAAGGGCCAAGTTGATCTTGATCCATTGATCAAGCCAGTGCATTAGAATGTAAAGAAGCTTGTACAGTATAGTATAATTTTAGATGATTTTAAAAGCAAGTCCAATGTGTTAAAGAAAGAATTAACACATCTAAATTGTGAATTAGTACCAAGTGTTTTCAAAGATACTAGTGAATTAAAGGAGTTGTACAAGTGGAGAGAGGAGATGGATGAACTTTTCTCAGAAATAATGACAAGTGTTTTGGAAAGCACTTCTTCCTTTATCCACACCATCAAGTTGTTAATGACTGCTAAATCAAAGTTTGAATATATTTAGCAGGAAGTCAAACAAATGGAAGGTAAATGGGAACATTTGTTTGGTTAGAGAGCTGAATTTGGTAATTTTGTGTTCCCAAGTGAAGAGGTGTTCAATAAGTGGAGGTATCAGTACATTCCCCATGCAGAAAAAGTAGATACTCCATCTACTTCTTGAGCCAAATAAAGATTGTGATTTTTTTATTTTAAGGTGGTTGAGATGTAAAATGTATTTATTGCAAGGAAAACCATGAAGAATTGGTGATTAGATTTGTTGAAGAGATCGAGAAGAGGATTGAAGACATAAAGTGAGGTGGCTCATTTAAAAAATATCAGTCTCAAATCTAATCGAGGCATTTTGATGCAGGATCATCCTGGGTGTAAGAGCAATCTTGCATCACCCAAAAAAAAAAAAAAAATTTGTTTTTGTATTCAATAAGGGCTATCTTGTGCAGAGCTGCTATTTATGGAAACTTGCTATTTTTAGTAAGTTGGTCTTACGATCTCAGAATGTTCTAATTTTACATGTGGAGGTTCATCTCAGTCATATCAGCCTACCAAAAAAGTTTCATGGCTAGATCAGGTCTAGTTTTGAAGATATTGAAGGATTTTCGGTATTGGCAGCAGGGTACAGAAACTTTGAACTCAGTTTTGAAGGCTTTAGAGGCCCTGGATGAGGTCAAAAAATTGGGTGACAGGCGCTTTGTGCAGGTCAAGCCTGTAGAGTGCTTCGTGGCATTTTTGAAATGGGGTTATAATAGTCAATCAGGTCAACTGGTGATGACTTATGGTCTTTGAAAGTCGGGCCACCTGAAATGGTGGAAAATAATTTTCCTTCAAAATTTTTGTTCGGGTTTCAAAACTCATTTTGAGCCGACTTTGATGTAATAAATTGTAAAATAAAATAATTCTAAGTTTGGTCGGCCCTTAGGGCTAAATTTTTGGAACCTTCTCGAGTGGTGGAAATTGCCTATATAAAGAAGGCCCGTAGTGTTGTCTAGGGCAGTTCTGGGTAGTAGATCTGGTTATTGATTCAAGGCTTTGTCCTATAGAATATTGTAAGGGAATGCCCATGTGGCTTTGCATATTGTAATTCTAAAAGTTTGTAATTCCACATTTGTGGAGATAATAAGAAGCCAATTTTTTGTTCTTGCATATTATTGTTGTTGTTTCTCTATTTCTGTTATGTGTTTGTGGTATTAAGGGGAGCACCCTTCATCACATTTATTGTAAACCCAGTAGGGTTGTTGTAACATTTTTAGGGTAAAGTTTTGTGAACCCTAATATGATCGATAGCTTGTTGCATTTCCTTGTATATAAAAGGATTTTCCATGATCATATTAGGCATTGAGAGTCTTAAGTGTTGAGAAGATAAAAAATTTGAAACCCTAACCCTCAGTCAAGGATTGTAATATTTTGTATTATTTCTTGTCAAGTAATAGAGAAAAAGCACAGGTTTATACTATTATTTACAGGCTTGTTAATTCATCATATATTGTATACAAATGATCAAAGGTTATACTTAATACAAATCTCAGGTCTTTACCTCTCCTCTTTGTTAAATTTGTGAATTTATGTGTCTGTCAGAGACTTATGTGTATGTAGTTTTGCTTTGAGTTCTGATCTAAGGTTAGATTAAATATTGCTCAAAGAGGGATATATGTTCATTTAAATTTGTACAAGGATAATTTACAAGTAGGAAAGAGTTGGGGGATTTGTGTTTATGTTTATGAGCTAGGTTCTTCAAGGATTTTTGTATTCACTCTATTTTATGGTGTTATTTGCCTAATGGATAAGGCATTGGCCTATGTAAATATATCTTTATTTTATGAGGAATGATTGAAAACATTACAGTCAGAAATACAATAATCAAAACCAGTCATTTAATTTCATTTACTTTAAAATAGTTGTCCTCCCCAGTGATGGAGAGTCAATGAATAATAGGTTGTTGTTCAGTACTTTCTCACTAATATCTGTTGTTAGATCTAGTATCAAGTTAGGAACAAAGTTATATCTATTGGATCGGGTGTACCTACCTTGGTTTTGTAGAGCCAGAAGTGAAGAGAGCAGTCTTGTCCCTATAGTTGGTCCAATTACCTATAGATTTCTCATATTTGGAACTAACCTCTCCTTAAAATTAGTCTTAGGTATATTGGTGTCTCATGCAGTGTAAATCTTTTCAAGAACCAACAAAATGGCAACTCTACTGGGGAAAGTGTAAAATTTGTGTCAAATAAAGTAGGTACAAGTTGAGCTAGACTCCTGGCCTGCTTATTTTAAAATCCAGTAAGTTGTTCCTTTCTCTGAAAAATTTTGCCTATTCTTTCTTACTCTTTGCCTTGATCACAAGAAGAATACTTTGCAAAAACCCCAATCTACTTGGGTGGCAACTCTAAGAAATCTCTGTACTAGTGCTAATTAAAAAATTATTCTGTTATAATGAGTTTCAAGAATACAAGGTCTTGGAGAAAAAAACATCTAGAGAAAATTTTGGAAGGTGAACTTCCAGCCACATCTAAGTGTGGTCAAGTCAGAAGAGAGAAAAGTACTAATGACATGTCCTTCACATGGAAGCAGAAGGGAAGTTCAAGACAAGAGGGTCTTGCTCATCCTAGCTAGGAAAGAAATGCCTCGGAGTATGAAGAGGTTGTTGATTTAGGCTTGAACCAATATGAGGACTATTACTCTCCTTCAAAAAGAGAGGATGAGAAATTACAACATAATAGAAGAATGGTCCCTAATAAACAACATGGAGTAGAGAGGAGGTCTAGAATCAAAAGTAGAAATAGACAAGATTTTTTTGCCCCGTTTACCCTTGGTTCTTCATTACCCCAAGGTCTCCATGAATCCCAAGATTAGCAACAAGAACTCAAGACACACCAGGTTGAGTGTGAAACAACTTTTCTAGATTCTTAGGAAATTTTTTAAGAGGTATATGAATTAGAAAGAAAGATTTGTGAGCAAGCAGCCATTAGGTAAAGAAGAGAAAAGGAAAAGGAATAAAAAATCAGACATGCTATGATAAGAGCTAATCAGTTGAAGAGGCAATTGTTAGACTTGAAAGCAATAAATCACATCCCTATACCTGAACAAACAAGAGAACAACCCATTGTCCAAGAAGTCTTTGAGATAAGACATCCCAGGGATAAAGGTAAGAAAAAGGCTATAGGGGTTTTGATTAATGAGCCTATGGGCCCTAAGGGTTCTATAGACCAAGCTCTAAGGTTGGAAGCAGACCTTGAGAAGGCTAAGAGGGAGCAGGAATTACTAGCCAGGGAGTTAGAAAAGGTAGAATTAGAGGATTCAACATTAGAAATAAGAAAGATGATAGATTTTCTCAAATGGTCAGTAGGACCTACTAATGTTGCTACCTCATTTTTAACACAAGAAGGAAATGCTACTACTATTGCTAACCAGGCAACAAGTGTTCCTCCACCAGGTGGACTGAAGATTTCTGCTGTGTCAAACACTAATGCATCAACATCCCAGGGTGTTGGTTTATCTAACATGAGGCCTATTCATGAAAGATGCAAGAAGTTGGTTTTTACAAGCATTCCCAGATACCCCAACCCTATCCCTGAAGACATTAGAAAGAAGCTTCCAAAGTGCACTGGTAGTAATGTTATCACCTATGAAGGACACTTGAAGAAGTTCATTGATGTGATAGATGATTACAACATTGTGCCAGATGATGTAATAATGAAGTTGTTTGTGCAATCCTTAACTGAAGATTCAAGGGATTGGTTTAGGGCCTTACCACATGGTAGCATAGGTTCATGGGATCAGTTAAAACATTGCTTCAAGGAACAATATGGTGATAAGACAAATGAGGGATTTATGTTAAATGAATTTAATAACATTAAGAAAAATCTCAATGAGGATGATATTGAATTTAATATTAGGTTTGAGAAGGCCATGCACAAGCTCATGCAAGTCATTAGGCTAGATGATAGAGTTTGTCTTGTTACTTATTTAAATGCTTTTGATTCTAAAATGGGATACCTTTTAAGAGATAAGAATCCAATAAATCTTGCAAAGGCTTATAAATTGGCTATTAACATTGAAAGCAACCATGGGATATCAGGAAAGTTGGGAAGAAGAGATGATAACAAATCACAAATGTTAAATAGAAAAGAGCTAGGAAAGCCTACAAGTGTAAAACCAAAGGATGATGATAGTCTAAAGAAAATTTTGAAGGCCATAAAGCATTTGAAGCCTGGTGAAAATAGAATCAATAGGGTTGTAGGTAATGACAAGCCTACCTTTGACAATTTTAACAAGTTACCAAGGATGCAAAATTATCCTTATAATACTCAATGGAAAGATGGGAAACCTATACTCCCCGAAAGAAAGGATAAACCCAATGATGGGACCCCTGATCCATTGCAAAGGAATTCAATGAATATGGTTGAAGAGGTCCCATGGTGTATTGTGTGTCAATCACCACATGATCTTGATTATTGTGTCATATCCCAGAGTGTTTCTTCCCAAGAAGAACAAGAGTATAATGAGGAAGAGACCTATGATGACCGGGGATGTGGCATGGCTTCCTCCCACCTTTGGGATGAAGTTGACTCAACTGAGGAGGATGAGAATCAAGATGTTTCAAATTCTTAGGCTAGAAATGAATCATATCACCAACAGGTTTTTTTAGATGAGGAAGATGATAAATTAGACAATGTCCAGTGCAATGTTATAAAAAATGAAGAGACAATTGTTTTAAGAAGGCCATCTAATGAGGAAATTGCTTTGATAACTGCAAACATGGTCACTCAGGCTAAGACAAGTTATAATCTAAGAAATAGAGTAGTGGGTGATCCAGGTCAGAAGCCTACTGGTATTTTTATTAAAAAAATAGAAAAAGATGCTAAGGTACCCCAAAACAAATAAAGGGAGGCTGATATTGTTAACAAGGTTAAAATAAAGAAAAATGTTAAACCCAACATTGTCTATAAAGTAAAGACTAAACCCTTAGAGAAGGTTGTTCCCCTTTTATAGAAAGAAGTCAAAATCCATATTAAGGAACCCCCAAATACATTCACATAGAATGATGAAAAAGAGATTGCAAATGTGAAGCAGGATATATTTGAATCAAAATATGTTTCAGTTGACATGAGAAAATTACTATCACAGATTACTGTTAAGGTCCCTTTGCTAGAAATGATGAGGATAGAGGAACATAAAGAAAAAGATTTGAATTGGGTGAATGGTGTAGTATCCACAGATACCCAAAAGATAGAAAAAATTGATAAGAAAGTAGCAACTTTGAATGATGACAATGAAGGTCATAATGAAGAAATTGTCTCTAAGATTCCTCAAATTTATTTAGACACAAATGTTGTTAGTACCTTGGTAGGAATAGTTGATCCTTTCTTTTTGACCTTACAAATAAATGGAAAGCTATTAAAAAATTGTATGATTGATTTAGGAGCATCAAACACTGTTATGCCCATAGAAGTTATGAAATTGCTAGGGCTGAAAGTGGATACTCCACATGGGAGATGTCAGGCTATGGACTCAAGAGAAGTACCAGTTGTTGGTACTATCAAGGCTTTACCTTATAAGCTGGTAGCATACCCTGATAAACAATTGACCATGAGTGTTTTGGTAGTAGATATCCCTCCTCAATATGGGATGTTATTGTCAAGAAAGTGGAGTGCCTCTATGGGAGGCATCATACAATGTGATTTTTCATTTGCTACATTTAACTTTGAAGGAAAAAATATCAAGGTTTGTAGGGAACCTAGAACACCACACATGATTGAGGAAGAAGAAGACACAATGAATTGCTTTTTAGATACTGAAATTAATGCTTTCAGAGTCCAGGATAAGGAAATAGAGGAAGGTGTTGAATCTACTTTTGTATTAGATAGCCAAGAGGAATGGATTGACCTCGACAGTCTATGGACTATGTATTTTGATGGAGCAAGCTCAAAAGAGAGGTCTAGAGTTGGAATATTGCTCATATCTCCAAATGGTAAAACTTTCAAATTCTCATTCACTCTATTGTTCTCATGTACAAATAATGTTGCAGAATACGAGGCTTTGTTAATTGGCCTAAGGTTAGCATCAAGACATGGCATAAATTGCTTAAAAGTGGTGGGTGATTCTGAATTGATAATTTCCCAAGTCAGGTCAAAATATGCTTCAAAGAACTAGAAGTTAAAACAGTACAGAAATGTAGTATGGGATGAAATTGAAGGTTTCGGTGCTTTTAACATTTGTTGGGTGGAAAGAAGCCAAAATAGAATGGTTGATTAATTGGCCAATGTGGCCCTAAGGCCATAAGATATTACATTTTCAAATATATCTAACATAGAGGTTCAATCTAGACCTTCTATCTCTGATAATATTGAGAACTAGCAAGTTTTTTCTGATGACCAAGACATTTTAAGATTTTTGTAATGTGAATCTCATTTTGGTGACAAAGATGGATTTTGGTGCTTATGTTGACACAATAAAAGGTAAAGAAGTTGTTTTTGGAAAGAAGTGCTGCAATTGAAATCAAATAGAGTCCCTAAGGGATTAGTTTATCTAGAGAGGGCATTCGACAACAAAGACAAGGTTTTCTCGAATAAAATTGATAAATCAAATGACCTTGAGGAAATCAATTTAGGAACAAGAATGGTACCTAAGAAGGTTTACATTGGCAAATGCTTATCCCCTAAAACCAAAAAGAATTTGATTGATCTTCTCAGGAGGTTTAGACATGTTTTTGCATGGTCTTATGAAGACCTCAAGGCTTACAGAGAAGACCTTTTTCAACATGAAATCCCATTAAAAGAGGGTACTAAACCTTTTAGATAGAATTTGAGACCTGTTAATCCTACTTTGGCACCCAAAATGTAGGGAGAGCTTAAGAAAATGATAGATGCTGGAATAATTAAGCCTATTAGGCATTCCACTTGGGTTTCAAACTTGGTCCTTGTCAGGAAAAAGAATGGTGATATCAGACTTTGTGTTGATTTTAGGAACTTGAACATAAATTCCTTAAAAGACAATTATGGTTTGCCTAACATGAAAAATATGTTACAAAAGGTGATAGGATCAGAATTGATGTCCATGATGGATGGTTTCTCTAGATATAATTAGGTCATGGTTAAGGAATCAGAACAATTCAAGGTTGCATTTACTACCCCTTAGGGGACATATGTGTATGTAAGAATGCCTTTTGGATTGACTAATGTTGGTGCCACTTTCCAAAGAGCTATGGATGCAGCTTTTGCTGATTTCATTGATAGATTTATGGTGGTGTATCAGGATGACCTTACAGCATTTTCAGCCAAAGAGGAACAACATTGCCGACATTTGGAGAACTTTTTTATTAGAGCATTGAAATATGGGGTTTCTTTAAATCCAAAGAAGTGTGCCTTTGGTGTTGTGGAAGGAAATCTTCTAGGGCATATTGTTTCAAAAGATGGGGTTAGAATAGACCCTGAGAGAGTTGAAGCTATTGACAAGTTATCTCAGCCTAGGAACATCAAAGGAGTGCTATCCTTTTTAGGACAAGTAAATTTTTTGAGGAGATTCATTACAAACTTTGCAAAAATTAGTATCCCTATATCAAGAATTCTTAAGAAGGGAGAAAAGTTTGATTGGAATGTTGAAGCAGTACAGGCTTTCAAGGATATCAAACAGGCTATAAAAAATGCCCCTGTTTTGAAAACCCCAGATTACAGTAAGCCCCTACAATTTTTTTCTTTTGCATCTACCCACATAGTTGCAGTGGTCTTGTTACAGAAAAATGTAGAGGGATTTGAACAACCTATTTCCTTTTTTAGAAAAACCTTACAGGTAGCTGAATTAAATTATGACATTTTTGAAAAGAAGGCCTATGCTTTGGTTAAGGCTATCAAAGCATTTAGATGCTATTTGGTGGGAGCTATAGTCATTGCTTATGTCCCAAGTGTTGCAGTCAAAGATATATTGGTCCAACAGGAAGTTTCAGGTAGGAGGTGTAGATGGATTAATAGGATCCAAGAATTTAACATTGATATACATATCACAAAGCTAGTGAAAGGGTTGGGTCTTGCAAAGCTGATGGCCCAAAGCAATTTGGCTACAAATCAGATAAATACATTGGAAGAAGACCAAAGACCCTTTGTTTGCAATGTGGATTGTTGTGAATGGTATAAGGACATTGTTGGGTACCTACAAAGAATGATTCTACCTCCTAAGATGAATGAAAACAAAAGGAGAACTATTAGGCTCCATTCCATGAAGTATGCAATCATTGGTGGTGAGTTGTGGTGGAAAATTAATGAGGGGGTCTTGCTCATATGTGTAGACCAAGATAAGTCCAAGATTTTATTAAATGAAATACACAATGGAGTTTGTGGGGGACATTATATGGAAAAGAGCATAGCACACAAGATTATTAAATCAAGTTTTGGTGGCCAACACTTTTCAAAGATGCCCACCAATTTTTTAAAAGGTGTGACCCCTGTCAAAGGTTTGCTGGAAAACTCAAATTCAGTGGGAATTTACCTCTTAGACCTGTTGCAGTGCAAGCCCCTTTCCAAAAGTGGGGTATGGATTTTATTGGGGAGATTCCAAATAAATCTAGTGGTGGACATTCCTATATCCTGGTAGCAACATATTACTTTAGCAAGTGGGTTAAAGCAATCCCTTCCAGAAAAGAAACAAGTAAGGTTGTAATGGACTTTATGATGCAAAATATTCTTACCAAGTTTGGTTGTCCAGAAATCGTGGTAGTTGATAATGCAATGTGTTTCAGATCGGAGGAGTTTTTTATTTTTGTCATAAAAATAGTATCAAGGTTTCATACTCATCTCCCTATCATCCACAGGGAAATGGCTAAGCCGAATCCAGTAACAAAAGCTTCATTAAGATACTAAAAAGAGTATTGGATAAGAATAAAAAGGCTTTGGATTCAAAGTTGTTGCAAACCTTATGGGTTGACGGGGTTACTGTAAAAAAGGCAATAGGATGTGCCCCTTTTGACTTAGTCTATGGAATAAATGCGAGGTTGCCCCAAAATAATTTGTTGCAAATGTATCAATTTATCCAGGCATATGATGATGATTTGGAAGATGAAATGACAATCATAATTAATGATCTCATCCAGTTGAATGAAGTAAGAGGTGATGCACATACAAGAAATGAGAAGATTCAGGTCCAGTGTAAGGTTTTATATGACAAAAGGACTACTCAGAGAGATTTTTTGAAAGGTGATCTTGTGTTGATGTGGAATGCAAGATTGGAAAGCAAGGTAAAACATGGAAAGTTTGATCCCATTTGGTTGGGCCCTTATATCATTGAACAAAATTAGGGAACGGGTTCTTATATGTTGAAAAATCTGATAGGGGAACTCATGGAGTTGCCAGTTCATGGGCAATTCTTAAAACTCTATTTCTCCTAAGATTTTTGAACTTTGTGGGAAGTTTTAGTTTAGGATTTAGTGTATAGCTACTTGTTTTTTTGGTTGGAGTTTTGTGTTGGTTTTCTCTTCTAGGAGATTCCAATTTTCTTGTTGTATCTACAAGAGATACACGTCCCCGAGTATGAGCCACTGTTAGTACTGTTTAAAAAATTTCACCCTCATACTTTAAAGTCTTGATAAACCCTTATTTTTGACCAAGCAAAGAGAAAAGATGTAAACCCTAAATTGATATAAGTCTTGTTATGTTTAGACGTTACTTTTTCATTCACTAAGGGTAGAAATAACACATGTTCCATTATAAACCTTTAAAATTGTTCGCTCCATGTGTTTTACGGTTAGGTTTTAAGTGGGTTTCTTTTTAATATATTCTTTCAAACTTTGGTCTTTCCCGTTTGTTCTCTAACTATTCGATTCACTTTAATCTTGTGGCTATCGCTTTATCTTAAGGCTCTCAGTTGTCAATTTTTTCTGACATGCACTTTAGTGACAAGGTGACACCTGTTGAGGTGGGCCCATTTTCAATGTTGTGTTGTCATTAAGAATCAGATTACATCGACATCTGTCATAACACCGTTGAGCCAAGTTGACCGCTTTTTAATCCATGTGCTTTAGCAACAAGCATCTGATTAAATTCAAAGCTAACAAAGATAGAGCTCTGACACTTCAATTTTTGTGGCAACCTTTTTATGTTAACATCTATCCAAGATGATGTAATATGATGCAGTCGTGATTCTCCAAGGGTTAAAGCCTTAATAAATCTTATGGCTATCGTTATACCGCTAAGAGAAGATGCTTGGTATTTAAAGTTTGCGCTTTAGAGATAGCCGTTTGATTTTCCATGTAAGATTCAAACTATGAAGTGGGTCCTTAGTCGCCAGGTCATGATGAGGTCTCAAAATTTTATTGATTAAACTGGAATATGATGTGGAAGTTGTCAATATGCCTGACATTGGGAAAGAAAAGTGGTATGTCCGCTTGTAGGATTTTATGACATGGCCATTTTTTATTGGGTGAAGGACTGGAAAAGGTTTGAGGTAGGACCAATTTTCATAAATGAATGGTGATTGTCCAATTGAATAGAATCTATGGTTGTCGCATTATCTTTTCCTGACATTCCTAACAATTTTTTGCTTGCAAATTTGTGACTGATTGACATGTGTCTTTGTGTTGTCAGTCGCCAGTGCTCCAAAGTCTTCAAACATTTCCACGTGTTCATATGTGAAGTGGGGTCACTATTTTTCAAGGATTGGTAAAGACTTGTCAAGTTTTGAGAGAATCTATGGTCGTCGCATTACCAAAGTAGGAAGGTGCTCAGATTTTAACCTTGCGCTTTAGCGACATCTCGACACCTGTCCAGCCCGATCAAAGTTAAAATAAGTTGCAGGTTTCTGCACATGCATAATTTTGAAATGTTCTCATTGGTCGAGAACTTGTTTGGGGAAAAGTATTAAGTGGTTATGCCAATGATTTTTTCTAGTCGTCTGATGCGCCAAAAAGAAGTAAAATCAATGGCTCAAGTTCAAATTTTGTTTTGTGATAGTTTTTTCACGTCATGTGAACATTGAAGCTGCCAGTTTTCGATAATGGCAGACTTAATGAATTTTGTGCAAGTTGGCTATAGTGGGTTGGCAATGATTACATATTCTAATTTGATTGTTGGAGGCAAACACTTCTCCTTCAAGTTTCTTTGTAAGAAAATTGTTTTTCTCTACGAGCGTCAACAACATATTTTCTCAAACATCTGGTAGGCAAATTTGATCTTGAAAGTGCACAGTTTTTTATAAGAGAAAGACTACAGTGATTAAAATTTTCTCTATCATTGTTATCTTGTGATATTTGGGTAGCTTTTATTCTAGTGTTCATAAGTTTTTCAAAACCCTAGTTGAAAATGCCACCTAAAAGGGAACTCTTAGGAAAAACAAAGTATAAGAATAGAGGGGTTTTTGAGGATTTAATGCAGTTACTCCCACATTCAGAGAATGGGGCATCCAAAATGAAAGAATTGGTCCCAAAAAAACCTAGGGACTATGTAAATGAGTGTCTGTATGACAGAGGGTTATGGATGAGGGATGCCCATGTAGGAAAGGATTACAACGGCTTGATCTTGTTTAAAGTTGCATACTCTTAGAGAAATTCATGTGCTCCCCTTAGTAATATTTGGCAGTTTGACATAGGAAAACTAATTATGCCTGGATTTTTCATGGATGCAGACCTTCTGATATAGATTACCAAATGTTATGATCATTTTACCAGATGTGTCAAGGATATAAATGAAAATGATTTGATAAGTATTACAGAAGATGAGATCAAAGAAGTTTTCTCATTAAACAACCCTTCTGTTGGATTAGAGAAGATTGATTTTGGGGAATTCAATGAGATTTATGAGGCACAGAGAGACTATTTGAGGTCTGGACCCCTAAGGTATTTCTTTGGCCAAATTGGTGCCATGTGTATGGTCAATAAGAGCACACCTGAGCCTTTCAAGTTGGACCTATTTAGTTTAAGAGGATAGGGTGTATATAAGTCTTTAGCTTTAATTTTTGGAGAAGATGAGGCTACTCATATGCCTATTCCCTACATGTTCATGATGGTACATTCTTTACACCCACAAATGGCATTAATTTTTTATTTTGCCCCCTACCTTGCAGATCTTATCCATGAAGGATTAATGAGAATGAAAAACATGAAGATAAAACAATATAAAGAAATTTGTGAGAAAAAGAAAGAGGAATTCCCTGATAGGGATATGACTAAAATTGAGAATGAGACAAAGGGGGAAATGATGAAGAAATTTGAGAAGATAACCCCAGAGGAAGGAAGAGCCATGATCCATACTACAAGAGTTTTAATTCTCCCTGACTAGGATATTGCAGATGTAATTGTTTTTTACTCAGTTAGAAAAAGTAAAGTGAAGACCCTCTCTACTGCGGAACAGGCACAACAGGCTGCCAGGGGTGTAGCTTTCTCTAATGATTATGCAGCCTTGGTCATGTGGTCCCTTAAGAGGGAAGAGAATAAAGGGAAAAGAGAGGTTCTCTCTTCAGGATATGCTAGAAACTTTTTAGTGCAGAGAGGTTGTGAGACTTCATGTGTTGAAGCCTCAAATATCATCTTGGAAATAGCTAGATTCAATGTAAAGGTAGCAGAAAAGGAGGAATTAAGGATAAAGTTTGAGACTATCCTTAAAACTTACAATGATTTGAAGATAGAAATGATCTAGAAGGACAAACTAATTGCATAATTGTTTGGACCACAAGATCACAGGTCACCTCAATTGATGATTGCTGACAAGCTAGCAGTAGCCTCTTCATCTAGCCCTATTATTGAGTTTCCACCATCACCTTTCCTAGAAACAAACATAGATGCAAGAATCAATTGGGAGAAGTAACAATTGGTTGAGGAGACAAATAAATTAAGGGAGATTGGGGTGGAACTTGAGAAAGAAAATAATGAGCATGTGAAGGCTAGATCCTTGGAAAATCAGAAATATGAAGAGAAAATCACATAGGCAGTGATGCAATTTGCTCATGATGTAAAGCCTTCAATTTTGTTTGATCATGCTAGCAGATTACAAGTTTTTCTTACATCTTTGAGTAAACATAAGGAGCTGGGTCCAATTTTGAATAAGTGGGTTGAGAGATCCCCAAATGTGAGATTATTTCATTTGCTATCTAAGGGCCAAGTTGATCTTGATCCATTGATCAAGCCAGTGCATCAAAATGTAAAGAAGCTTGTAGAGTATAGTATAATTTTAGATGATTTTAAAAGCAAGTCCAATGTGTTAAAGAAAGAATTAACACATCTAAATTATGAATTAGTACCAAGTGTTTTCAAAGATACTAGTGAATTAAAGGAGTTGTACAAGTGGAGAGAGGAGATGGATGAACTTTTCTCAGAAAGAATGACAAGTGTTTTGGAAAGCACTTCTTCCTTTATCCACACCATCAAGTTGTTAATGACTGCTAAATCAAATTTTGAATATATTCAGCAAGAAGTCAAACAAATGGAAGGTAAATGGGAACAGTTGTCCAGCAAGAGAGATGAATTTGCTAATTTTTTGGTCTGAACTGAAGATGTGTTCAATAAGTGGAGGTATCAGTACATTCCTCATGTAGAAAAAGCAGATACTCCATCTACTTCTTGAGCCAAACAAAGATTGTGACTTTTTGGTTTTAAGGTAGTTGAGATGTAAAATGTATTTATTGCAAGGACAACCATGAAGAATTGGTGAGCATATTTGTTGAAGAGATCGAGGAAATGATTGAAGACATAAAGTGAGGTGTCTCATTTAAAAAAATATTAGTCTCAAATCTAATCAAGGCATTTATTGTAAACCCAGTAGGGTTGTTGTAAAGTTTTTAGGGTAAAGTTTTTTGAACCCTAATATGATTGATAGCTTGTTGCATTTCCTTGTATATAAAAGGATTTTCCATGATCATATTAGGCATTGAGAGTCTTAATTGTTGAGAAGATGAAAAATTTAAAACCCTAACCCTCAGTCGAGGATTGTAATATTTTGTATTATTTCTTGTCAAGTAATAGATAAAAAGCATAGGTTGATACTGTTATTTATAGGCTTGTTACTTCAGCATATATTATATACAAATGATCAAAGGTTATACTTAATACAAATCTCAGGTCTTTACCTCTCTTCTATGATAAATTTTTGAATTTCTGAGTCTGTCAGAGACTTATGTGTATGTATTTTTGCTTTGAGTTCTAATATAAGGTTAGATTAAATATTTCTCAAAGAGGGATATATGTTCATTTAAATTTGCACAAGGATAATTTGCAAGTAGGCAAGAGTTGGGGGATTTGTGTTTATGTTTATGAGCTAGGCTCTTCAAGGATCTTTGTATTCACTCTATTTTCTGGTGTTATTTTCCCAATGGATAAGGCACTGGCCTATGTAAATGTATCTTTATTTTATGAGGAATGATTGAAATCATTATAGTCATAAATACAATAATCAAAACCAATCATTTAATTTCATTTACTTTAAAATAGTTGTCCTACCCAGTGATGGAGAGTCAATGAATAATAGGTTGTTGTTCAGTACTTTCTCACTAATATCTATTGTTAGATCCAGTATCAAGTTAGGAACAGAGTTATATCTATTGGATCGGGTGTACCCACCTTGGTTTTGCAGAGCCAGAAGTGAAGAGGGTAGTCTTGTCCCTATAGTTGGTCCAGTTACCTACAGATTTCTCATATTTGGAACTAACCTCTCCTTAAAATTAGTCTTAGGTATATTGGTGTCTCATGTAGTGTAAAATATTTTCAAGAACCAACATAACCACTCATACAAACCTTGTTTTGTCTTAAAAGAAATCTTCCATTCATCACCTTCTTTGATTCTAATTTGATGCTATCCAATCTTCAAATCAATCTTAGTAAAATAATTTTCTCTACTCAAACAATCCATTATATCATCCATTCTCGATATAGGAAACTGATACTTATTTATGATTTTGTTGATTTCTCTGGAATCATTAAATATTTACAATTCTCTATTCTTCTTCAATGTCAATACAATTGGTATTGCACATGGACTTAGACTTTCTCTGATCAAAACTTTCTACAACAAATCATTAACTTGACAGTTAAGTTCCTCATTCTCAGTTGATGTCAGTCAGTGTGGTGCTTTATTCAATAAACTAGCTCTAGGAATTAAATCCATACAATGACTTGTACTTCTCATTGGTGGAAAACCATTAGGTACATTATTTGAAATGATCTCTTTGTACTTGGTGAGAAATTTCTCAACTCTATCGACACTTTATCTTCTATTTTCTCACTTGGTTTGTTAGGAATCAAAGCATAATAAACATCATTTTTCTTTAGATCCTTAAAAAATTATCTACCTTCCATCAAAAAAAATTTCACGGACGTACATATCTCACCAACAGATTCTTTAATCAAAGGTAACAATATTTCTCTTTTTCCATCAGCCCAAATAGTATATTTATTCAATCTCCCATCATGCATAGCATGTATATCATATTTCCAAGATCTCCTCAACAAAATATGAAAAAAATCCACAAATACTTTCCAATTTTCAGATTCACAAAACATTGTTCACTTACCATCAGTGTATGCTCATCCTTGATCCATGAAATTTGAAAGGGCTTTGGGTGCCTCAATCTTTCCAACTATAACTTTGTAACCATTTCTTTTGATGCCAGATTCTCTGAGCTTCCACTGTCAATGATTACTTTCCAAATTTTATCTACAACTCTATATCTAGTCTTGAACAAACTTTTTCCTTACTAGATCTTCCTTAGTCTTTTTGCTTCATAGTGCTCTTTTGACCATCAAGTTTCCTTCCTTCTCAGGCTCATTCGGTGAAACTTCATGTACCAAAGCATTTATGTTGCTACTAACCTTCTTACTTGCATGTGTACACTCAAATGATCTATGTCCTTCTTAACCACAATTGTAACAAGTCCCTCATAATCCTCCTCTTCCATAGTTACCTCAGAAGTAATTACCTCTTCCTTGAAAGGAACTTTCACCTTTCCACTCATTCTTTCCTTTGTCATGATTTGTTTTTTCCTAATTAGATCTACTATTTTCACCATAGGATCTAGTTCTTCCTCTAGGGAATCTATCACCTCTTCCTCTTTGTCTTTTCTCATGGCTTTTCTTCAATTTATCCTCATCTTTTAGGGAAAACTGATAAGCTTCTTCAATACTCTCCATTTTCACCAAACTAATTTCTTCTTAGATAGAAGTCCTTAACCCATTCAGGTATCTTGCAATTCTTTCAACCTCATCTTCAGTATGTCCAGATCTGATATCCAATCTATAAAATTCCTCAGTGTAATCTTTCACTGAGCTATCCTTTTGCTTTAAACCTTGCATTCTCCTAACTAGGTTAATCTGATACTCACATGGTAGAAAATTTCCTTTCAATTTGTTCACCATCTTGTTCCATACCTTAATTTTATCTTTACCTTTCTCCTTTCTGTCTAATTGCAAATGCTCCCACCACAAGAATGCATGACCTTTCAACTTTTGTCTTGTAATTTTCACCTTCTTCTCCTCTGATATATTCTCATATTCAAAGTATTTCTCCATCTCATTTATCCATTCTATCAACTCATCTAAATCCAGTCTCCCACTATACTCAGGAGGGCTAAACTATGGTGTATATTTTAAACTAGTCAATGCCTTCAAGAATATTTCTTCTCCTTGATCCATTATAGGTGTAGGTGTGGCTTCCTCCTACATTTATTTAGCTTCATCATCACTAACATATTAAAGATGGCTTCCTCAGCACTGGGATGTCTCAAAAACTTCTAATCTAGCAGCAATTTTTCTTAGCATATCAGCTAATCCTAAATCTGCATCTCACCTCCCTCGAACCATCTTGAAACCCTCTGCAACTGAAGTTCAGATCACAATCTACCACCCCACAGCAATATCACCAAATAGGGCTTACAAGAAGGAACCTCTAGATCTAACCTCACTCAGATACCACCTAATGCAAGGAAGGATGAGATAATGAGGCCAAAAGCACTCCCAAGACTAATCCTACTTGCATATTACACCTTGGAAGCAAGAAAATAGAGAGGGAGAGAAGGAATGCAGAAATATTTGTTAACTCATTTAAAATTCATACATGTCAAGTTGTAAGGCCTTCCTAGTTATGGCCAATACAAAAAAAATTCAATTAAAGAATAGTCGTCATACATGCGAGGATCCAAAACTTTAGATTCTATATCCTCAAAAACTACTACCCTAAACCTAGAACATATCTACTTATATATACAAGGGGCCACCAAATAGGTTGACTCTAAAGATCCTTTAGATCCAACATTGGAGAAAGAAATGACCTAGATTTAGGTCCACATGTTTCATAATGAGTGATCCCAACATTAATATCATGACCAAAATTAACTGCACATGTCAGCCAACATCAAACAATTAAATTCCACCGGTCGGTGAACTCAAGAACTAAGAAACACCAAACACACCAAACCAACTCGGTAAAGAAAACAACAAAATAGTGACTGAAAGGAACACTTCATTGAGAACTCAAAAGTAGTTACTCAAAAAACAAAACAAGCTACCAATTAGCCAAACAAACTCCAACATACTTTTGGTTGATCCAGGATTTCCATAAACCCAAGATGCTCTTGCATCAGCATAACAACTTGATTGGATGACTATATGTAGACCTCTCTATGAGTGGTTTTCTATGAAATATTTCTCTTTGGTTATATTTCATAGCTTCACAAAGGAGCCTTTCTACCTTCCTTTTTTTATATCTAATCATACCTTATCTTTAGAAATTTTGAAGCAAATGGTTGTTGTAGAGAAGCATATAGGTGTAGAAAAGCATAATACTTCCATCATGATCACTGCTTCCTTTGTCTCTACTTCTAATCCTTTCTCTACACCAACAAAAACTAGATCATTAACCTTTGATACCATCCCTATATTGGTATTATCAAGTGAGGCTTCTACAATCATAATGCTAACCCATACCCCACAAGGAATTCCTCCATTTTCTCTAACTACCATGTCAATGCTAGCCAAATCCTAGTCATCCACCATAGTCCAAATTTCATATGCCCTTCCACCCAAACTTCCTTTTGTAGGACAATTTATCGTATCCTACACATATTTATAGTAAGAAGCTAGTTTTGCTAAGTTTTCTCGATCACATAGATTACAAAAGAGAAAGGAAAAGGGTGCACTAAAGACGACAGACCCCAGTATGCATACTTTTTATAACAAGGAGCACCAACATATGCTATTTGCATCTCTCCATCCAAAAGTGTTAAAGTCAGTTAACCAGATGGATGCCTGATAATTTTTTAGTCCAAGATGTAGGAGTGAACTTGATTTTCATGTAGTTAGAGGACAAGGTTGTACTTGTTGAGGATGCTTAGAGAATTGTGTTCTATGATTATGTAAAGAAAGTGTGATAACTTGATAAGACTTTTGTGGAACTAACTAGAGTAAAATCTATGGTTGGTTGCCTCGAAATAAGGGAGAAGTCTTTAGAAACTAAGTTTGTGCATATCTGAGCATCCATGCAATAAGAAAGGATAGAGGAAGATGCTCTGCAATTGCAAGTGCAAGAATTAACAAAAAAAATATAGGAGTAGGAAGCAAAGAATGTGTACCTTAAGAAGATATAAGAGAAATAAGATGATCCCTCTCTATTGCAGGAAAGAACCCTTAACATGACCCCTCTTGAGGCTTAGTTAAAGTTATTTTCAATAGAGAATGAGTACCTTGTACAGGAACTAAGTGTTAGGATTAGGTAATACTAAGAGGGGGGTGAATCAATATTATAGCACTTCAATTTAAACTTTAACCAATTGAAAATAAACCACAACAATGCTAAAATGAAAAGAACATAAATGCACAACACATTACTCATGACACCATGATTTGTTTTCAAGGAAACCCTGGCCAAGGGAAAACCCCGATGGGGATGGTACCCACAACTATGCACTACAATATTATATCCATGTTAGGAGATCTATCCTTGTTAGGAGCTGATTATGTGCATTTCCTTGCTAGAGGAATACAAAACCTTGTTAGGGGTATACAAACACCCTGTTAAAGGTGGTGAGCATACAACTCTTACAATCAAAATACTATCTCAAAAAGAGTTCTCCAAAATGAACAATACAAGCACTTTCTATGCTTAGATAGTTCTAGTTGTAGCTCTGTCCAATATTGATCTCACATCTGGTCTCTTCTCTCAGATTCACATCATCATCACGATCACACTTATCTCTTCCATAAATCACTCTATACTTATACACATTCTTCCATCCAGTCGGCTCTCAAAATACTTCACAAAACATAATAAAACTTATGCAAATGCTAAACATAGAGTCGGCGATCATATATTACCAAAGTGTCAGCAATATACAACTTATATCTAACTTAGCACATTTCCATACCAACTAACCTTGCCTTAATCTTCGCAACTGCTCATATGCCTTGTTACACTGATTTTCTATCTTCACATACCTTCACAATATTGTATCTCTCTGATCTAATCACCAGAACACATGTGACCTTAACTAAAGGTCTTACATATCAAATACCTTCTACTAGCTTCACAATCCATAATACCTCATACATTGTCATCACTAACCAAAACTGTACCACAGTATACTGTTGTCCTAGTTCTATACTTAGTCATTTTCATGACTGTGGCTCCAATACCAAAACTCTCTGCATACGATCACTCCAACATAAATGTTGCCATAAATGACAACCCTTAAGTGATCCCTAGTGTTCCAAAACATCACTTGCCAACAATCTCTCACTTTGGCATTGATGGCAACACTTAGTGAAAAATGACTAAGTGTCAAAAGCACTTCCTTCTACTATATACATAGAACTTTTCTTTTCTTTTCTTTTCTTCTTTTATATATATATTTTTTCTTTCTTTTTCTTCTTCTTACTTTTTCTCTTCTCTTCCTCTCTTCTCTTCCTCTCTTCTCTTTCTCTCTTCTCTTCTCATTTTTCTCTTCTCTTCCTCTCCCTTTGACATCAATGGCAAAGGTATTTGCAAAATTTCTAAGCACAAAGAGACTTAGTGCTTACTCACCATATTTAGGATATCTTGGAAGGAGTCTTCCAAGGTCTTTACTTCCTCAATCCATGATTTGATCAAAAGTTCACTGACATGGATCAGTCCATTCAGTGCATATGACGTTGTATATATTTTTTTTTCTTGTCTTAAGCTCAATGGGTATGACTTTGTGCATATGACATTGATCCTTTTACCTTTTCCATCTCTATTAGATGAGTTTCAAGTATTGAAATATTAGGAGTTATTAGTCTCTCCAACAAGCCAAATCTATCTACCACTCTCCCTTTCTTTGTTTCCATAGCAATAATTTTATCCAAGACCTTGGATGTTTGTTTATCCATTTCAATCAAAGTTTGTGAAGATGTTTCACAACTGTCCATCATACTATCAAGGGTAGCCCTATCCTTGGCTATAAAGTCTTCAATATTCTTCATATGTCTACAAGGATTTATGTAGTGACTATATACATTTCTACCTTGTGCTATACAGCTCTTAGCTTTAAGTGTAGTTTCCTTAAGAATGTCCAAGTCCCATGAGATGGACTGACAAACTTCTTTCAACTTATTTTCCAATAAATTCTTTTCTTCCTTATTCTATGCAGTCTTCAGTAGTGACTATCAAAGATGTCTAATGCCATGCCTAGGTTTTCTGCCTCATCCTTACCTTGAAAAGTAATAGGTGTAGAGATTAATCTATTTACTGTCTCCACTGCCCTAGTAATTAACTTCACTCTTTTGTCTCATTTCTGCACTGATCTTTCTTTTGCCTTAGCAAAATCCATAAAGGATAGCCTCATGAGCTCATCCTCATCCATGCTCTCTACATCGTCACTCACTGGTTTGGCCATACTTACCCAAAATAGAGTAGAAGAGGTGTTAGGTTCTTGCTTTTGTTCCATTCTAACCTCAACTAGTTTTTCTATACCAGTCTCTTCCTCCTTCCTTTCTTCTTTATGTATTTCCTTCTCATATATCTTCTCTTCCTATTTATCCTATGTTTTCTTCTCCTCTATATGTCCTACTTCAACTTCCATCGCACTATCTAAGTTGTCCAAAAATGGATCATTTACATCATGCGAAGTGTCAAGGGTCATAGGCACACCAGAGACAAAGAAGTATGGTTGCATGCTAGCTTATTCACTTCCTTTTGCTATCTTGGAACTTTCTCCCAATCCCAATGGTGTAGACTTGGTAACCTTGGGAGATGAAGTCTTCTTCGGCATATCACTCATAAGGATTTGATCTAGTGCCTTTTTATTATCCTCTATTACTTCATCATATTTCCTAGCCATGATTTTTACTAGTCTAGCCTTTGTCCTCAATAAAGGTTTCAATTCTTTGATTATCCTCTCTCTTTCTTGAATAGAAACAACAAGTAACATATTTTCTATAGCCTTGTTCCTTATATTCTCATCTTCTAACTATGCCAACTATTTTCTAATCTCTATTTTTCTATACAAATCCATAGAAATGCTTCCTTCAATTTCTAACAAATTCTTTTTAAAAACTAGTAAGTGCTCAATTACTGTGTCCTCAATAATTGCTTGATCTTTAGAATCATACCTTTCATAATACCTATATATTGTCCTCGGATTTCTATCTATTATGACTCTCTTTTGTAACTTCGGAAGATTTGGCTTCCACAAATCTTGTGGCCTCTTCTAAACTGCTTTGTCTTCTTCCTTCTTAGTTTCTTTTTCTTCTTTCTTCTTCATTTGCACTTCTACCTCTTGTTTCTTAGGACTTCTTTTCTTGGTGGATCTTGTATATCTTCTAGGAATGTTTGCAGGCATAGCTTCTTGTGTAGGTGATAAGTCAATTATGTCTGGTGTAGGGCTTACTGTCTTCTCAGCTTCAGAAGGAGGAGGTGCATCAATAGCCATGCTAGAAGATGCTTCTATCTTTGTTCTTATGTTTTTCATCTGCTCCCTACCGATTCCTACTTTCATAGTAATATCTTCAACTATCTTATTAATTTTCCTTTTTCTTGTTATGTTTTCTTATTCCTCTCTTACTTTCTCATAGTTTTCCTTATATGTTCCCCATCTTTATTTAGAAGTGTCTATTTCTGCTACCAATACATTCTCTACCTACATAGTAAGAACCTCATAAACAACTTCATACCCCATAGGGTAACACCATTTCTTCCTAGGCTCTACTACCTCAAAACACACACAATCGGTTTCAACCATGAAATAGATAGTGTCCTCATACTTCTCAACTATATTTTATGGTATTCTATATCTTTCCTTCATCTTCCTTTGTAATATTTTTGTCATAAAAAATAGTTCTCCATCCACCCAATTCTTATCATGTCTCTGGTAGCTCTCAGAGATCTAAATTCCACTAGGTACATCATCTTTCCATGCCCTAGGGTGCATGCCAGGAAACTTTACTCAATGTAGATATACATGTGAACCAATAGTGATCCAAACCTAAATACCTTAGTCATGTCTTTCTTTATAACTTTTCGGTCTCCAAAAACTGTTGTGCAAGAACTTCACAAAGATTCTACTTCTTGTTTTCTTTCACCATCTTGTATGCCATCATAATGACACCAATTGATATAGAGTTAGGTCTTCTACTATGGAACAATTTTTAGCCCAATATCATAGCTACCAACCTTACATCTTACTGATAGATATCATTAACTATCATTTCTCTCTTAGCCCACTTGGAATGGGTTAGGGTTTCCACCTATTTCCTTACATTCTTCTCTACTACAGGAAGGGCTCCATCATTATCTAATCCAATGATTTCATGAATCATCTATGCACATACCTTTACTGGTTGTTCTCCAATCCATATGAACTGGTCATGGATTCTACTAAGAATTATCTTAAACCATTTAGTTTCAGTGAATTTCACTAGTAGGGTTAGCTTGATAATGGATTTATCTTCTAGGTGCTTAAAATCTTCAACCATTTTACCATTTGCTTCTATCATTGCATCCAATTCACTATAAATTTTTACATCTCCTATGATCTCATACTTGCAATGAATGTATTCCCTAATGTCCTTGACATGAAACATGTTGTAAGGGGTTTGTGAAAATGCTCCTTCTAGATCATCCTCACAAGACTTGAATGGGTGTTTATTAAACTTATACCTAGGTCTATCCACAACATCAAAGATTACTGGTGTATCCATAACTTCTCAGAGAGTATAAAGTCTAAATACCTTTATCACACTAAATCTAGAACGTTGCTTCACGCGATCACACAATATGTCTGCTACATGACTGAAATGCTTCAAAAAATTTCTCTCCTTAGTTGTTGATCCACAAACAATGCTGAAATGATGTCCTCCAAGATCTTTTATCCTTCACAAGTTGAGTAAGTTCATTAATCATAGGTAGCTCAACTTCACATGTTGTCCAGTTAACAAAAATATCACAAACAGGAAAAATAAATCTCCAAGTGCTGCTCTCTCAAACATAAACTCCACAGTGTCTATTCACACCGTACCTAAGCTCGCATGAGATTACTCCACATAAATAGGGGCTGGATATAATTTGTTATCTACATCCAATGCTCCCCCTAAGGCCATGCGGCCTTCTAGGTCGATGTCTCAAAGAATTCATCATGCGAAGACACGGTATCATCTACTATCTCTCCCTAAACCAATGCCTTATTGAACTCTTTCACCTTCCATATCTTTTCATCCTCTTTACTTTCTAATACCTTCAAATGATTCTCAAACTCATTCATATACTCATTAAGACTTTTAACAATGTCACCAACATTCTTCTTTATAACCATAGGAGGTGTTCCTCTTGGTTCACTTGGTCCTCTTTTGTTGTCCTCTCCATTGTATCTACAAAAAATTTATGTGTCCAAGGTTTTTGCATTTGTAACATGTAGGAGGTCTCCTTCTATCTTGATTAACTTGTAGCTTACAATACCTTGTAGTATGCCCAAAATTATTACATTTGTGGCATGTGATCTTGGTTGCTAACTCTTCTCTGACATAATCTTGTTTATACCTAGATTGATTTGGTTTTATACAATCTTCTTTCTTGTGTCCATAATCATAACAGTTATAATAGTAGTTGGTAAAGGGTTTAGAGGTACCTTTAATTCTGCAATCTCTTTTCATGTGTCCAACTTTGTTCCATCCAAAGCATCTACCTCTGAAAGGTTGGATATGTTCTTTAGGTTCTTCATGAGTAGGTCTTTCTTCAATTTTCACTTCATTTGCTTCTTCATTGGTTTTAGAATATTCTGTTTCATTGAATCCAACTCTAGTCATATCTCCTTTAGGTTTCTATCTTGCTCTTTTCTCATCAATTTGATCACTTCTTGTGAGCAACTTCTCAATATGAAATTTGGCTCGAGTGAGTTCACCTTTAATGATCTGATTGTACTTCTCCAATTCTTGACATTTATCCTTGTAATGATCAAGTTCGGTCTTTATTTGTCCTATCTACTCATATTCATCTTTTAGTGACCCTTCAACTTTGTTTCTTGTATCTTTTTCATGTTGAACTTCTTTGATCATCAAAAGATTGATTTTCTCTTTTTCCAGCTCTAGCTTCTTTACTTGGTCTGATGTGTCATTGTCTAAATCCTCTTTTATCTTGTCCATAAGGTCTTGTTTCTAACTACTTGAAGTTTCAAGTTGTTCCTTTAGTTTCCTAATGAAACCTTATGCTCTTCTCAATTTGAATTTCAATACACCATTCTCAGCCTTCTCTTTATCCAAGTCATCAAGTTTTGCTTCAAAGTTTTTTTCTAAACTTTCTGAATCCATTCTGATCTCCCTTAAGTTGTTAAGCTCTCTCTCCAAGGGCCAATAGCTCTTATACCAATTGTTAGGATTAGGTAATACTGAGAGGGGGGTGAATCAGTATTAGAACACTTCAATTTAAACTTTAACCAATTGAAAATAAACCACAACAATGCTGAAATGAAAAGAACATAAATGCACAACACATTACTCATGACACCATGATTTGTTTTTGAGGAAACCCTAGCCAAGGGAAAACCCCGATGGGGATGGTACCCACAACTATGCACTAAAATATTATATCACTATTAGGAGATCTAGCCCTATTAGGAGTTGATTATTACATAGTACATTTCCTTGCTAGAGGAATACAAAACCCTGTTAGGTGTATACAAACACCCTGTTAAAGGTGGTGAGCATATAGCTCTTATAATCAAAATACTGTCTCAAAAAGAGTTCTCCAAAATGAACAATACAAATACTTTCTATACTTAGACAATTCTAGTTGTAGCTCTATCCAATATTGATCTTGCATCTTCTCTCTGCTCTCAAATTTGCATCATCACGATCACACTTATCGCTTCCATAAAGCACTCTATACTTATACACATTCTTCCATCCATTTGGCTCTCAAAATACTTCACAAAACATAATAAAGCTTATGCAAATGCTAAACATAGAGTCAATGATCATATATTACCAAAGTGTCAGCAATATACAACTTCTATCTAACTTAGCATGTTTCCATACCAACTAACCTTGCCTTAATCTTCGCAACTACTCATATGCCATGTTACACTAATTTTCTATCTTCGCATACCTTCATAATATTGTATCTCTTTGATTTGATCACCAAAACATATGTGACCTTAACTGAAGGTCCTACATATCCCAAAATACCTTCTAATAACTTTGCAAGCCGTAATACCTCATACATTATCATCGCTAACCAAAACTATACCACAGTATACTGTTGTCCTAATTCTATACTTAGTCATTTTCATGATTGTGACTCCAGTATAAAAAATCTCTACATGCAATCACTCCATCATAAGAGTTGTCATAAATGACAACCCTTAAGTGATCCCTAGTGCTCCAAAACATCACTTGCCAACACTAAGTAACACCCAGGTTCTCCTCGCACAAGAACATAATACAAAGGAGGGAAAGATTAAAGATTTGAAAGATGAGCTATCCCAAGCGAAAGTTTGTGTCTGTAGTAAAAGAATAGAATGAGTTAGCTCTAAGAAACAAGTGCATACATAACAGATCACAGAAGTTTCCACCCTACAACAACAATTGAGCAGTGTAGAGAAAAAGGAGAAATAATTGGCAAATAAGATAAGTTTGGTAGAAGTGGACAATAAGTTGTTGTATGAGAACTCTTAGATGCTTCCTCCACCCCCTGTGGATATTTTTCACATTTTTTAGAACATTCTTTCTACTGAATGGGAAAAGGTTAAACAATTTGTTTATTCTTTCAAACGTAACTTTTGATTCTTGAAGGAGGCCCATTCTTTATGCGCTGAGGTCAAGCCCTTCATCACCCAATTTCCCAATTTTGTGGATCCTAAAATTCCAAGTGTGCGGTAGCTTATAGGTTGGCTTTATACTTCATCAAAGCAAGACATCGTCGAAGCCGAGTTTGCTAAAAAAAAGGAGGCAGTGGGACACACTAATGCAATCATCAACTACCATAAGGCCACCCTACAGACTCAATCTACATTGTCTAATCTAGAGTCTGCAGTTGTGAAGGAAAAGGGGTGCTTCAAAGAGCTTGAAAAATATGGCTTGTCATCCCCCATTAATACATATGAGTTTGTGATGCAAACCAACGACTTGGTTACCACAATTGATCAGAAATTCAACCAGACAACTCTCCAAGTGATCCAATAAAATTTAAAGGTTGATCAATTCGAGAAGTTTCTTCATCCACTCATCTAGCTTCAAATTTTGTTGGAGACAGATTTCAAGGACCCCATCTCTATGTCTTTCCAAGAGCTGTTCGAGCTAGACCAAGGGGTGCAAGAGCACCTAAGATCCAAGGAACATAATTAGGGTCACATGGAGGATCCATGAAGTTCATATGGTCAAATTATTCCTATAATACCATTTCTTAATGTAATTGGGCTATTAAAGCCATTTGGAACTCATATTGAGTCATTTTGATTAAGTTGTCAAGATGTTGTCATGTTATGCAACTAAGGCCCAATAAGGCTATGTAATGGGCTTGAAGGGTAGATTAGGAGTTTTATATTTTTAAAATCCTTTTAATAGTCATGTATAAGTGTTTAAAACAATTAAGATATGTATTTGTCAAGTTGACAACTTAGTTGTCAACTTGACAACATTTTACATCTTTTTCTAATTGTCAAAAGTGAGGACATTCGGTTGGAAGACAGTTACAGTCCGTTTGTGGGAAGTTTTAGATGTAGTTGGTCAGTCTTTGGCGTCAAAAGGAGACCTATTTATCATGTAATGAGCAGAGAAAAGAGGGATTTGGTCGAGGAGATAAAGATTTGTAAGATTTCATTCAATAAAAAAATGTTATTTTCACTGTACTTTCTCTGATTTTATTTTGTAACAGTCATTGTATATGCAATATTTCCAATCCAAACGCCCAGATTTTGAGAGTTTATTGTTTGGAAATGTTAGGGAAGTGAATTAACCTTATTTTGGCGTTGGAATCATCTCATTTGGAGTTGCACAAAGAGAGATATCAACGTTTTTGTAAAGACTGTCCAAACCCTCTAATAGGGATACCCACGAGACAAAAGATGTAATTTCCCTTAAGATATAAGTGTATCAGACCCTCTCATTTGGGAAGTGATGAGGTATGGTTGTATATTTACTTCCCTAGGATTTGTAGAATACCATTCTGGATTTGGCACGTTCTTGAAGCAATGGAAGTTGATTGGTTATGGGGAAATGGAGGAATGATTGTCATTAAAAAAAACAGTCTCAGTGCGGAGGATATATCTCCAAAATTGACCGTTGGATCATTCTAAATTTGAAATATGTTAGAGGGAACCAAATTTCACACATCCTCACCGGAGGGATTTTGAAAATAGTCTCTCTTAAAAAATTTATGAATGACTGTATTCAGGTCTATATAAGGGACAGCGACAGGGTAGATTATGATGAATTTCCTTCATGAAGGTGTTAAGGGAGTTTTTGTGAAGGGATTAGATGTTGTGTGGGGATATTTAGAGAGTCCTATTTTGTGACAAGGAGTAGTGGGTCTATTGAGATCGATCTTAGTGGATAGGTTATTAAAAGAAGTTGAAGCACTAGTAGTTTGGGGACAGTCACAATACATATGATCAAATATGCATTGATGCATGAGAGGAAGATTTCTAAGAGTGCAGATATTAGCATGTGGAGTCTAGTGTAGTAGAAGATTGTTGTTTTACCACTAGCCTTTGCATCACCAGGAGTACAAATGCTTGAAGATCTGGGTACTACCTTTTGAGGGTGATTGACTCTCTTTGCAGGCTTCCATTGATTAAATTGTATCATGCAATTGAATCTTGAAATATAATCAATCATGCTTCCAACCCTTTGATCTCTTACAGATTCATTGTTCATATATGTTTTCTATGCAAGTTATGTGTTAAATCTAACTTTAGTGTGCTCATCTTTGAATTTTTGTTAGTAGATTATGCTTCAAACTTTTCTGTTCCAGTGGATTTTATTATATGATTCATTTCATGTCATATATTGTGAGGATTTTCATATATCTATGAATGTGCCTAAATATGTCTCTGTTACAGGATTCCCTTGAGATTCCATATTTTGGGATAGCTTGTGCATTTACTTTTGAAAGTTTTAAAAGTTTTGTGTATCGTCATTAAATAGTTTGATAGCTTTCTTACCCTTTTCCCCCTCATAAAAAATAAAGATTCGGCTTCTAAAATCCTATAGGTTGCTCAGTGAAATTGCATAAGGTCCCCATTCACTAAGCTTCCCATAGGTTGTATATCTAAAATAAATTTTAGCCATCAACAAGACCTATAGAAGTGAGATATATATATATATATATATATATATATATATATATATATATATATATATATATATATATGAGAGAGAGAAAACAAAGATAGAGGAAGTATATATAGGAAGTACCCTCAACCCTATGTACACTAAACCATGTACAATCAATATTTTACCCTAAACCATATGCGACATCCTCAACTCTATATCATATACCCTATACCATATATCCTACACCCTATTTTAAAAAATCTATACCCTAAACAATTTAGATACCCTAAACCCTATACCTAATAAAGTAGAGGGAGATGTAATTACTTAGAGATGGGAGGGAGGGAGTAAAAGAGAGACAAAAGAATAGAGAGAGGGGAGTAAGAAGGGATAGAGGGGGAGCTAGGCATGGATGGAGTGAAGGAGCTAGAGGAGGGGAGAGAGAGGTGAATGGGGAAGAGAGAGAAGAGGAGAGAGTACATCAAGGGATATTAGTAAGGGGGTATGGAGAGAGAGGTGGAGAGGGAAGGAGATAACTTGAGAGGGATAGATAGAGAGGTGAGGTACCTAGAGGGCGAGAGAAATGTGAGAGACCTTTTGGAGCTCAAAATTCTAGGTGTTTTTGGACTCTAAGAATAGGCCAAATTATATGATTGAGTTCAAAAATCAGTCTTGGCTAATGAACAAAATGAACCAAATATGGTTACTATTCCCTATACTTTATATTGTGCTAATACCTAGGTGATTTTATGTTACTTGGATTGCAACAAATTTATTAGATTGTAAGGTGTAGTTTTTTGGCATTTCAAGTAAATTGTAAGATTCTAAAACAAAAATATTCAGGAATGTCAAGTATTGGGTGAGATCATTTCCTTCCTACTATTGGGTATGGAAATAATTAATGCTTCATATGATCACACATATTAGTACACTACACAATTTTTAAATCCACACTTTATATGAATCGTTCAATTATATTTTCTTGCTAGTTGAATACTTAACTATTTCTATGATTTATTTAGATATATCTTTTCTTGGGAGTATCATCTAAGAAACCATACAAAGAAATATGAATTCTTTGATTTCTTGATTCACCCTTGATGATCAAACTAATGTACATAGAGAAGAATTGAATGAAAGATACTAGAGATAACAACTAATTTAACCATATAGTGAGTGAATAAGAACTCCAAGCATACACTAATATAATGCACCACAATTGAGAATCTCTAATATTACTGGAATAAGCATTTTTAATGATTATAGAAAATGTCAAAATGTTTCTCTACTACTTATAATTAGATCTTATATTATGTCCCCTTTTGAAAATAGGAAACACTTTCTCTTATAAGGAAGAACAACTACACTTGAAACTATGTATCTTTTTATGAAAAGACACATCCAAATTACATAATTAGTTTTAACATTAAGTTTTTAACCCCTTAATAATTTTTTTTAAACATCTCCCAGATCCTCGATGTGATCTTTTTCTTTGAAAGTATTTGTATTGGTGATGAGGTGTAGCATAGTGTATTCCCTCCTGTAAAATTTATGTGTAATGAACTTCATGTTATGCAATACGTTCTTGTCATCATTGATGTCATCCAAACCTTGAGGAATCTCCTTTTCTAGTGTGCCTCTCCAATGTTCCAAATAAATTATCAAACCATCATCACTACTCTAAATGGTTGGGAGTCCCCATGTATCTTCTTTATCAAGATGATCCATATCCTCCACAAGATCTTCTTAAAATTATTAGTGTTTCTTAAGCAATTTCTTAGTCTTTTTAGAATCATTAGAAGATATGAGATCCTTGAGGTTCATCTCTTCCATCTTTGCTTCATCCTATCCCCAAGCCTAACATGCTCCTTGAGAGCTTTGAAAAAACCTACATATGTGCTCCAATAATTGTCAGCATAAGCTATCATTTCTTTGAATCTTGATGTGACCAATTCAACCATATTATTATATATAACTTTATTAGTTTTTTGACTATTTTCCTACAACATTTTTTCAAACTTTTCCCCCCTCAACCTCCAATAGGTTGTGTCCTATAGTGCCATAAAAAATCAGTGTTCATGTTCATATGAGGGTTTGCATCCTTCAGTACTAATAGAATTCATTTTTTCCTTCAAATGAAGTTTATCTTCCATTGATCTCTCATATCTATCTTTATAGGCATCCCTCTCCTTGACCAGTTGTTCCACTTGTGCTTTATTAAATTTTTCAACATTGTTGTCCAGGGATGTTGTAATCAGAGGGTTTTTCTCCCTAACTCTTTGTACCATGATATGGCCGAAGACCTTATCTATATCTATGAGAGTGGGTATTTTATCTTATAGATATAATGTCTAGTGTAATAAGGTTTTATTTTTAGGATCATATCTTGAGCCAAAGTATATCTTTTCTACATCCTTAGGAAACATTTTCTATTGTGTTTTGATTTCTTACAAAGCTATGAAAAATAATACAAGAAATCATATCCCATCCTAGAATGATAACAATCCAAGAGTCCTGTATAAGTTGTCTTTCTTGTGTAGGGGTCATGATTCTCATTTCTGCATCCACATTCTCATGTAGCTTCTATAAAAAATCATCCTTATTTTCTGGAGTAATCTCACCCACGTCTTGCCTCAACAATATTCCTCTATACTTATAAATAAATTTTCTAAGTTCAATAGTATGAACAAATTCATTGTTTAAAATAAACTCCTTATAGGCCAAATTCCTTACATCATCCTTTTCATCAAAAGGGGGTGGGTCTTCCATAATTACTCTATCATGATGAGGATCAAGATCTTCTTTTGAAACTTGATCAAAATGAATATAAAATTCATCCCATATAGATTTTTCCTCGATAGAACTTTGAAACTCAGGGCCGAGCTATGGAGAAAAATGCATTAGAGAGGTCACAAATTGAATACCTATTCTTACTGGTCCATAAGACCCTTTCCTAAACAAATGTGATGGAATACCAAAAGTTACTTCATGCACCTTAGATATCTTCTCATTCACTCTAGAAATGAGATCTTTAATACTCATAGAGGTACTTAGATCAGGTAGTTTAAGGCTTCTCCTTCATTATTCAACCTTGGTGACCCTATCAAAAGAATCCAATTTTTCATTGGCCTTTGTTTCTTCCAAGTTCCTTATAACATCATCTTCTACAAATGGCACATGCTCATATGAACACATTTTTTATGATTTCTTCACTTGACTAGTGAATCCTTTTGGATCAAAGTTTTTCTTGGTCTCACCGTGTGAGAGACCATAATGAGTTAATTTAGATTCAATGAGATCATAACCTTTAGTAAAAATTATTGAGAATTATCCAAAGCACAATGCCCCTGGCATGAGAGATTGTTTTCCATATGATGCAAGGTGCATAAAACTAGAGGCAACTATTTGTCTTACAATCTCTAGATAGGAAATTCTATATTTTGGTATTGTCCTAAGAAGGACAAAGGGAACACATTCAAATCCATAAACTCTTATTTTTGTTTAATCTTTAAAAACATACTAATCCCCCCAGTTATGATTTACTATCTATCTCTTATCATAGTCCTTATGCTTGAGGAATCTCTTAACCTCTGAGGTAAGTTTTGTATAGTAAGGATAACCTAACAGTCTACATAATGGTTTGACAAAATACTCCTCAAAATATAAATATTGAGATAATGGGGATCTGTTATCCCATATGGGTTTCCACATTTTTACTAGTTTCTTGAATACATTTTTATCATACTCCATGATTCTTAAATCATCTATCCACAAGCTCATCTCCTGATCAACATATAGGAACAAGTGCAAAACCAAAGAATGGTGTTTAAAGTAAATTTCATTAGGGTTACTATTTATTACTCCCAAACCATGATTGATTTGATCCACTACATATCCAACATAATCAAAAGGTTGAGAATCTAGTGTTTGAATGTTTGATGCTAATATCATTGGTACAATATCTATGAGTGGATTGGTGTCTCTACCCAAGGCCTGACAATTGGAGTAGTAGGTATATTTTAAATACTATTCAAACAACTCTATATCAAATGGTGGTTTTTTATTAGTGTCAAATATTCTAAGTTTCTTATCAAATTTAGGCCTATGAGCTAGTAACCTCCATCTCTTATATATATATCCTCTAATCTGTAATATCCATTGACCAGTTCATCTATGACAATTATCTTATCATAGGAGACATCAAGTTCAAATACCCTAGAAATGTAATCTCTGGATACTAGCAATAATGATTCTCCATGAGAATTATATATAGTTGTCATTTATTGGGCTATAGTTATTGGAAATTTCCACTATTAAGTCTACATTTGCAAATACATTCAGAATAACCATTTTCCCAAATTGTTGACACATGGATTGCATATTGATTATGTTCTATTTCTTTTTTTGTAGTGATACATGAATAAGTCATATCCCCTCTACAAAGTCCATACATCTCCTATATTTTCAAATTTTTCTTCTAATCACTCCATGTTAGGGTGTAATTGTATTGTCCTTTTAGATCTAGGTCCAAAATTAGGAAATTGATCTATCAGGTCTTGATTTAAGTTCCTCCCTTCATTTTTCTTCCTCTTTGATTTAGGTTCTTCTTTGATTTTCTCCCTGTTGTGCTTTTTCCTTTTTGTTTTCTTTCCCTAGGTTTCATTGGCCTTCCCTCCATTGTTTCCTTCAGAAAAGGAAATACCTAATTTCCACAATTTCTTAATGGTTTGGGCACTTACTTGGACCTTTGTGAATAATTCTGACCTTATGGCACTATTTGATTTATAATTATCCTTTCTTATACCTCCATGGCTCTAAATTTTCTTGAAAATATTAATTATGCATTGGAAGTGTGGTTGATGATCTAAATTTTCTAGAGGCTTTGTTACGTACATCCTTAAATGTTACTAGAACAACCATTAAATGCTTCAATTTTACATTTTGTGTCGATATGAAATTCCTTTAATTTTCCTTGGTGCTAGATTATTTTATTTATTATTCCTTGGTGTCATAGAAGCTTAGTAATTCTTTCTTCAATCTTTTGTATTGTCTCCAATTGATTTTAACTCATGACTGATCAAACAGACTTACTTTTGGCACATCGATGTACACTGTGATTGTGAGTAATCTCCCTAACTCATAGAGTTGTCCTCGATAAGGTTTCCTTTTTGTTAGGACTCACTACTCTGTATAAAATCCAATTTGGTTCGGGCAAAATTTGATATCTCATTGATGAAGGAATTTTGTACTTATAAACTTTTTTCATTTTTCGATAGAATCACAAAATTTCTCACCGATGATCATAACTTTTGATGGGATCTTATGTTTCGATGAAGCACATTTCTACTTACTTAGATCTTTATTATTACACTGAAACTATCATATTTCTAAGAGATCTTCAAACACGTCCCATCAACATCATTCTTTTTGATATAACATCATTCTTATATGAGATGCCTTACTACCTTTTTTTATTGGCATCTCTTCAACGATTACATCAGATAAGCCTCGTTAACATTTCCTCAATCACCAAGAAGCTAATCAATGGGGATCTAATATCTCATCAATGCAATACTTTGCCAATAAGATTTCGTTACCTCCTTTCGATGAAGAATTTTCGATGAGACACACCTTTTGTTGGAATTCTCTTTTCCCTTGGTGGAATTCTCTTTAATGAAAAACATTTCAGATTTTCTAATATTCAACATCACATTGATATGGGTTTTCCTACTCATATTTCAAAGAGAGGTCATACATGTCCCTTCGATGATCGGGTTTTCAGTATGACCTTGCTTTTATATAAAGCATATTTTGTGCCTCACCAATTAATTATGTTTCATTGATGTGATCTTTTTTGGTGTGATAAACATAAAGTCTTGGAAAAATACTACCAAATTCGTAGGTCGCATAAGGATTACTTTCTTGATTGTAGAGATAAGGGGGTGTTTGATCGATGTAATGAAGTGGATAATTTTAATTTTAATTTCCTCTTTGTACCTTTCAAGATTTTTTTAGGGTTTTAACTATTTTATTCCAGGGTCAAGATGTTTTAACGTCATGACTAGGAGATAATGAATAGTAGTGAGGAAATTATGAAAATCACAGAGACAATACTACAAATATTGTAAGATTTCTATGAACTGTAGTGGGAAAATTTGCAAGTCTTGAGAAGAAATGTGAAAAATGTTATCTCAATTTATGAGGTGCTAACAATATGTATGATAGAGAGCTTATTGTATTTGGTAGTTTTGATAATGCACCTAAATTTTATGAGTTCTCCTATTTTCTCTCACCAAGCATGAAGTGTTTTTATTGGTCCTAACTCTCATGCATCTAGAGTAGATCAATAATATTAAGGAGAGATGTGTTCATTGAGCCTTTGTGTACTTTATTAATCTAATTTGGTTCATAAGACTTGTGATGAGCCCCTTCCTCCACCTCTTACTTCTTCAGAGGTTATTTTAGCTCAATAGATTGATTGTTCCCTTCTAGTTTTTTCTTTATGGGATGAGTAGTTGCCAAGTATTGCAGGACTATTTGATATGTAACACACTTAACATATTGGAGGCATGATTAAGGATATTCAAGTCCTATTTGAGATAAGTTTGAGTATTCCTATCGTCACATCTTCGTTAGTGCTTTCAGTGGTTGTTTATCAAGTATCTTCACATAAGTTTTTGTATTTTCTTCTTCTAATTTGGAATTTTTTGATTCATACAACTGAATAGTTGAGAAATATTCCATGGCATTTATCATGAGACTATTCCTTCCATATCATTTCATGGAGCTTCTTCTATTTTTGACAGTTACTTTGTTTCTTCTTAAGGGGGAACATGATTTTCTAATCTTGTACTTCATTATCATTTGACCTTGAGCCTTCATCTTTGGTATTGGATCTTCATTATGGCAGGGGGAGGATATATTATCTCTTATTTTCTCTCCTTTAGGAGGATATTTATTATACCTATCTTATTGATTCAATACTTAGGTGGACATGTTGAGTCCTTCATGCTAGTCAGATGTACTCTTTTCTATTTCTTTACTCTCTTTTGGAGATGACCTTTCTCCCATTGGAGTTTTTTTCCTTTTTCTTTGTTTATGATAGTTTCATTGGTTTATACATGGGTATGTAATCAAGATTTGTTGTCGAGACGCATTTATGCTTGTATGTTGCATTCATCTTAAGGGTTTTATCGTCTCCCTAAGTTAATCGTAAGGGGAATATTGGAGTAATTAAGCCATTACATAATTAATTATATAATTAGGTACTTATTATTTTATTTATTTAAGATAATTATGGTGTTGTTTTATTTTATTAGATTAGGCTAATATGTGAGGCCTCACCCCAAACCTGTCATAGCTTTTCCAATTACCATTTTGATAGACCTAGTAATTGGTTTTATGTTTAGATGAATTAGGAGGTTTTACCCTTTTGATAGGGATTTGATTACATTAGATGATGATAATTTATAATTTATGACACTTTCCATACTCACGATGTTGACCTTATGATACATTATGATGATTGATTTAGATGAATGGTGAGATGTTTCAATTTGGGTACACATGTTGATATGAGTTGTTCACGAAAACTATAATCAAAATTGGAATTATGTCGAGATGTGAAATTCTTTGAAGGTTAAAGGATAGGTGATGAAATATTTTGTTGAGTTTCAGGACATTGCTGTAACTATTACTTGAGGAATTGGTTATTTAATTTTATGCCATTTGGATGTTTTTAGAATTGATAAAATTAATGCTTATGTAATTTAGATAAAACTACATCATGATCTATATAAGATCTGGAATGATTAGTGTGACATGTGAGTTAATGAGTTTATGTTCTTATGATTAAGTTTACGTATGTTCATTTGTAAATCAAGGATTAAAATTTATGATGATGATTATATTATGTGGGTTATATTTTGATGCGGATTAGAACCTAGAACATATTGTTGATTTTGGTTATACATGCTTAGATATGTGATTTGATGAGAAAGACTTAATCATGATTAGATTTGATTATTTCATGGATTATGCTTTAAAGTTAGGAAATAGCATGAATAATACGTCGTAATGTTAGAATTATGGAAACACTATGTTTGAGCATTACTTAATGAAAAGTATAATTAAGAACTAAATTTTGCATATTGACTAACATTGCAAATTATGAATTGTATATATATATATATATTTGCATGTGATTTTATTGCCTTGGACTACTGATGCTCGATTTTAGTGTGCAGGAAAGAAAACCATGGAATTTTTCAGAGAATCAGGGCTAAACACATGTGAATTGAGTAAAGCCAAGGTTTAATCTGATTAAGAGATTTAAACCTCGTTGTAATGTGATCTTGTTTGTAAACATGATTTGTATGTGTGTTAATAGTTTGAATTCATGTTGTTAATTGGACATGTCATTGTGAATGTGATGTGTATTTCATGGTGTCACTTGACACTTGTATTGTACATGTGGAGGGTGACATGTCAAATTAGGGCTTGGGCAAGAATCACCTAACCTTATAGGGTATTATATTAGCCCCACTTGCATGTAGGTGTCTTGTAGGGATTACATCAAGTTGGAACTCGGATTTGAACTTTAGGGGTACTTTAGAGGGGTCAAAAGTGACCCTAGAGTGTATTTTTGGCCTAAATTAGCTAACCCTAGGGGGTACCTTGGGTTGGGGGCTAGTTTTTACCTATGGGAAAGCCTAGATCACCATTATGGCCCTCCAAAAATCTTACTTTTCAAAAGTGGCGAAAATGGAGATGGCCACATGCATCTAACTTGTCCCACACTTCTTACTAAACCCACAATTAAGAGGGGGGACAAGAGGGAAGACCAAAGGACTAGAGGGCATGTCTCATTAATTGCTAGGTCTTGAGTACACTTTTGGAGGTCTTTTTAGAGGGTTTGGAGAGACAACTAGGGTTTGAGAAATGAAAAAGACAAGGGAAAAGGATAAGGAGCTCTTCTCAACCTCATTCTTGTCATTTTGCTTGGACCAAGGTTGGTGAATTCTTGCCGTGGAGAAATGCTCTTGCATTTTAGCTTTGTATATTGTTGTTTTGGATGAACATGTAGATGTTTTATGGTGTTCATATATCTAAATTTTGTTATTTTTGTGTTGGGTTGGGATGCATTTGGTTTTGTATCATTCTTTTTTCTTTTGGTTTTGGGAGTGTTGTTCATGGGAGTTTAAGGCATTACTCACCCTTTTGGGAAGGGAAGAAGTGGCATTGGGTGAAGGGTTTAGTTGGGCTCTCCATTGTAGTGAGAGTCTCTTCTCTTGGAGAAGAGGGAAAATTTCATGGGGTATGGGCTCAATGAAGCCATGTTGTAAATCTTGTATTTGAGAATGGAAATGACAAAAATTGATATATGGAAGGAATGTCAATATAGCCTTGGAAAGGCATGGAATACTCTTGTTTGGAATTTGTATTGGTATGGAATTCTCCACCTTGGAAAAGCCCACCTTCACCATATCTCAATGGATTATAGGAATCCATATGTAAAGCCTTGGTTGGGAGTACATTGTTGTTTTGTTCATATATGTGTTTGTGAGCATTGTGTTGTGCATGCAACCATTTAGTCTTGATTCTCCAAGCTTGAGGGTGGTCTTCTTGAGACCTTGGATGGGAGGTGAGCTCTCCATGGTTTTCCCCTTTCATTTGTAAGTTTTGAAGCCATGTTCTTGTGGAAAAAAGCTCTTGGAAAGGCTTTCTTTTGGTGTTATCTTATAGCAAAAAATTGTAGAGTTGTCATTGTTAACACTCCAAGACTTGTGTTTGTAATAATGTATTTGACTTCTCTTGAGTCAAGAAAGAAAGGCCTTGAATCCTCTTTGGAGTAGTTCATGTGAAGTTATTGTGTATTTACTCAATGATAAATCTATATGTATTCATGTTGAAAACTATTAGGGAGAAGAGTTATTGTAATTCCTTATAGCTTCATGGTATGGATTTCATTTGAATGAAAATGTTAGTAGATGCCAATGAAATAATTCAAACACACTCTCTCTCCATTTCAATGTAAGTTTTCTTGATTTTTTTAGTGGTAGTATTCTTGTTGAGAACAATAGGCTAAAAGAAAATGGTTAACTTAGTTGTGTGTATTGTTAGTAAAAATTACCTTATATTATTTGGTCAAATTCCTAGAGTTTATTTTGTAACATGCAAATCAACAAAGGAATTTATTCATCATTGTCTATAGCATGAAAAAAATAAAAATAAACAAAAGAACAAACAAGAGAAGGAAGAAAAATAAATAAATAAGAGTAAAAAAAAACTCACATTAGAGACCTATAGGTCTCTGGAAAATGTATGGGAAAAATCCCATACATTTTCCAAATACCACAGTCAATAAAATAATAGTATTCATTTCCCCACAAAAAAAAAATTTAAAACTATGGTTAGAAAATTAACCCCTTCTTAATTAATCCTTGATCACTAAAAACCCCATTGTTTAAAAACTAATAGAAATGGCATAATGATGAATTAAATGGACAACCATGGGTCCCACACCATTTTACCCCTTCCCTTCAAAATCCACCTTGGTTTTGGCTTGTCTCATGTTTTAAAAAAAAAAAACAAATAAAAAAGAAGAGGATTCACATTTAAGTCTTACCTTAATGCTTTGGGGAGTTTTCTTGGATCTCCATCCTCCTTGGTAATGCAACCACCCACTTTCAAGCTAATCATGCGTACCTTCTCTTCCCCAAGGCCATGTGTACCATGTGCCTTTTTGTCCTTGTCAACCCACTTGCAAAACTAAAATTAATTGGATTTCCAATGTGTAAGGCTTGATAGGTTATTGAAGGGGTCTTAATTAGTCAACTTGGTTGTAATATAGGATCATGTTTAAAGATATGTTGAAGATCGGAAATGGCTTAATGATGAGAGTGTTATATGTATTAGCTCTAATTAGATCATGTTATAATCAGGACTAAGGATTTAAGTATCGTTAGGTCAACCTATAATGCAGATCAGTACACCCATGCAAATCACCTAGTAAAAACAAACTGAGTGTAAGAGTATCTTATCAACCTAACTCAACTTATGTTCTTAACAATGATTTACAATCATGATGTCACACATTGCTAAACATGAAACCATAGTTTAACTCAACCTAACCCAAGTGTTCCTGTAACACTAAAACTTAGAGTCTATCCTATGTAACAAGTTGGATTACCGACTTTGCATCTGTATGTGGTGTAACCCGAACTCAATCCATGCCAAGCCCTTGCAACTTGAAAACTAACTTCACCTTGCCATTACCTTTCCGCAACACTTTTTGTATTAGTTGTGTCATAGTAGTTGTTTTTTCTTGTGTTTTAAAAAAAATTGTGTGTGTTTATTGTCCTAGTTTTGGGCATGACATAATAATAGCTTAACTTGTCTCATTCACTATGATTGTGACACTTGGCACTAGCTAATTTAATCTTTCTCTAGGGTTTGATTTATCTTTTACACAAGGATTCATTCATTCATTATAACATAATATTTTGTGCATCAATTTAAAATTATCAAGTTGTTAAGAAAATTATTCTTGCTTACTCTCTATTTTTGATAGGTGGTTTAATTGCAGATAATTCATGGGCTTGCAGATTGTACCAATAACTCCAACATATATGAGATCTATGGTTAATGATAAAAAAAAATGAGAGTTTCCAAAAAATACAATAAATTACAAAAAAAATGACAATAACAATAAAATAGATCTAGAATTGAGATAGAGGGAGGAACCTAGATTTTGAAACTCAAGCCAAAAAGTTTGAACATAGCTATCGGATACCCTACCCTAAAGGAATCTGAAACTGATAGAGAAGAAAAAAATGTGACAAAAAAACTTCAAAGTGTTATATCCCATAAATTTGGGTCAAAATATCAAGACAAGGGATCCCTCCTCCTTAGTCTATATTTTTTTGTCTATTTGAAGTCTGTCGCAACTTGTAGTTATCTTCTCTATTTGCATGCACCAGTTTCATAGTCAGATTTGAACCTACAAACACAAATAAATGGAAAAAGGTTGTGTCGTATAGGATTTTTCCTAAATCAAACACCATGTTTGTGTTTCCACCTTCACAACACCTATGATGATGAAAAAAGTATGCATCCTAGTGAGGATAAAGACTAAACAATAGTGAAAAATGTTTAATTAACAAATACCACCTCAAGTATGAAACCCTTGGCATGGAATCTCACATAAGGCCTGAAGTTGATAGAATGAAGTCTTGAAACATGTTAGTGCATTCTTTTGAATCATGGAGACACATAATATACTTGATCAAGATTGTTGTACAACACATTTGTATGCTTGAATGCTTTGCTCCTTGAATGCGTATTTGAATTTCAATTGCTTAATTACTTATAAATTGTGTGTAAAAGTGTGGCTTAAATATAAAATAGACTTTTTTTTAATGGGAGAGGGAGTTGTATCTATACACAACATACACCTTTTCAAATTTATTTTTTGGGGTTCACAAACTAGACAAGGCAAATTACCTGATTTGAATAGCCAACATTCATTCTCTGAAATTTTAGTCCAATTTTTCTTGCTATGGGCACCCAGTTTAGTCCTAGCAAAATGTACCATGAAAAAGGTCACAAATAGAAAAATGCTTCAAGTTTACAAAAGTAGTCTCAAAACTAAGCATAATTGGGCATAAATCAGGCACAACTACCAACGGGGGTCTAAACCTAGTGTAAAATCATAAATGTATACAATTGATGACACTACAAGTTATCCATTGGAAATTTTTAATTTTTGTAATATAAACTATGAAATATATTATAAAAATAATAATAGATATCTCTTGATATATTTCACATAGAATTTTATAAAGATAAATTAAAGAAGACAAATTTTATCATGGAATTTATAGCCAATATTTTATTATAGAGTCTCTAATAGTTAAACAAAAAATATATCATCTTTTGTTATAAAAACTAGTTATATTTTTATTTAAAATATAACTTAAAAATTATTTTAATAATCATGAAAGTTATAGAAACACTTATATTAACTAATGAGTTTAATTTAGCAAGTAAAGATTGTCATGTCTATCAAAAATTTGATTGACATCATAACCCTTTTCATCCAAGCAGTAGACATGTCCAATTAAGTATGCCTCTCACTTCCCCCCTCTCTCTCTCTTTTCCCTTTATAAATCTATCTTCCCTATCTTCTTCTCTCCACCCTCTCACGAATATTTTCATTCTATGAGTTCTCTTTTCCATATATAACATAGAACAAACTATAAGTTTCTGATATATTTCCAGATAAAATCTATATATGAGTCACTATCCAATGAATACTACCTTTTGCACCTAAGAACATTTAAACTTTCATTTACAGAAAATCGTTACAATTTTTTAACACTAGACTCAAAGTAAATACATTTAAAGATGTTGTGGAAGTATGTGGGTGTGAGATTTTACATGGTTTCAAATCAACCCTCTTCTGGTGGACAAGAAACATATTTGTGCTAGAATTTTTTAACACTAGATTGAAACATTTTTCATAATGTCGCATTTACACCATTGAAGTGGAAAGGCATTCCTACTTGTCAAAATGTTTAAGTCTCCATCTCCCTTGCCAACTAGCATATATGTCTCTCTTTCTCTCCCCAATCTCCATCTCTATTTTCCTCTCTCTCCCTCCCTCAAAGTCATTTAAATATGTTCACATAGGCAAAATATACCCACATCATCTCTCTCTCTCTCTACCCAATATCTCTTCCCCTAAAGTGCTAACACTAAATTTTAGTAACCAAAAACATGAACGAGAACATATTTAAGATGATTAATGTTTACATGTTACTTATAATTAAATTAAATAGGGGGAAAGAGATAAGGGAGAAATGTAGAGGGTAATAAGGGGAAGAAAGGGGGAGAGAGGGAGGAAGGGGGAGAGAGAGAGGGAGAGGGATGTCATGCGGGGATCTTTACAAGTGTGATTGCCATTGCACCAAAAGATCAACCTATCAATGTCTAATACAACCAATAGACTTATAGAATCCATAGGAGGCAGTTAGTCCCTTGTCACAAATCCCAAGGAGAGCACTGAGAATTTTTCCAACAATCTCCCCATTAGCGTTACTCGAGGGGATTTGAACCTATAGCCAAGCTTTGATACCACTTGTTACAAGTGTAATTATCATTGCACCAAAAGATTGACTTGACAATGCCCAATACAACCACTAGACTTATAGAATCCATAAGAAGAAAATAGTCCCTTGTCATAAATCTCGAGGGGAACACTAACCACTATGCCAACAAGGATGTCCTAGGTTCATTAGGACAACCCTATTTTTATGAATAGTTCTTGTTGACCTAGAAGAGAAGAGTTGCAAGACCTACATCTTTCTCGAGTTAGTTTGTGAGGGTTGGTGTGTTTCCTCTTCAATTTCATGGCATATTGACATGGTTAGAAAAAAAAACATGACTAGGTTTCCTTTTGTTTTTCTAGAATGTTTTTTATTTCTTTAGTGTCAACTACTTCAAAAAAAATTGTGGTCATAAAAAACACAATTGGATTGTGTTTTTTAAAACTTGATCATAAATTTTAAAATAAAACTGTGATCACGATTTTATTTAAAAAACCCTGTAAAGGTTTTGGTTTGTATTTTTTGAGCCATAAAGTATTTGGGTTATTTGAATTTTCAAATAGCCTAAATATTTTAGCTACATTTTTTGGTTTTTTGCGTGAGTGCCCACTTTTTTGTTTACCATCTTGGTGCACATGTCTAAAGGCAAGAAAATTATTTGTGTTTTTTCTATGATAATTTTTCCAAAATAAATTTTGCATGTTGGTGATTTTCCATCAAGTTTCTTGAAACCCTCTAAAAACTAGCTATGTTTATCCTTAATAACCTTTAAAGTTGATGTCCAATTAACAAGGTTAAACCTAAGGTTTAGTTCTTCTACACAATATCCTACTTATACAACCTTAAAACCCTAGATATTATGATTAGGTAGATATATTCCCTTTGATGACATCCATATTTTCCATGATTTAACTTAAAGCTATATTCAATGGAGCTTGATCCATTTAGGTTATGAAATACCCTAAAACCATAACCTAAGAAAACAAATTTATATAACATGAAAATAAAAATTATTTTTTAATTTATAAATTTAAGACAACTTTGCAACTTCAAGCATTGCCATCTCACAGACCAATGCCTTATCATTGCACATAGAGTCAAGAACACCATATCAAAATATTTGCAACAATAAACACAAACCCTAGTGGCTAAATTTATTTGATGTTTTATACCAAATTTTCCATAACTTCATGATGAAACTCTTCTTTTATATCCCACATGATGAAATCAAATTTCCATATTCTAAGTTAAAGAAAATTAATTATATCCTTAAGATAAAGCATTAAATAAGAATGAAGTTGCAAATAAAATCTAAAACTCCCAAAAATCAAAGCCTTACTTCACAATTTCAGAAAAAATCATAAACCAAAGTAGGAGACAATTTTACTGCAAACCCATTCTACATTACATCAAAAGTATAAAAATCTACTACAAAGTATTCATGATATGATTTCCCTTCACTACATTCAAAAAAATGAGAAAAACTAATTGTCTACTTAACTTCAAAGATAGAATTACATAACCTATGGACCTAATTGACTGATTACGAAGTCAGAAACATAGTTGTGATTACCCTTTGACTTGATTGATAACAATTTTCAAATTTCCCTAACTTGTAGGGAGTGAGAAGTTAAAAAACATAACATGGAAAGTTTTCAAAAAACACTTGAGGAATTTCCTCCTTAAATTGTGCTAATGTAGAAAATGTTTTGTTGACATTATTTTTGTAGAAGTGCAAATCTTGGCCAAATGCTGGTTTGCAGGAAAAATTATTTCCCAAACTTTATTCCCAATCTATGAAACATGTCAAATCTTAGGTTCATCTTCAGTTGGCCCAAAATATACTTTCCATTTTGAGAACACTTCATCACTTGGCCATGCTGCTTTCAATACATTTTCCAAGTTCTCCACATTTCTCACATATTTTGAATCAAGTAATGGTTTTTCATCCTTTTGAAAAGTAGCACAAATATTTTCAAAATAAAACAACTCATTAATGAGTTTGTTTGTCTCTTCCATATCTGATTCACTTTCCTTGTACAATAATATTCCACCTTTTCCAAAAAAGGAGTTGACCTCTTTCTTCTACGCATCAACCATCTTGATATTATCATTTTCATATTTGATACTTGGAATAAATGTGCACTCAATCTGCTCCGTTACTTTCAACCTTTTATCTAATTGAGTATTAAATATATTAACAAAATTAATCACTACTTCTAACACTCATACAATATTAGAAGTCTCTTTTACCTCTAGTGGTTTATTATCATCCTTAGTTGACCTCTTGATAAAATCTAATAATACTCTTTTCCTCAACAACTATTTTTTCTAAATTGATTTCAATCATTCAGTATATTGTCAATGTTTCATTTTAGCATCTACCAAATCACAACATCCTCAAGCTTCAAATTAATTTTTGATGTCCCATGCCCAGTTATTCTTGAAATGATTGATGTCCTTCTACTTCTTCTACCTCCTTTATTTTCAATGGAACCTCTTTTTTGGGTTAGTGCAATAATTTTTACTTTTTAGCAGTTGGTTCCTCTACAAACACATGCTCATTATTTATCTTTATGATTTCCTTTTTAATAAAATCCTCCTCTAATATGATAATTAAATTTATATTTTTCAAACATTCTTTCTCATCATGAAAGAAACCACAAAAATATGTGTCTCCTCCCCTCTTCAAATTAGTGACTTTTGTTATCATATTATATCTCATTCTGTCATTCACAATCTCAATCTTTGGACAAATTTTTATATTGTCTTCTTATATTATATTCTTATGTTCATAGAATAGAACTAAATATTTTACAAACCCTTTGGATCATACTATCTTTATCTATCATATCTCATCCTATACTTATATGTTCAAATATTTTCTCTAATGTTTCTTTATTTGTAACATGAAAATTTGAGCACTTGCATTGAGTGGAAAACAAGGAGGATTTATGTTGCTTCCTAAAATAGATACGGTCCATTCTCCAAATACCACATAACCTATGGGAAATCTATTCTCAATGGAACAAATCTTTGTAACACATGAGGAGTTAAATGGGTTCCATATACACTTATTGTAGTGGTTTCCTCATGTAAGAAAAAGGCTACCCAATTTTGTGAAATCTTTAAATCAGGTCTCCTATCTAGTGGTCTTAGAAAATACCACACATACCTTGGAATCCTTTCTTCCTCCACATTCATCTATCTTAGAATCTTCTACACAAAGTATTCTTGAAAATTAACAAATCTTGCAGTAGGGCAATGCATATCCATGTAGGAGATTTCATGCATATATGTTTTGGCATTAATGTCTTGCTATTGATGTGAACATCTTTCTTTATTCCTCACAATTTCCTGATATGTTCAGTTGAAGTTTTGGTACGGTATAGATAGTGTATTTGAGATCAGTTAATGCAAAGCTAGTGATGTGTTGAGGAATGTATGTACTTGATCTTGTTCAAGTTACATAGGTTCACTGTATAATTTGACAATGTTATAAGTGATTTATCAAAGGACAATTTTCTAATTATTCCAGTAATAGATGTCATTGTAGTTTTTTATTTGGTAAGGATTAGTTAAGGAATATCTTTGGTTTCTAACGTAATGGTGAGTTCAGAATATGGAATGTGTTTTCTCAGCTTGGATGGTTTGTGATTTGGATGTTGGCAAGCTATTCTTATTTTGTGACAAAGTTTGATATTCAGTGTTCCTAATGAATAGTGTAGAAACTATTGTGAATTCTGAGATGGTTATTTGTGCTTTATGTTATGATAGTTTAGTTTCTTGTTGATTCTTCTAGATTGTGTTCTATTTATGTTGGTGGATTGCATTGGGTTGTGTGATCAAATTCAGTGATTATTCTATGACGTGTTGGTGTTCTTGGCCGACTTGGTGAGTTAGTGTGTTGCAAAGATTTGAGGCATGATCTTTAGATCGTGGCATGATTGTGGATGAAGATTTTCATCCTAGCTATGTCTTGGATCATATTGAGCATTTTGTATTACTCTTTGTAATGTTTTGTAATTAGGTTGTTGGCTGACTTAGTTGTAATTAGTTGATTTAATATATTTAAAGATGATATAATTTGTAATTACGAAGGTGTGTGATGGATGTGTAAGATTTTGGATGAAGAGATAAAAGTGGACGTGCAAAGAGATATGAGTGGAATTTAAAATAAATTTAGAATGGAGTTGTACTTCATTGGAGCTATATTGGCATGTTTGAGATACTATCAGTTAGCTCACTTATTTAGTGGATTGTTTTCCACAGTGGATTGTAGTCCATTTTTGGGGTTGTAGTCCTAGTTGTATTTTGGGTTGTTTCCCTCATTTGTATTTGAGTAGTGAGCTCTAGGAGTGAGCCTAAATACATGTGTATTCCCCATTGTATCTTTAACAAGAGTATGTATTCTATTACATCATCTAGTGGGTTTGATCCCCACCATGGTTTTTCCCTTAACCGAGTTTCCACGTAAAAATTCTGGTGTTTTATGTTCTTGTGTTGATGGTTCAGTTATTTCATGTTTATCTTTGAACATCTAAGTGAAGAAGTTAAGTATTGTTAAGTTTTGGTTTTGACACAACTATTTTGGACACAACTGATTCACCCCCTCCCTCTTAGTTGTGTATGTTGCCTTATTTCTATCAATTGGTATCAGAGCCAGATCCTCTTTTTAGAGCTTAACCACTTGAGGTGATCCAGGATGGAAACTTTTAAAGATAGTTTTATATTTGATGTAATAAATTGCTCTTTGTAGAAGGGAAAAATGATTACACATTTGAGATGTATTGGAGAAGAATATTGGGATTTTACAAATAAATATTACAAGCCTCCTATAGATTTTTCCCTTGCTACTGCTGGTGAGAAGACATAATTTAGATGTAACATGAGAGCCAAGGAAACCTTGTTGAGTTCCTTGATACATGCCGAATATACAAATTTCATAGAGTTTAAACTACACATGAGATATGGACAAAAATTGAATCATTACATGAAGGAGACTCTTGTGTGAAGTAAGAAAAGTTGTAGAGCTTGAAAGGAAAGGTAGAATCCTTGAGGATGGGTGAAGATGAAAATATTCATGCATATACTCAGAAGGTGACCAAACTTGTCTATGGAATCAGAAGTGCTGGTGGAACTTTGGATGAGAATGAGATTGTTCTAAAATCCTAAGATCTTTGCCCCATGCTTATGATAACAAAGTTGTTGCAATTGAAGAGATTATGACTGTTCCCAAGGTAACAAGAGATACATTGGTTGGTAAGTTATCTTCTTTTTAAATGATTAGATTTTGTGATAATCTTCCTAACTATGAATCTACATTTAAAGCTAGTATTTATAAGGATAAGTCAAATAATGAATCTGGTGAAAGTTCTTCATGTTCATCTAAGTTTGGATCTAGATATGCTAAGGAATGGGAAGAGATTTAAGAAGAGGAAAGAAAGTTGAAATAGAGAATCCTTGATTGCAAAGAGAGTTCCTAAAGGTGTAGGTAAGTATGAAGGGAAGCTACCTTTGTAATAATTTCCTTTCAATAAGATTGGTCATCTTGCTTCTAAATGTCTTGAGAGAGTATCAAAGCATAAGCCTAGAAAATTTCAGCCTAAATAACAGAAGAAGTGTTATTATGCTAGTGAGGGTGTGACTGATGAAGAATGTGAGAAGAGTGAAGAAGAGATTGTCTTTATTTTTATTAGAGATGAGAACCATTCTTTCATGAATGAAAAGAAAGCTCTAGCTGCACATGTTGAATTAAAATATGAATGGATAATAGACAATGGTTTCTTGCATCATATGACTGGGGATAAGAGCAAATTTGTGAAATTGGAAAGGTATGTTGGTGGTGTTGTCAGATTTGGTGACAATACTCCTTGTTTTATCAAAGGGAAAGGTTTGATTACACTTGATGGTAAGAATAATATTGATGATGTCTTATATGTTGAAGGTTTAAAGCATAATATTTTGAGTGTTAGGTAACTTGTTGGTAAATGATACATGTTGAAATTTAGGGATGGAAAGTGCATAATCAAAGGAATCTTTAAAAATGAAATTACATCAAGTACCAAGACTAGAGATAACATTTTACATTTTAATAGTACAAAGGATAAATGTTTGATTTCTAGAATTGATGACAGTTGGTTGTGGCATAAGAGACTTTGTCATGTAAACTTTGATAACATTGTGAAGATAAGTACTACAAATGTTGTAAGAGATCTACCTAGATTGATGAACCCTAATAATGCTATGTGTAAGGAATGTCAATTGGGAAAGCTAACAAGATCTACTTTTAAAAGAAATATAGATTCTTCGAGTGGAGTGTTAGATTTGGTGCACGTAGATTTATGTGGTCCTACTAGAACTATGAGTTATTTATGGTGTCAAATATTTTATACTATTTAATGATGACTATTCAAGGATGATGTGGATTGAATTTTTTAAGGAAAAATATGAAGCTTTTGACAAATTCAAGATCTTTAGAGCTATGGTTGAGACTGATACATGATTGAAGTTAAATTTCTTAAGATCAGATAGAGGTGGAGAGTTTTCTTCAAGAGAATTCAATGCTTATTGTGAAGATAATGGAATAAGGAGATAAATGGCAGCTCCCTGAACCCATCATTAGAATGGAATTGCAGAGCAAAGGAACAGATATATTCTTGACACTGCAAGAACAATGATGATGGAAGCGAATGTACCTCAGATGTACTAAAGAGAATCTGTTACTCCTAAAGATAATTAATGGTTTTCATTAGTATCATTCAATCATATAGTCCGTCAAGGAGACAAGAAAGGATAGTCGGTCAATACACAGAGCCTTTTCACCAAGTAGAACTCAAGGCAGATTAAGTTAATCGAATATAGCTTTGACTGAGCACTCTTACTGAGCCAAATGATTATCGAGCATAGTAGTCACCGAGAATTCATATGAAATGGACACCAAAAAATTATCAAGCGATGAATGCAGTGTGCACCGAATGAAATAGGAAATGACATAGCAGTTTGGAATAGTAAAAACTACAAGGCAAATGGTTCACACTAATTAAGAAAATATTTTACCATGATCATGATAGAATTTAATATGGATGTAATCATTAAATTTTTGATGATTCCTATGTAATATTGATCTAGGTTATTTATTTTTATCATAGATCTTAGGTTTTCTAAGATAGAGGTTAAACCCTAATTAGGTCAAATCAGTTTGATATAAAATTTGTACGGATGTCATTTTGACATGTATCACACATGAAGTAGCCACTGTAGTGAAAGACATTTGAAGATAAGACAAGGTTTTTTAATGAAAAACATTGAAGGACAATTAATTTTATCAAGAACAGAAGGCTATCGAGCAGTATTCATTGAAGAGATCAATCACATTAAGGTGATAATAGATAAGTACTTTGCAAATTTGAATCAAGTAGGATTGAGTTGCTATTTATAGATCAATTCTACTGTTTCTCTTTAACCATTGTAGAAGATTTCTAAATCTCTTAACAGAGTGAACTTAACAGTTCTTTTATAAATCTCTTAACCGAGTGCACACTTGATTGTGTTGCTAAAATCCTTTAACCAGGTAGATCTAGTTGATCTCATTATTACTCCTAACAGGGTAAGATCACCAAAAGTGATCACAATCTTTGTAGTCTTAACTAGAAACTTTGTTACTATGGTAGTGAAGCTTTGTGGGCATCATCCCCGCCATAATTTTTACCTTCTAACAAGGGTTTATGCAATACCAAAATAATTGAGTTATGTGTATGAAGTTTCATGAATGATTTATTGATTATATTACATGCATTTACATTTCAGTTATGTTTTGGATGTATGTTACATGAAATTGAGACAGTCAGTTAATGATATTCATGTTAACAAATATTCATTTTGAAAAGTCTTAAAGGTACTGATTCACCCCTCCCCTCTCAGTACATATCTTTCCATAATCCCAACAATTGGTATCAGATCTAGTTCTCTTATTTTGGAAGTTTAATCACTTAAGAGAAAATATCTTAAGGATGGAGAGGTATAAGCTTGATAAGACTATTGAGAATCAAAGAATACAGATTCAGATCTACATTGAACAATTCAAGGAAGCTAAAGAAACACTAAAAAATTTACTGGTCAAGAGGAAGGATATGGCACTTTCGTATAATGATACTGATTATCATGAAGAAGAGATAGATGATCCATTTTAGGCATCTGGATTTGGATCTGGTAGCATATCTGATGCATCTGAAGGAACCATATCAGATCTATTTGAAAAGAATAAACAGCTTACTGAACAAGTGAAAGCACTGCAGATCGGTCAAGAAACACAAATGGTTAGAATGATTGATGTCATGAACAATGCAAGACATGTTGAAAAAGAAAGAAATTTGGCTATTGAAGATAGGAGGCAAATGATTGAAAAGCTTGAAGAAAAGGAATCTAATATATTAAGACTCATCAAGCATCACTTTGAAATCTCTAATTAGATGGTTGTCATAAGTTAGGAAGTCAATCGAATAAATAGTGAGCTTACAAGGAAATTGGAAGACATCGGTTAATTAAGAGAAGAAAATAAAAGATATAAGAATGAATTAAAGATTCAACAACAACATAATGAGATGATCAAGAAAGCTGAAGATAGTACTAAAAGAATGGATGAATTCCTAAACAGTCAAAGAAGATTTGATAACACTATTGGGTTAGGCTATACCGAGAAGGGGGAGTCATCAAGACAAGTTGAACAGAAGAATGCCTATGCAAATCCAAGACCAAAGAAGCTATATCATGTTATCATTGTGGAAAAATAGACCACACATCAAATGTTTGCAGGAGTAAAGCAAAAGGTATTCCTAAATCTACTCCTAGATTTGATGGTTATTTCTATAACTATAATAAGTATGGACATCAAGCACATGAGTGTAGATCAAAGTTGAATAGGACACCTAAGAAATACTACATGAAAAAACAATGTCACACTTGCAACATGCATGGACACATATCACAGGAATGCATGACAAAGATGAAGCAAGTCTAGACACTGAAAGGACAAAACAAGACATATCAACCGAGAAGGAAAGAGAATGCATACACTTGGGATTACAACACTTGGACTAATTGCACAACATGTGGAAGATATGGACATATTGCAGCAAATTACATGAGAAAGAACTAAAGAGGAAGATCTTGTAATTGGACAAGTACTGGAATGACATGTTTGCACTGTCACAAGGTCGGTCACTTAAGTAAAGATTGCAGAGACCGAGCACCAAAGGGAAATGAAAATACAAATGGAAACACAATTAAAGAAATCATGAGGATAAGAAATAAAATGTGGAGAAAAGCAACAAATGATAATGTTGGATCAAGCACTATAGTCGATGACACATCATCTTTTGGATTAGGTGATCTCACCACCTCTAACTAAGCAATTAAGGTATGTAATGGAACTGAATGAAATCATTTATATCTTACAATAGTTCCTTATATCTATTGAATGAACATAAAATCAGTATGAAATAAGATGCACTATGGTATTATATGCTTTTAACTTAGAATATGTATAGTCGATAAAAGCATGACCGAGAAAAAGTTTGTTAGTTGGTGAATATTGGCAAGGTTAACTGAGTGATATCTAGTGTTAACCAAGCTAAAGCCTTTGAAGTGTTAACCGAGTGTAACTATGTTTACTGAGATGTGGTAGGTAAAGCATTTAATGTAGAAGTTTGAGTGGGAAAATAAATTTTAGGTATAAATATGCAATGAAGCAAGTCATTTCATCACACAATGATCATGAGAAGAACTAGAGAGATTCAAGCAATTTGAGAAAAGAGTTTCTTGAGCATTTGACAAAGATTTAAGGAGATCTCGAGCAAGTTTATCACTATTTTAGCCATCAATTTATTTCACTAAGATTTCTTGAAGCACTAAATTTGAGAAAATGATGGTATCTTCATCCAAGGTTGTGAAATCTAAGTCTAAAAGTGACAAGAAGGTCACACTGATCAAGTCTACAACTTATGAGGAACCCAAATACAAGTTGCACCCCAAGATTGCCTCATAGATTGATCAAGTAGGTGCATTTTCTAGCATACCACCTAGGTTTTTATTGGTGTGAGAAATATGTATATATATCCACTATAAAATCAGTTAAATCAAATATTTTGAGCTACAATCCACTTACTAGGAGTTGAGTGAGAATGGAAATCTCAAGGATAAGCACAAACACCTAGTCAAGGGATTGATGAATGCTCTATATTTCGTGAGTGAGTTCAAATCTAAATGGATTAGGGTTTTTCTTAGCTGTGTACATGATGGAAAAATGTGGTTGGATGAACTGATCAAACTATCCAAGGATATTATTCATCTTGTTATTGGTTACCCCACTATTGATAAAGACAAGGCCATAAAGAATGCACCGAGAACAAAAACTGAGAATCTCACAAGAGCCAAATGGGATGGAAGAGGAATGAGAGTAAATATCATCATTGATCTAAAAATAAGGTTTGGAGCCTATGTTATTGGCTATAAGATATTTCAATCTAGTAGGCCCAACAATATACCATGTGGAGCTATAGATATTGCATACAATATTGTTAAGAAAGGTCTACAATTGGACCTCGTCGAGCTACTACTAAAACAACTAGAGGAGAATATAAGAACCATTTGGGTAGCAAAGACAAACACATATGTTTGGTTCATTACTGGTCTGTATATTTTTCTACCTATAAAACTTCTTCCCATATGTCGCTAATGTTGACTGGGATGTCAACTGACCAATTATCATGCAAAGAGTGAGTATATCCAAAATCTAGGTCAGAATTTTGTAACTGTCGTGGATGATTATTTTGGACAATTTAAGGATAGAATGCACAAAAGAAGCAAGATTCCAGGATAGTTAGCTAAAAAATACAAAGAAGATATATTCTTTCTAGTGGATACTAACACCACTCTAATTAAGGCAGTCGAGCCAAGGACTACTTGGTTACCTCCAATTGGCTATGAACTAGATATTGACCAAGCTTCTAGGTCAATAAAGGCATTGTTGTCTAAGCCCAAAGATCCAAAAGCTACTAGGTTTGGAACCTATGAGGAAGCTAAGTTAAGAATAAAGATGGATCTAGTTGGAGTGAAGGTAAATAGAAAATCTAAAAAGATGATGGAAACCTTGGAGAAACAATTTGGAGAAGATGAAGAAGAAGAAGAATCAGCGGTTAAGTCGATTGAAGAAGTAACCGAGGAACAACTTTTAATTGGAAATAGTGAGCATGAGGAGGATACTGAGTCAGATAAGGAAATTTAAGCTACATTGGTAAAAGCCACAAGGAAAAGGAAGCAAGTAGAAATTCCTACATGAGAAAGGACAAGATCCTCCATGGCCACTTCTCCACCCCTAAAGAAAGGAATATAAAAAATTGCAAGGCCTACTCCCACAAAGACTTATTAGAAAAAGAAAAGACGTGCCCAAGTCACCACTGAGAAACCTAAGAAGAGGAGAAGACTGATAAGAGATAAAGATGATGATGCAAAGGATGATGAAGACATCACTATAGCTATAGGTACCATCGAATAGAATCAACCTATTGAGGTAGCAGCAGTTGTTATACCAAGTAATTTTCCAATATTAGTACAATCAATTAAGATTTCTACACATGGGCAACCTAAGGATACTACACCCAAGTAACAAAAGGACACAACTAAAGGATAGGGTGCAGAAGAGAAAAAAGACACCAATGAGCCTGAAAGTAAAGAGGTAGAAAGTAAAGAACCTGAGAAAGATACACATGTAGAGACATCTACAACAGAAACCAAGAAAGAAGCCCAAGGAAATGACACAGAGAAACTAGTCAAAGGGCAGGGTAAGGAAGAGAGCATGTCTACCAAGCAAGACAAGTCAAATCAAGATGCCAAAGCTTTAGTGTCATATGGGAAATCTCCCACACCTGAGAAAAAGAAAAAGAAGAAACATGGTAAGGGTCCAATCACATTAGATGAAGTCATAGAAATTCTTGCATGTGACCCTAGGACTCTAGACCCCAAAGACTTAAGAAGATATGGAGAATTTTGTACAAGGAAGGTTGCACAAGAAAAACTCAGACAAGAAAGTAAACATAAGCAGGTCTTAGAGGATGTTAGAGAGATTCTTATGCAAGTAGTTCCTGATGTCAATGTTGATGAGGAAAATCCCATCATTGATCAAATTTTTACTCTAGCCAGCCACATAAATGCTCCATACATAGATACAAAGAAGAGAATGGAAGAGAAAGCAAAGGCCAAAATTCAATTGAAGTTAGAAAAGAAAATAAGTAGGAAGTGGCAATAAATAAAGTCAAGTTATCAGAGGTAGTATCTGAGCTTGACACTATTATTCAATAAGTAATTATAATTTTGAATAAGTTATGCATTATAGACCACTTCACTATCGAGCTTAGTGAAAAGACAAATAAGCTAGATGAAGACATAAAGGTTAGTGAAAATAATTATTTAACCGAGCCCAATGTGTTTTATAAGCATTATGCAAAAGTTCAAGAACTCCAGCGGTTAAAATCAGAGTTGAGGAAGCAAGAGGATACAATAAGAGATCAAGTAACCGAGATTCAGGCACAGTTACTTCAACACCTCAAGGTAATGCAAAGGCATGTGAATAAAGCAAAAGACTTAGTTGCCACCCTGGAAATATCAGTGTTAGAAAATATTTTTGATATGCATGCACAAGTCGGATTAGAGCACATTGCTATTGAGAATCTTGAGGAATGGGAAAACCTCATGGAAACATTGAACAAAACCCATCAAAACATTTTTGACAAGTTGTGAGTACATTTTTGGCATTAATTTCAAAAAAGGGGGATATATATATATATATATATATATATATATATATATAAAATTGTATGTACTTCACACCGAGAGCATGTACAAAGGGGGAGTTCACATAGATTCATATAATTTTGAAGTCGGTACATATACATAAAAGTTTTTGATACTGATGTCAAAGGGGGAGAATGTTACTCCTAAAAAGAATTAATGGTTGTCATTAGTATCATTTAATCATATAGTCAGTAAAGGAGACAAAACATGATAGTTGGTCAATACACAGAGCCTTTTCACCGAGTAGAACTCAAGGCAGATTATTAAGTCAACCGAATACAATTTTGACCAAGCACTCTCACCGAGCCAGATGATTACTAAGTATGGAGCACAATATTCACTGAGCATTCATATAAACTAAGCACCAAAAAATTATTGAGTGATGAATGCAGTGTGCACCGAGTGAGACAGGAAACATCATAGCAGTTTGGAATGGCACAAACTACAAGGCAAACATTTCACACTGATTAAGAAAATGGTTTACCAAGATTGAGATAGAATTTAATATGGATGTAATCATTAAATTTTTTATGATTCCTATGTAATATTGATCTAGGTTATTCATTTCCACCGTAGATCTTAGGTTTTCTAAGATAGAGGTTAAACCCTAATTAGGTCAAATCAGTTTGATATAAAATTTGTAAGGATGTCATTTTGACATATATCGCACATGAAGTAGTTATTGTAATGAAAGACATCTGAAGATCAGACAGGGTTTTTGATTGAAAAACATTGAAGGACAATTCAATTTATTAGGAACAGAAGGCTACCGAGCAGTATTCATTGAAGAGATCAATCACATTAAGGTGATAATAGATAAGTACTTTACAGATTTGAATCAAGTAGGATTGAGTTTCTATTTATAGATCAATTCTATTGTTACTCTTTAACCAATGTAGTAGATTTCTAAATCTCTTAACAAAGTGAGCTTAACAGTTCTTTTGTAAATCTCTTAACCAAGTGCACACTTGATTGTGTTGCTAAAATCCTTTAACCAAGTAGATCTAGTTGATCTCATTGTTACTCCTAACAGGTTAAGATCACCAAAAGTGATCGTAATCTTTGTAGCCTTAACTGGAAACTTTGTTACTGTAGTAGTGAAGCTTTGTGGGTGTCATCCCACTGCAGTTTTTACCTTCTAACAAGGGTTTCCACGATACCAAAATAATTGAGTTATGTGTATGAAGTTTCATGAATGGTTTATTGATTAGATTACATGCATTTACATTTCAATTATGTTTTGGATGTATGTTACATGCAATTGAGACTTTTGGTTAATGATATTCATGTTAACAAAGATTCAGTTTGAAAATTTTTAAGGGTATTGGTTCACCCCTCCCCTCTCAGTACATATCTTTCCATAGTCCCAACAGTAATTACTATAGTCTACACATTGAACCGAGTTCAGATAAAGCATGGTGCTATTAAGGCCCCTTATGAACTTTGGTATGGTCATGTTCCCATAGTAAAGTATTTTAAAATCTTCAAAAGTAAATGTTATATCAAAAGAGATGAAAATTTAGGGAAGTTTGATCTTATATGTGATGAAGGTATCTTTCTTGGTTATAATACAAAGAGAAAAGCTTAAAAATGTTTTAGCAATCAGTTAAGAAAGATAGTGGAAAGTGATAATGTGAGAGTTTATGTGAATTATTAGAAACGGGTCAATTCATGTAGTTATGAGTCAAATGATGAATAAGAAAATCAAATTGTTAAAGTGCAGAATCAAAATCAAAATCAGAGTGGATTGGAAGAACATAATGGGGAATTTGTTGGTGAAGAAAAAGTGGAAACTCCAAAGTCTATTACAAATAAAATATGAAGACTCCAAGGTATGTAAGGTTAAATCATTCAAAAAATTAGATTACTGGTGATAGAGATCAAGGTGTTATGACTAGAGAAAAACATGCTAGAATGAGAAATGAAATTTGTTTAATTTCACAAGTTGAACCTAAAGATGTTGATGAAGTTTGAAAATATGAGAGTTGGGTTAAGGAAATGAAAAAAGAACTGGAACATATTGAGAAGAACAAAACATAGATCTTAGCTCCGAGACCAAAAGACAAGAATGTGATTGGAACAAAATGGGTTTTTAGAAAAAAGTTGAATGAAGATGGTGAAGTGGTAAAGAAAAAAGCTAGATTAGTTTGCAAAGGATATTCTTAGATGGAAGGAATTTATTTTGAGGATACTTTTTCTCCTATTGCTAAAATTGAAGCAGTCAAAATCTTTCTTGCATAAGTTGCTTACAAAAATTTTAAGGTATATCAGATGGATGTTCAGTTTACATTCTTGAATGGAGAGTTGGAAGAGGAAGTATACATTGAACAACCTGATGATTTTCCTTTGACTGATCAAGGTGACATGGTGTGTTGGTTGAAGAAAGAATTGTATGGGTTGAAACAAGCACTGAGAGCCTAGTATGAAACATTAGATAAATTTTTATTAAAAAAAATAGTAAAGTATCTGCTGATAGTAATTTGTATTTCAAAATTGATCAAGAAAATATCTTGATTATTGAAGTATTTGTGGATGATATCATTTTTAGTGTAAATGACAAGTTGAGTAAGGATTTTGTTGATGAGATGCAAAAGAAATTTGAGATGTTAATGATAGGTGAGATGAAATCATTTCTTGGTATTCACATTACTCAATCAAAAAAGGGATTTTCATATCACAGTCTAAGTATGTGAGGGAATTGTTGAAGAGATTTGGAATGGATGAATCCAAACCTGTTAGAACCCCTATGGTTACTAGTTGCAAGTTAAAAAAGAATGATGACTCTCCTCTTGCTAATAAAAAATTACAGATCAATGGTTGGTGGATTTCTATACTTGACTCAGACCAAACTAGACATAATGAATGTTGTTTGCATTGTTACGACATTTCAAGTAGAACTGAAGGAATCACATGTTGTTTTTGTTAAGAGGATATAAAGATACTTGAAAATAATAGTGGACTATGGCCTATGGTATCCTAGGAATGATGATCTTACATCATGTGTTTATACTGATGTTGATTGGCCAAGTAATGTGGATGATAGGAAAAGTACTACAGATGGAGCATTTTTTTTAGAATGAAGTTAGTTGCTTGGTCTAGTAAGAAAAAAACTTGTATATCTCAATCTATTGTTGAAGCTGAGTATGTTGATGCTTCTACAAATTGTAGAAAGGTGTTTTATATGAAGAAAATGTGAGAAGACATCATAATAAGCCATGGTGAGCTATTTTTATTTATTGTGAGAATTCAAGTGCCATCAATATTTCAAATAATCCTATGTTTCATTCAAAGACAATATATTTCTATAAAGAATCATTTTTTGAAGGATAAGGTGAATTAAAAGGAAGTCAGATTGGAATATGTGCCTACAAAAGAGCATATTGCAGATATTTTCATGAAGCCCTTGCCAAAGGATACTTTTGGGAATCTCCAAGTTAAGCTTAGGGTGCTAGAGATGCATATATTTGCATCAGTCCAGTACTTTCACAGAGATTATTTTCCTTTTAGATTGGTGCTTGTTGGGACTGCTCCTGAGCGGGAGTAGTTGGTATGTTGTTAAGATAAGTTTTGTTTGGCCTATATGACTTAGTACATATATGTTCCTTTTTCATTGATGTAAAAGGGGGAGAGATAGCCATGTGAAAAATAGAGAGAATCAAGGGAGAGATAGCTATGTGGAAATCAAGTGTTAGAGTTAGGGGGAGTAATTGATGTATTAAGGATTGATTGTTTCTTTGTTCATTCATTTGGTTTTTCACATCATATGTTGTCATCAATACCAAAGGGAGATATTATTGGAGATTTCATGCATATATGTACTGGCATTAATGTTTTGTCATTGATGTCAACATATTTCTATATTCTTGATAGTTTCCTCATTTGTTTAGTGGAAGTTTTGGTTCGGTATAGACAATGTATTTGATATCAATTGTTCTAAAGCTGGAGATGTGTTGAGAAATGTTTTTACTTGATCTTGTTAAAGTTACAAAGGTTCTTTGTATGATTTGAGGATGTTATAAGTGATTTATCATAGGACATTTTTATTATGATTTCAGTATTAGACAGTGTTGTAGTTTTTGGTTCGGTAAGGATCAGTTACACAATATCTTTGGTTTCTTACCTAGTGGTGAGTTCAAAACATGGATGCGTGTTCTCAACTTGGATGGTTCATGATTCAGGTGTTGGCAATCTATTCTTCTTTTGTGATAGAGGTTGATATTCAATGTTCTTGATGAATAGTGCAGAGACTGTTGTGAATTCTGAGATAGAGTTATTTGTACTTATTTTTATGATAATTCATGTTTCTTGCTAATGTTTTTGGATCATGCTCTATTTGTGTTGGTTTATCACATTGGGTTGTGTGATAGAATTCAGTGATTTGCCTATGACGTGTTGGTATTCTTGGTTGATTTGGTGAGTTAGCATGCTGGGAATATTTGATGTGTGATCTTTGGATCGTGGTATGTTTCTGGATGAATATTTGGGTCCTACATATGTCTTAGTTGACATATCTTGGATCACATCAAGGATTATGTATTACTCTTTGTAGTGTTTTTTAATTAGGTCCATGGTTGACCTAGTTGTAATGAGTTTATGTAATGTGTTTAAAGATGAGATCATTTGTAATTGCGAAGGTGTGTAATGGATGTGTGAGATGATAGATGAAGAGATATTATTGGATGTTTGAAGGGGTATGAGTGGAATCTAAAATAAATTCAGAACAAAGATGTACTTCATTGGAGCTCTTTTGGCATGCCTAAGATTCTATCAGTCATTTCACTTATTTAGTAGATTGTTGTCCGCAGTGGATTGTAGTCCATTTGGGGGGTTATAGCCCTATTTTTATTTTGGGTTGTTTCCCTTATTTGTATTTGAGCATCAAGCTCTAGGAAGTGATTCTGAATGCATGTGTATTCCCCATTTTGTGTTTAACAAGGTTATATGTGCTAGTACATAATCTAGTGGGTTTGATCCCCACTGTGGTTTTTCCCTTAACCAGGTTTCCACACAAAGATTTTGGTTTTTTTTGTTCTTATCCTGATGGTTTAGTTATTTCATGTTATATTTGAAAATCTAAGTGAAGAACTTAAGTATTGTTAAGTTTTGGTTTTGATACAACTATTTTGGACACAACATATTCACCCCCCCCCCCCCCACCCCCACCCCCACCATAGTTGTTTTTTTCCTTATTTCTATCAATCTCATATATGTGTCCACACTTGCAATGGTAACCTATGACTTTCATTATTAACCATCCTGATTTTCAACTTTTTCTTATCTCGCAAATCTCTTCCTCCATAAAAATAAGGGACACAACAAAGAGTACCATTTGAAATCAAATTTAGTCAAGTTTTATTGAGCCTTGCACAAGTTCTCATTCATAGCAATGTCTTCCAAATATCCAACAAAGTCAAATTTTATGTTTTTCATTAGATTATGTACTTTTACAGCCACACACATCATTCATTTAGGCATTTTTATTTTGATATCTTCACCGGTGACTTTACAAAAACCAAAATATGTCTTAATGAAATAGTCTCAAAATGAATTCAATTCAAAGGGTTCTATCTCAAATTGAGAAACTTTGATTGTTCCTCTACCTTGGTCCTTCAATCTAAACTTTGCGTTCAAAGTTCCCTTATACACTATCTTATGAGTTCCATAAATATCTTCACATTTCTTCAAATCTATGCACATGGACACTACCTTGTTGATACAAAAATCCTTTGTGATCACTTCCCTACTCAAGTACACTATGACTACACCATTTGTAGCTAGAATAGCTCTCTTCATTGGATGATAATGCTTAACCATCATTCTCATGAAGTCATCATGTATAAAAATATTCAGATAGATAAGCTTGGCTAAATCCAGCCTCCATGGGTTACACAATAGAACTCCTTATTATGTTCTTGTGTAAAAATAATTAAAAACTTTTCATCCTAACTCTAGAAGCTATACATCTCTAACACTAGTCAAATTATCTAATAATCTATCCTATGGACCTCGAAGCCAATACAAATTATGTGGAACCCTTTTCCTATCCAATTTATTTACTATGTCTTTATCTATTTTCTTGAGAAGGGCTCTTTTACTAGTTTCTCCCTTTTTATTCACTTTAGACAACTTTTGCAACTTGGGTTTGTTTACATAGAAAATGTAATTCTAATTAACTATGTTTCCAAGACTTTTCTTACTTTCCAAAACCCTAAGTTTCTTTCAACACTTCTCAATTCACCAAGAAGAAATGAGAAAATACATTGAATCGAGTTACTTCTCAAAATGATGTCGACTTCAATTTTATGGAAACCCTAGCTTGCTCTGCACTTACCTCTAGAACTTTGACTTGCACTTCCAAATTGCTTCAAATGCTTCTAGAAATCGACCTCAAATTTAGGAGCATCAATTATAGGCCTAGAAATAAATGCTACAAACTAGTGCTAGTTATGTAAAATTAACTATAATTTTATGTGCTTCTTACATGCGCATGTAGTTGTTTACCAGATTTAAAACTCCTCCATCGATACTATTAGGCTACGTAGAATTGATGGCCAAAATTAAAAGATTTAAAACTAGCACTTGCACCAATTTGAGGTGCAAGGTATGCGCCGATAGGCATTTAATTTGAAAGTATAATTGTAGATTTACATAATTAAATTTAGTGTTTAAAAGCGTAAATGGCAAGGCAACTTAATCAAGGCATGACAAATGACAGGGCATTTATAGAATGTATAGAATTGGAGAATCTTGAGTGTATGAAGTTCAAACAAGTAATAAGTAATTAATAAAAGTGTAGACAAAAAAAAATTTCTTGAACCGAGGAAGTAAAATTATATTGTATTTCATACACAAAATATTTAGGGTAGCTTTTCACAATAAAAGTTAAAAGGATATTGTTTTGAATTGTTGTTTTACAAACATGTTTCATGGTAGAAGGAAGCATTGTGTATATAAGAGAATAAAATGTGGAAAAGTTGAATGTAAAGTATTGTTGTACTTTACTTATTGTAGGTCCTACCAAAAAAATGAAGCATTGAAATGGATTAGAGCACATTAGGAAATGCTCTATTTATAGAAATCAGTACTATTATTTGTTACAGTATTTATTTGTTGGCAAGAAGATAGTTTATTTAACACTAACTCTTCTAATTGTTGATGTTTTTATAATTCAAACAATTCTAAAGTGACAGATTGAATTAAATTAGATATCTATTTTTGACTTAAAGAAGCCATCTTTTGGACCTAAAAATGGTCAAGCCATGTACATACACAATACACAAAAAACTGATTCTCTTAGTACGCAAATCATAAAATCATAAAATCATAACAGTGTATAACTTAATTTGACAAAAATATTAAAATCAAATGCAGACATTTGAATATTTTTCATTTAAATATTCTATTGTGTAACATCTAAACAACACATTAAAACACATATCTTTCCAAGGGGACACTTCATATATTTTTTTTAATATATTTTACGGTGAGGTTTGCTATATTTAAGACATTTAGTTTTTTTATATTATTTTTTAAAATTATACATTTTATTTAAAATGTCTTTTAACAATTATATTTTATATGTTTTCTGATTTTAAATTAAATTTTAAATATTATGTTTTGTAATGTCTAAACAACACATGGACACTTCATTTTTTTTAAAATATATTTTAGGGTGAGGTTTGCTATATTTTAGACATTTTTTATTTTTTTTTATTTTTTAAACTTCTACATTTTATTTAAAATATCTTTTTACAAATATATTTTTAATGTATTCTTATTTTAAATTAAATTTTATTTATTTATATTTTAAAATTTTATGAGTGAAATGAAGAAAAATTAGATAGAGTGTTAATTTAAAAGAATTCTTCAAAAGGGATTCAACTTTTTTTAATTGAATTAAAATGAAAAAAAAACACTTAGAATATAAAAAAATCTTAATCAATTAAGAGGGCGAAGATGAAATTGTGGAAAGAAATTACTTACAACAACAAAACAAAATAAGGTTGAAATAATTAAAAAAAATAGTAATAACAAAAATAAGATTAAGATATTTTTAAAAAATGTAAAAAAATCTAAATTTGTTTATTTAAGATTTTGAGAATAGATAGAAAGAATAAAGGTCATACTAGATGCAATGGAAAATAAGGTAAGATATGGCTAAACTAATTTATCATGTGAAAATGTGATTTACTCTCAATGTACTAATAATAAGTATTTATAGATCTAATTTATCATAATACATATAGAGATTGATTTACTTTCTCAATATATGTATTCCATTTTACTTCCTAAATATTAGAATGTAATTCACTAATAAATATTTATATATAAACATTTAAAAAAATCTATAAATTTTTATTTATGTATAATGTATATATATTATTTTCTAAATTTAGAAAATAATATATATGTTCATCAAAGCTTCTCCATTTGATTATTTAAAATTTTTATATATATACAAAGATTTATAGATATTTTTTAAAACTATTTTAATCTTATTTTTGTTATTATCATTTTTACTATTATTTTAACCAATTTCTTACTATTATTTTTTGCATATATTTTTAACAAATTTTATTTAACTATTTTCTTTCCATAATTTTATGATTTTAGTTGAAGTGTTATTTTTTAAAAAAATTATCCTTCTAAGAAAATTATAATCCCTTTTGAATTTTTTTTATATTAACACTTTATCTATTTTTTTCTTAGTTCACTTATAAAATTTAAAAATATAAATCAATAAACTTTAATTTCAAATTTAAACACATTAAAATTTGAATGATATTTTAATAAATATAAAAGTTAAAATATTTTTAAAAATAATATACAACAATTTAAAATGTCTAAACAAATTTATTAAAATTGATCAATAATTATTATTAAATAAAAATAAAAATTTTTAAATAAATTTATACTAATTATTAAATTACTTAAATTATTCTCCACATTCATATTTTAATTTGATAAGCTATGTGTTTTAATTTTCTATTGAGACATTTCCCAAGTAAACACTACTTAGAAAATATCAATTTGGCAGGGAGCGGAGAAAGAAGCTCTAATTTTTGTAATTTCCCTAAAAAAATCCTCTACTTTATCATTTACTTGAACATCCGTTTAACCTTTTGGGCCTCTATTTCAACACTCTTTTGCGCCTCTTGTTGAACTCCATATGACCACACTCTGACACCCACTCAGCATAGGTGAAAGCGTTGAGGGGAAAGTTGAGCAGAGCCTTGGAGCCTTGGATGGTGTTTCAATTCATCCATGGCCACCAAAACACATCCCTCTTCTATATTCTCTATCTCATGAGCCCACTCTGCGCTATTAAAATTCCTCGCTCTTTGCTTGTGACCACAAACCACACTAGAATTTGCACTCACCATGTTGTACACACTAAATAGTGCACTTCTCTAAGTCATTACTTCCAAGGCAATCCATGAATGGGAAACCTTGAGAAAGCAACCTAGAGCTCCCTAGGCATGGAATCACAAGGATGTTGATGGTCCTCTCAGCTAGAGCTATTGAAGCATGCAACCTTGCTAGTAAACCACACAATGGGAGATTCAAAGAGACAAGGGCAAGAATGCCAATATCTTCAAGAATCAATGAAAATGCAATGCAATGCAAGCTATGCTAAGAATGAAGATGCAAGCTAAGATATGAAAGGAAAGTATTACAAACCCTTGCTAATTAAGCTATGTGAGCTAATCCAAAGCATAAAGGAAACTAAGCTAGATACCATGAAAGATATGATGCAAGAAATGAAACTAGAATGCAAGAAATGATCTCCAAAAGCTCCAAAGTCTCCAAGAAATCCTACAGCATAAGATTAGCATAAAAAGTTGGGATCTAAGAATGAGAAAAGAGCTCTCCTTTCAAAGGAATTGAAAAGGAATGGACCATGGAGATTAAGAGGCAAAAGATTTAATTAAGGGTGGAGCTTGAAAGAGGAGCAATCCATGTGCACAAATATCCTTGAATGAGAAAATAAGAGTTGACTTTTGTGTCCATATGAGACAAAAAGTGCTTTTCTTCTTTTTATAAAATAAGAATAATGCTTTATTTGTGCAACTTAGGATAAGAGGAAAAGTGGGGGGTTTTTATTTAATAAAAGGGGAGGGAATTCCTTTTAAATAAATAAAGACTTTAGGATAAAATGGTTAGCCCAAGGCAAATAATAAAAAATGATAAAATAGGATTTGATAAAAAAATGATGATTTTTGAAAATATTGATTCAAGGATTTGATAAATTGCTAAATGGGGGCCCAAAGTCTAGGTGACCATTTTAGGGTGCATACACATGTGAGCTCTGAAGGTGTACCACTCTTCCTCATGCTATCATTCTACCGACGGAAGCCATGAATAATTAGTGCCCTCGATTTCGCCAATACTAATGTAATTTATTGGAGATAAATTCTTAGAATTTCCATCACATTTGGGTGTTGAATCCATGCACATTCTGATGCCACCATGTTGTTTTCTCCTCCATATTGACACGTAATCTGCACATCCATGCAAACTCTACAATGGCTCTAATAAAATTTCAAACAGCTTAACTGGGTGCTTTTTAAACAGTGTACTGATGTAAGAAATGAATGCACTGATTGTCTTACTAATTCTTAAACATCTTTTACAGTTATTCTAAGCAATCTGGAAAAGATGAAGGATTTTATTACTTATGTCTTGCACAATCACTCACTTTGTTAATTGATGGACTTCACCTGCCATGATTACTTGGGTAGAACACGATTGCCTTCTTAATATTTCCTTGCATATGAAAATGGTTGTGCGACAAGGTTTCTATTTGGTGCCTGCACTTTGAGAAATTCATGATTGAAGAGCAACTTAAACATCTTAATCCATCCAAACCAATTCCCACTCCGTAGCAGGTTTTTATGAAAATGAATAACAAAGGGGGTTGAGATGATTCTAAATGAAGAGATCCGACTAGTCACAACTTTTTCCTTCAATTTTATAGTATATATAATTGAAGTGATAGTTTTGTTTAAGGAAGATTAACAGACTGAGATAAATACAGAATCGATAACACACCACAAAGTAGAAATTTGATAAGCTATAATAATTAAACAATGTCAAAAACCTGATCCTCTACTTGTGGGGGAGAATCCAAAAATGTCGCTAGAGATACTTGACTACGGACTTGAGGATGCGAATGAATTCCTTGTGGGCAAGTGATTTGTGCAGAAGCATGGTTTCTATTCATTTAAACACTACTGAAAGGGAAAACATAAATGTGGGGAAGTGAATTTTATAGGTGTTGCATACACTTCCTCGAGGGTTTCCATAGAAAAGTAGGGACATGTAGCTGGGAACTTAATTTGAGAAGGTGTGATGGAGCCAGAGTTGTGGGATACTCCACCACAAAAATGATGAGAAACAACCTACAGATGGAATGGTAGAGGAAGAGGTAATTTTAGATGTAAAGGCATGGCAGAGGGAAAATGATAACCCTCACCTACACATGTAAACCACCCCTCACCTGCACATAGAAACCACCATCTCTTTCCAGCAAAACTGCTCAGCAAACCAATTACTGGTGTGAGACAGTGTGAGAAATTTCTGGCAGAGCCATACATAAGCTTCCCCGCAGGGGAAGCCTATCAGCTAATAAACATGCACCAAATATTTAATAATTTAACACGACCATCCTTCAAAATCTGGTCCCATTAGACACATGTCACCATTTAATAGCTTTGTCAGGTCTCCTCAATTCTAACAACATTTACACTCCATGGCCACAGTCCAATTAAAATGCTCCAACTCACTTTACATACCCCTAACCTCACTTTTAGGCCCCTCGTGACCTAACAATTTATGTTGCACTAGAGGACATTTATCTTTCATGCATCTCAAAGCCACCAACAATGCCATTGATCTCTTTGACACTTGTTGAGGATTTAAGATTGAGGCTTTATTGCATACAATGGCTTGCATTGCACCGGGAAGTATATTTCTATAACAATACCACAAGCTTCGAGATCACACTAAAAATTGGATAGATTCTCTAACTATTCAACATCCTTTAATTTGATGGTTTACATAATGTAGGGAAGCATCTTTCACTAACATGAATCTTCACCATAGAACCACGCTATCCCTCCAATCAGTATTTGGAATCTTTTCAATGGACGGTGATTGTCAACCCAAAGCACCTTATCTTCTAACAAGAATCTTGGGTGTAAAGCCATGCAATCCATCTGATGGGAATCTTTTAAATTTAAAGCAAACACCCTAAGATTTATTAACTTAGTAGGTCCCAATAATCAATTTGATAGTCATCATGAGTGCAAAAGCCAAAAGGTAATCCATAATTAAGGGGATGTAGGACAACATGAGCCATTGGATTTTAATTAGCATTAAGAATTAATCAATATTATTACCATTTAACACCATGGCTTTGAAGGAAATTACATGATTGAGAGGAGATGATTAGGATAAAGAAGGGACTACTTGACAAATGAACCTCACAATGGATGACTTAAAAGACATGACACCGGCCAGGTAGATAAAAAAAAAATAAGAATGACATAGAAATAAAGGTTTACAAGGATAAATTAAGACACTTAGATAAATATTGTAAACCTAGGACTTACGATTTACTAGGGAAAATAAAGAATTGAGGAAATTTTCAAACTCAATCCTAAAACCAAAAACATGAAATATTTTTTTTCCATCATCACAGACTTGAAATTTTTTTGATAAAGAACAAAATTTTAGGTTAACTAATGGCAGGATGCAAGATAACTTCTAATGTGCCAAAAATCTTAGAATTTTAAGGACAAGTCAATTTAGTTTTGCAACTACAAATGGTTTAAATTTGTTAATATGATTTAGAATAATAGAGAGGGGGGGTGAATTAGTTGTTCTCAAGTCCAGATGTATAAAACAAACTTTAAAACTCTTCAACAAATCAGATCTAATAACCAACAAGTACTCGGTCATTACTCATTGCATAACAGAAACATATAATAGTGCAGTCCACTTATCCAATAGCATCTAACTTGTAAAACACATAAATGTTCAAACCAAAACATTCACACAAGTAACAACACCGGGATTTATAGTGGAAACTCAATTTGGGAAAAACCACTTTTTAACATGTTACTATTATGTTCACTCTTCTAAAGTGAGCTCAATGAAAAGCCAACCCTATCAAAGGTTAGAATCACACTGTCAAGTGTGACCCGGTTAAAGGATTTAAACCACTCTGTTAAAAGTGCACCTTATTATAGGACTTACATACACTCCATTAGAATGCAACCTTGTTCAAAGGATTTATACCTATGACTGTTCGGTCAACCTCTATTAAAAGGATTTTGACTGATACAATGGTTAGAAAGTAGCAATAATATTGATCTGAAAAACATACAACTCACTTTGCAAATATCAGATCCAATTTTGTACACATATGCTAGCTTACTAACTGTGAACCTTTACCATCCCCATCACTGATCTACTCGGAACTCTCTTCAAGAAATCACAACACTTCTCCTTCAGCCTTCTCTACTTAGACAATCAATAACATCAACAACACTTCTAGCATCCTCTCTCTTACAACCTCTAGCTTAGGTTTCCTTAATACTTCATCCATTAGGTCAATACATCTTTTGTCACTTAATCTCCTTCGTAGATCTTAGGGTTAGGTCAAATTCATTGAATCCGTCCTACTTTATGTTCTTCAGCTATCCTTCTAGAAATATCTCAAATCTCTTAATAGATTTACAATAAAATGTTTTATAGTGCATTAAATACTTTCATACAATCAATAAATAAAGTCAACACATTTTACATAATCCAAGAATTCAATGATCTTGGCTAGAAATCTAAATTCTTCCTCAAATGTAAAATACTGACGCTTGGTCAATACTATGTTCAACTTCTCGGTCTTCACTAGAAAGCTCGATCACCTCAAAAATTGTTTCCTCAGCTAATATTGTCTTCCTCAGAAATTAACTGGTGTTCGGTCAACACTAAATTTACTTAGCATATACTAGCTCGGTTGACACTAACAACACTTGGCTTAAACTAGATTTCTTCACTTTTGCTCGGTTAAGCCTACTAGTTTAGTCTTCATTCTTACTTAGATAAACAATACATTATCTTATCATTGTGCCACATAATCAAGTACTCATTGAAGTATCAAAATAACTCAACCTTTCCTTAGGTGCTATTGTTACCAACCTTGCCTTTCCCCTTAGCAACACTCAAATAGATATAGTACTTTATTAAATAGCAATAGTCTTACCAGTTAAGGTTTGACATCACATGAATTATCAACCAATCCAAAACTTATCTGTCCATCAGAAATATTTATAATATCCTTAGCTTCATTCTAATAAAAAATCAATTAGCCATGCTTGTATGACCATCCACTAAATCTCTCCCTTTGTCTTGATCCTCTCATTCTGTGTATTCATCAGTGATCATCTCCCTCTTTGACAAAAATGCCAAAACAGTGACAAAAACATACATCCTGTAGATGTAGATATCATCTTTTCAGTTTAGTAACAATATTTATTCCTCTGTCATCTTTTTTATGACTAATTCTTGGCTTTGTTGTGCTTTTCACAACTCTAGGCTGCTCCTAAAGTGTGACATGTTTCTGCATCAACTTGTTAGATACTCTCTGCAACACATTTGATGCAGTGCTCCTAGCTTGACTAGGCAGCTTCAGTTAGGGGAAGGACCCCTAATTGACTTCTCAGGTATTCATGAGCTTCTTTAGTTAAAGCCTTAGTGAATATATCTGCTAGTTGTTCCTTTGTATTCACATATTCCATTCGGACCTCTTTATCTTGTACCAGTTCTCTCAAGTAATGATACTTGATGGCAATGTGTTTGGTCTTTGTGTGCATCACTGGATTCTTAGAGATGTTGCTAGAACTTATGTTGTCATAGAAGATGACAACTGGTTCAGTGATTTCTTCTTTCATGGCTACCAACAATTGCTTTATCCATATCAAGTTTGAACAGTTCACAGCTACAGCCACATACTCAGCTTCAACAGTAGATTGGGAAATGCAATTTTGTTTCTTGCTTGTCCAGGAGACTAATCTCTGTCCAAGAAAGAAAGCTCCACCACTAGTACTTTTTTTTTCATCTACATTTCATGCCCAATCAGCATTTGTATACACTCTCAATTCAAACTTCTCATGCTTCTTGTAGTACAATCCATAGTCAGCAGTCCCTTTCAAATGTCTCATTATTCTTTTGACCTCCATCATGTGATTTTCCTTAGGATTGGCAAAGAATCTTGCCACAATCCCAATAGCTAATGCAATATCTGGTCTGCTATGTACAACATATTGTAGCTTTCCAATCATAGATCTATACAAAGTCTGGTTAACTTCTACATCATCATCATTTTTAGACAACTTTTGTCTAGTAGCCATGGGAGTACTTACTGGCCTTGAATCTTCCATACTAAAGGTTTTCAGTATCTCATGAACATATTTAGATTGGGTGATGAAAATTTCTTTCCCCATCTGATATACTTGTAAACCAACAAAACATTTTATCTCCCCAAACATACTCATTTCAAATTAAGTTTGCATTTCATTTGGAAATTTCTTACACAAGGCATCTTGTCCACCAAATATAATATCATCTACAAAGATCATAGCTAACAAGATTCCTTTACCTTCTTCATCTTTCATGTATAGATTACTTGTGTCATTTGTCCTTGAGAATCCAATCTACATCAGGTAGTTGTGCAGTCTCACATACCATGCTCTGGGGGCTTGCTTCAATCCATTCAGTGCTTTATTCAGTTTGCAAACCATGTGTCTTTTGTTTGGATCAAAAAATCCTTCTGGCTATTCAATATACACTTCTAATATACCATTTAAAAATGCAAACTTTGTTGGAAATATAGATGGAGTAACTGAGAGGGGGGGTGAATCAATTAACCACAAAAATATTACCATAGATCCCTTAGATGTCTTATTAATTCATTTACTGCTATCACTCGATAAACATACAGAGAAATGTTGAAACTTGATTATTGCAGTGAGTATAAATTATAACCATTCTTAAGTATTCATCAGTGATTAACATGCATGCATAAAGAAAATAACATGAACACAAGAGACACCAGATTTAACGTGGAAACCCAATATGGGAAAAACCACCAATGTAACTAGTTACTATTTTTCACTCTTCTGAAGTGAGCCCTGTTAGGAGCCAACCCAGTTAAAGGTTACAAAACACACTGTTAGGTGTGACCTTGTTAGAAGATTTAATCACCCTGTTAGGAGTGGCCTTGTAAGAGGTCTTTGAAACAATTCAATAGAACTATCACCTTAATAGAGAATTTACTAAATGGCTGTTAAACCAACTCTGTTAAGAGATTTTGAAATCACTGCTACAATGGTAAGAAAGTAACAATGAAATGACCTAAATAATGATGCAACTGATTTGTTGATTACAGATCTCTGTTCTGCTTCACTAGATCCTTCCTGATCAAATATATCTCTGCTGCTCCTCAAGGATATCTAATCATCCTTCAAAATTCACTCACACTTTCCTTCAAAATAATTTGCATGTTCACTCATCCATACACTCTTCCTCTTTCACACTTGTCCACACTTTCACTCTTTTCCACTTGCAAACTTTTAATTCACAACTTGACCTTCTATATATACCATTTGGATTGTCCATTCAGATTGTCAAGTTGGCACTAATAATCATTACAAACATTACTAAACATTACCACAGTCGACTGAATAAACAAACTTTATTCCTTAAAAAAAAATTCTTTACCGGGCTGACCTTGCTCAGTAAACACTAATCCTGAAAAGATTTCCTATGGTGACCGAGTGAACTCAGTTACCACTACAAATTTTACAACATCCTTTGAAGACAGAGAGATCTCGGTAAACACAAAAAACCACCTCGTTGATCGACTGAGCTCGATAAACACTAATAATCACTTAGCTGACCGACTGAGCTCAGTAATCACTGGGAACTGCTTTGCTGACTGACTGAGCATGATAATTGATATGACATTTGTGTGATATCAAAGACAACACACAATTAATCCAACAATCTCCTTCATATAATTGTATCCAACAATCTCCCTCTTTGGCATTGATGGCAACACAACATGTCATAGCACAATGAAATTTCATAGAAAACATAAAGGAACATATTGTTAGCTTCATTCTGATTCTCATCTATGAGAACTCCCTCTTTCAAAAAACTTCTCAAATGCTCCAAGAAAACTCTCCCTCTTAGAAATCTTAAGAAATTTCTTGAAATATGATAGCAAACTCTCCCTCTTTGACAACACATGCCAAAGACAACATATACCAGGTGAATAGCAATGTACCTTGAGTACTGATTCATATGCAATGATTCCTTGACTAAGCTACATCAACTGACTGATCTTCAATATGCTCTGGTTGATGCATCACTAAAACTTTATTTAGTGAGCCTCAGATAGGGGAATGACCCCTAACTTACCTCTTAGATACAAGAATGCATCCTTAGGTAGTGGTTTGGTGAATATATTTGCAATCTGTTCTTTTGTATGAATATATTCCAATCTGATTTCCTTGTCCTACACTAATTCTCTCACAAAGTGATATTTTATGGCAATGTGCTTGGTTTTGGAATGCATTACTGGATTCTTTGAAATATTTATTGCACTTGTATTATCACAAAATATAACAACTGGTTCTTTGATCTCAACCTTCATGCCTTCCAATAACTATTTAAACCAAACAATATTAGATCAGTTTACTACTGCAGCAACATATTCTACTTCTGTTATGGTTGGGATGTGCAACTTTTTACTGGTCCAAGATACCAACCTCTTGCCAAGAAAGAATGCTCTGCCACTATCTTTCTGTCATCAATGTTTCTTGTCCAATCAGCATCAGTAAACACTTTTAAGTCTAGATTGTCTCCAAATTTATACCACAAGCCATAATCTTCAATTCCTTTCAAGTATCTCAAGATTATTTTGATTGCCATCATATGATTTTCTCTGGGTTTTGCTGAGAATCTTGCTACTATACCAACTGCTAAGGCAATATCAGGCCTTGTATGAACTACATACTATAATTTTCCAATCATTGATCTGTATAAGGTCTGATCTACTTCTTTTGAATCATCATCTTTGGTAAGCTTCAGTCCAGTACACATGGGGGTACCAACTGGTTTTGCATCTTCCATACCAAACTTCTTAAGTATTTCCTTGATGTGTTTAGACTGAGTAATGTAGATACCGTTCTTGCTCTACTGAATCTGAAGACCAACAAAGAACTTTATTTAACCAAACATAGACATTTCAAATTCTTTGTTCATTTGCTTTGAAAATTCTTTGCATTGATCATCATTACCTGTAAACACAGTATCATCCACAAATATTTTTGCCAAAACAATTTTGTTATCTGGTCCTTCCTTGATGTACAAACTACTATTATCATTAGCTCTTTTGAAACCAATCTGAATAAGATAGTTATGTAATCTTTCATACCATGTTCTAGGGGCTTGTTTCAGACCATACAATGCTTTGTGTAACTTGTAGACCATATTCCTTTTTTCTGGATCAATAAAACCTTCAGGTTTCTCAATGTAGACTTCTTCATCAAGAATACCATTGAGAAATGTAGATTTTACATCCATCTGATATACCTTAAATCCTTTATGTGCTACATATGCAAGTAGAGTTCTTACACCTTCTAATATTGCAATAGGAACAAAAGTCTCACCATAATCTATACCCTCTTCTTGAGAATATCCTTTATACACCAATCTAGCTTTGTTTCTTGATACTTGACCATCTTCATTCAACTTATTCCTGAATACCCATTTTGTTCCAATTACATTTTTATCTTTAGGCCTAGGTACAAGAGTCTATGTTTTGTTCTTCTCTATTTGTTTTATTTCTTCATTCATATCCTCAATCCAAATTTCATTTTCCAATGCATCTTTGACATTTCTAGGTTCAAAATTAGCAAGTAAACATGTACCTTTTAGTTTACTTCTTGTCATAGTACCTTCTGATTTTTTTCCAATAATCTGATTTGGTGTATGATGCCTCCTGACATACTTGGCCAATACAAGTTCCTTGCCTCTTGAATGAGTTACATTGTCATCTTCTTGAATTTCATCTTCAAGTTCTAGTTGCTCAAGCTTGGTACATATTGGCTTGGTAGCTTCAGACTAAGACTCGGGTCCTTGTGACTCAGTTTGAACTTCTTCTTGTGACTCGGTTATTGTACTGGGCTCGGTAGATGCAGTCTCCTTATTGACAAATGTGTCTAGTAATGTATCAAGCTCAATGTAAACAAATCTCCTATAATCCTCCGGTTCCTTTTTTCTTTCTTCTTCAGTCTTTTCTGCAAAATCATCAACTTTCACATGTGCACTTTCTATGATTTTGTGAGTAGACAAATTCAAACATCTATATGCCTTACTCTTGCAAGAATATCCCAAGAATATTCCTTCATCACTTTTCACATCAAATTTGCCTTTTATAGATTCTTTTAAGATGTAACACTTACTACCAAATACTTTCAGGTAACTTACATTGGGTTTATAGCCATACCATAACTCATAAGGAGTTTTGAATGTGTCTTTCTTCAACTATACTCAATTTAAGGTATGAACTACAGTGTTGATAGCTTCCTTCCAGTATTTCATAGCAATGTTCTTTTCAATCATTAGAGTCCTTGCACAATCCATGATAGATCTGTTCCTCCTTTCAGCTATTCCATTCTGCTCAGGAGTTCTTGGGGCTGATACCTATCTTTTGATTCCTCCTTCAATGCAAAAATTATTGAATTCATGGGAGATGAATTCACCACCTCTGTCTGATCTCAAGCACTTCATTCTTTTCCCTATTTCTTTTTCTACTCTTTCCAAATACCATTTGAATTTCTCAAATGCTTCTGACTTTTCTCTTAGATACATAATAGTCATCATTCTAGAGTAGTCATCAACAAAGAGAATAAAAAAAATTTCTCCAGTATAGCTCTCAATTCCAATAGGTCCACATAAATCAGTATGCACAATTTCCAAAATATCTTCAGATTGATAGTTTTTACTTTTAAAACTAGACTTTCCCATTTTACCAATCTGACAATTCTTACATAGACCAATATCAGGTTTCTTCAAAGTAGGAATGCCTCTTACTTTCTTGAATTTGCTTATTTTCACCATGTTATCAAAATTTACATGACATAACCTTTTGTGCCATAACCAACTTTCTTCAATTTGAGCAATAAAACATGAGCATTCACCAAGATCAAGATAAAACAAGTTACCTTTGGTTTGTTTGCCTGATCCAATCAATTTTCCCTTATCATCCAGTAGTCTCACTTTGCCATGCATGAATTCAACCTTGAATCCAATGTTGATTAGTTGTGCTACACTTAGAAGATTATGCTTTAGTCCTTCAACCCAATATGCATTATCACATATAAGTTCTTTGGTTAATGAGATTCGTCCTCTTCCTTTTATGCAACAAGGTTCATTGTTTCCAAACCTTACATTACCACCATCATAGTCTTCAAGGTGTTCAAACTTTGTTCTGTCACCAGTCATATGATGTGAACATCCACTATCTATGATCCATGTATCATTTTTTCTTACATGAGAGATAAGTGCCATCTTATCTTCATCATCATTAGATTCATCTTTTACAGCAATGTAGACAATTTCATCTTCACTATTTTCAGAATCCTTAGCCATAAAACATGTTTTCTTACCTTTATCCTTGAATGATTTGAAATTTTTCCTGCCATTGTACTTGTGACCTTTCTTCTCATCCTTGCCTTGCTTGTTTGGGCACCTAGCTGCAATATGACCAATTTCTTCACATGAAAAATAGATTAAGGGAGTTTTACCTTTGTATTTACCTCTGCCTCTAGTATATTTCTTTGCAAGTAATGCTTCAATAATGTCAAGATCACTATCAAAACTTTCCTCTGATTCTTCTTCACTCTCTGACTGGATGTCCTTAATTTTCTTGCCCTTCTTAAGTGAAGGTTTGGCCTCAAATGCTGATTCAATATTTTTGGAAGTTGGAACATAGTTGTCATAGTTATCCAACTCAAAGGTTGTCAATCTTCCCACTAAAGCATCCAAGGTTATATTGTGATTTTCTTCACATCTTCTTTCTTGAATAGCAGATACTCTTATTGCATAGATAGGGAGTAGTGTTCTAAGAACCTTACTTATAACAGTTTCATCATCAATTTTTCCTCCAGAAGCTCTAATTGCACTAACACTTGCCTTGATCCTTTCAACATATTTTGCAATGTTTTCATCTTCTCTCATTTTCATCTGATCAAACTGTCCTCTTAGGCTTCCTACTTTGGCTCTCTTTACATTGTCATCATGGCCATAAATTTTCTTCAGCTTGTTCCACATTGCATAAGCAGTTGTGTAGTCTTTGATCTCATCAAATTCTTCATAGTTGAGAGCTAATGCAATGTTTATCATCATGGTGTTATGGTTCTTTTTCTCTGCAATGTCTTCAATAGTTAATGTGCCAGTAGGAGCTGTATATTCTTCATCAAGATATTTGCATCCTGAATCACCAATGGAAGCCAGATGAAGTCTCATGATTCCTTCCCATGCTAAAAAGTTATCTCTGTTAAGCCTTGGAATTTCTCTCTTGTAAGACATCCTGATCTTTAGCTTAGGTCCTTGAAACCCTTCCTACAAGCACCAAAGGCTCTGATACCAATGGTTGGAAATATAGATGGAGTAATTGAGAGGGGGGGTGAATCAATTAACCACAAAAATATTACCATAGATCCCTTAGATGTCTTATTAATTCATTTACTGCTGTCACTTGGTAAACATATAGAGAAATGCTGAAACTCGATTATTGCAATGAGTATAAATTATAACTGTTCTTAAGTATTCATCAATGATTAACATGCATGCATAAAGAAAATAACATGAACACAAGAGACACCATATTTAATGTGGAAACCCAATATGGGAAAAACCACCAATGTAACTAGTTACTATTTTTCACTCTTCTGAAGTGAGCCCTGTTAGGAGCCAACCCGGTTAAAGGTTACAAAACACACTGTTAGGTGTGACCTTGTTAGAGGATTTAATCACCCTATTAGGAGTGGCCTTGTAAGAGGTCTTTGAAATAATTTAATAGAACTGTCACCTTGTTAGAGGATTTACTAAATGGTTGTTAAACCAACTCTGTTAAGAGATTTTGAAATCACTGCTACAATGGTAAGAAAGTAACAATGAAATGACCTGAATAATGATGCAATTGATTTGCTAATTAGAGATCTCTATTCTGCTTCACTAGATCCTTCCTGATCAAATATATCTTGACTACTCCTCAAGGATATCTAACCATCCTTCAAAATTCACTCACACTTTCCTTCAAAATAATTTGCGTGTTCGCTCATCCATACACTCTTCCTCTTTCACACTTGTCCACACTTTCACTCTTTTCCACTTGCACACTTTTAATTCACAACTTGACCTTCTATATATACCATTCAGATTGTCCATTCAGATTGTCAAGTTGGCACTAATAATCATTACAAACATTACTAAACATTACCACAGTCGGCTGAATAAACAAACTTTATTCCTTAAAAAAAAATTCTTTACTGGGCTGACCTTTCTCGGTAAACACTAATCCTGAAAAGATTTCCTTTGGTGATCAAGTGAACACGGTTACCATTGCAAATTTTGCAATATCCTTTGAAGACCGAGAGATCTCGGTAAACACAAAAAACCACCTCACTTACTGACTAAGCTCGGTAAACACTGAGAATCGCTTAGCTGACCAACTGAGCTTGGTAATCACTAGGAACTACTTTGCTGACCGACTGAGCATGATAATTGATATGAAATTTGTGTGACATCAAAGACAACACACAATTAATCCAACAATCTCCTTCAGACAATTGTATCCAACAAACTTAACATCCATTTGGTATACCTTGAAATCTTTATAGGCAGCATATGCAAGTAGAGTTCTTACTCCTTCCAATCTCACTATAGGGGAAAATGTCTCTCCATAATCTATTCCTTCTTCTTGTGCGTAGCCTTTGCATACTAGCCTAGCTTTGTTTCTTGTTATTTGATGATGCTCATTCAGCTTATTACGAAATACCCACTTTGTCCCAATGACATTCTTATTTTCTGGTCTCGGCACTAGAGTCTAGGTATCATTCTTCTCTATCTAGTCTATCTCTTCATTCATTGCTTCTATCCAGTCTTCATTTTCTAATGCCTCCTTTGTTTTCTTAAGCTCAAATTCACATAGTAAACATGTTGGATCTCTTGCCTTGCTTCTAGTCAGAATTCTAGTATCTTTATCTCCAATAATCTTTTCAGGCTTGTAATATCTGCTTACATATTGTGCTAGAACAAGTTCTACTCTCCTTTCATTTTTCTCATCAGGTTCACCAACAAGATTGTTAGATTCAGCTTCTGAATGCTCGGTAACCTCTCCCTGATACTCGATAGCTTCTTCCTGTCGCTCGACACGTTCTTCTACTCTCTTGGAATTATTTTCCTGATGCTCGGCATTGCTTACCCGAGACTCAGCATCAAGTGCAAGTCTATCACTTTCCTCTCCTTCTTCTATATACAAAAAAGATCTGTAATCTTCTGGTTCTCTTTTACTGTCAGCTTCATTTTTCTCTACATACTCATCAACTTTGACATTCACACTTTCCACAATTTTGTTAGTGTTAGAGTTCAAACACTTGTAAGCTTTACTTTTTGTGGAATAGCCTAGGAATATACCCTCATCACTTTTAGCATCAAATTTTCCATTCCTATTGTCCTTTAATATGTAGCATTTACTTCCAAAAATTCTAAAGTACTTTACATTAGGTGCATACCCATGCCACAATTCATAAGGTGTCTGATTTCTACCTTTTTTGATCTGTACTCAGTTAGGAGTATAAATAGTTGTACTTAAAGCTTCTTTCCAATACTTTTGTGCAACATTCTTTTCAATCATTAATGTCCTTGCATAATCCAAGATGGATATGTTCCTTCTCTCTTCTATATCATTTTGTGGATGAGTTCTAGGTGCAGACATATATCTTTTGATTCCTCTATCATTGCAAAACAAATTAAATTCATTGGATATAAATTCTCCACCTCGGTCAGATCTCAGACACTTCAGGTTCCTATCTGTCTCCTTTTCAACCTTAGCAACATACCACTTAAAAAATTGAAAAGCATCATATTTTTCTTTTAAGAACATTACATGCATCATTTTGGAATAATCATCAACAAACATGATAAAATATCTAGCACCACAATAGCATTGTACACCCATCGGTCCACAAAGGTCATTATGAACCAAATCTAAGGTTACCTCTTGTTTGTTCTCCACTTCCAATCAGTTCACCAGTGGCATTGAATATTTTGGCCTTTCTGTGATGAAATTCCACTCGATAGCTAGTGTTATTAAGTTGTGCAACACTTAGCAAATTATAGTTAAGACCCTCAACCCAATAAGCATTTTCACAAGTGATCTTATCAGTAAGCTTAATTAATCCTTTTCCTCTAACAAGACATGGTGCATCATTACCAAATTTCACACTCCTACCTTTATAATAGTCTAAGGTGTCAAACTTACTCTTGTCTCTAGTCATATGATGTGAACAACCACTGTCAATAATCCATTTATCATTTTTGTTCACATTAGATATCAATGCAGTTTTCTCATCCTCATCAAATTCATCTTTCATTGCAACATAGACAACCTCAATTTCAAAATCATCACTATCAGTGCCAATCTCTTATTTGGCAATATAGCATGATTTCTTACCTTTTCCTTTGTAGTCCTTGTATCTTCGGTAACCTCTATCTTCTCTTTTGTCTTTATGCTTGCTGTCTCTTTCTTCATCCTTATCATCCCTGTTAGGATATCTAGTAGCTATATGACCAGCTTTATTACATGAAAAACATATAATAGGGAGTTTACCTTTGTACCTTCATTTTCCCCTTTTCAATCTTCTAGCCATAAGAGCTTCTAGATCCTCAAGTTCTTCATCAGATGTGTCACTATCACTTTCACTTTCACTTTCACTTATGCATCTTTCTTTTTCCTTCTTTGACTTACTCAGAACCATTTGTGACTTAAAAGAAGATTCAATATTACCAACAGTGAAGTTATCATAGTTAGAAAGTTCAAAAGCAGTGAGTTTACCAACCAAACTTTCCAAAGTAAGAGCATTTTTAGGGTTACATCTAGATTCCTAAATTGCAAAAATTTTGATGGCATAGATAGGATGCAGAGTTCTCAATACTTTTCCTATTACAGTTTCATCATTAATAGTTCCATTTGCTCCTCTAATAGAATTTACAACTTCTTTTATTCTACCACAATATTGTGCAATATTCTCACCTTCTTGCATTCTCATTTCATCAAATTTACCTCTTAGGCTCTTAGCTTTTTCTCTCAACACATTTATGTCACTGCCATAAATGTTTGCAAGGGTGTCCCACATTTGCTTTTCATTACTGCAATCCTTGATGTCTTCAAATTCTGGATAGCTTAGGTCAGATGCAATCTCCAACATTGCTTGGTTGTGCTCTTGTTTAGCTTTCATTTCCTTGACAGTCAGAGGTGCAAAAAGTGTGACACAGTGATGCTCAACATAATACTTTGTAGAATCACCAATACCATCCAGATGCAGCTTGATCAAGCTTTGCCATGTAGGGAATTTCTCCTTATTCAACTTTGGTACCTCCTTCTTATACATCCTGATCATTTACTTCAAGTACCTTCAAACTTGTTCTTTGTAAGCACCAATAGCTCTGATACCAATTGTTAATATGATTTAGAATAATAGAGAGGGGGGTGAATCAGTTGTTCTTAGGTCCAGATGTATAAAAAAAACATTAAAACTCTTCAACAAATTAGATCTAATAATCAACAGCTACTCGATCATTATTGATTGCATAATAGAAACATATAATAGTGCAGTCCACTTATCCAATAGCATCTACCTTGTAAAACAAAAAAAATTTCAAACCAAAACATTCACACAATTAACAACACCAAGATTTATAGAAGAAACCCAATTTGGGAAAAACCACTTTGTAACATGTTACTATTATGTTCACTCTTCTAAAGTGAGCTCGGTGAAAAGCCAACCCTGTCAAAGGTTAGAAACACAGTGTCAGGTGTGGCCCGGTTAAAGGATTTAAACCACTCTGTTAAAAGTGCACCTTGTTATAGGACTTACATACACTCTATTAGAATGCAACCTTGTTCAAAGGATTTATACCTATGACTGTTAGGTCAACCTTTATTAAAAGGATTTTGACTGATACAATGGTAAGAAAGTAGCAGTAATATTGATTTGAAAAATATACAACTCACTTTGCAAATATCAAATCCAATTCCATACACATATACTAGCTTATTGACTGTGAACCTTTAGCATCCCCATCACTGATCTACTCAGAACTCTCTTCAAGAAATCACAAAACTTCTCCTTCAGCCTTCTCTGCTTAGATAGTCAATAACATCAACAACACTTCCAGCATCCTCTCTCTTACAACCTCTAGGTTAGGTTTCCTTAATACTTCCTCCATTTGGTTAATACATCTTTTGTCACTTAATCTCCTTCCTATATCTTAGGGTTAGGTCAGATTCATTGAATCCGTCCCACTTTATGTTCTTCGGCTATCCTTTTAGAAATATCTCAAATCTCTCAATAGATTTACAATAAAACATTTTACAATGCATTAAATGCTTTCATACAATCAATAAATAAAGTCAACACGTTTTACATAATCTAAGAATTCAATGATGTCGGTTGGAAATCTGAATTCTTCCTCAAATGCAAAATACTGAAGCTCAGTCAATACTGTGTTCAACTTCTTAGTCTTCACTAGAAAGCTCGGTCACCTCAAAAAAAATTTCCTCAGCTAATACTATCTTCCTCGGCAATTAATTGGTGTTCGATCAACACTGAATTTACTCGGCATATACTAGCTCGGTTGACACTAACAACACTCAGCTTAAACTAGATTTCTTCACTTTTGCTCGGTTATGCCTACCAATTTAGTCTTCATTCTTACTTAGATAAATAATACATTATCTTATCATTGTGCCACATAATCAAGTACTCATTGAAGTATCAAAATAACTCAACCTTTCCTTAGTTGCTATTGTTACCAACCTTGCCTTTCCCTTTAGCAACACTCAAATAGATACGGTACTTTCTTAAATAGCAACACTCTTACCAGTTAAGGTTTGACATCAATGACAATACAAAAATTGCTTCAATTGCAGTTTCAATCAAAATTATCCTATCCTAACCATTAAATTTATTCATGCAAAGAGACTACATCTTCACGCAAATAGAGTACATAAGGATGGAAAATGATGTAATAAGGGTCTTGTCACTGGTTAAGAAGAGGCAAGTGAAGACCATGAAGGATCTAGGAAGTTGATTGAGAGAAGAAGTAGGCAATTGAAAAGTAGTGAATCATAAGGAGATCATTTGATTTTTTATATGGGTTTGCAAATACCTATATTTATATGAGGGAATACAATATGTATGTTGTGAAGGAAGAAGGTTATTTCATAGGCATGCATTTCATGTTTGTAATGTGATTTTCATAGTCTATATGTGTGTGTGTGTGTGTCTATATATATATATATATATATATATATATATATATATATATATATATATATATATATATATATATATATATATATATATATATATATATATATAATGAATAAATGGAATTATGTGTAATCATGGATGTATTGATGAGTTGTTGGAAATTTTTCTATGATTGTTTGTTGTGTTTTGACTACACATTGGGGAGCTGTGATAATACCCTTATGTCATGATTAAATTAGAAAGCATAATATTTTAGGCAAGGGAGGCCCTCATGGAACATCATGGTCTCCCAATCTAGAATTTCACTACTTAATGACACTTCTTAGTTAATAATTTTTTTATTTACCTTAAAATCACATATATCTAAGCTCTATGGAATACCTACTAGTGATTATAGGATCATAAATATTATTTATAAAATTTGAGGTCTTAAGAATCTTAATGGATTCTACTTTATTCTATCTTAGACATGATTGGAAATCCTCAACTCTAAACCTCAAGATTAAAAAAAATAAAATTTTAAGCTTATAGAAATAGATAAGTTGAATTAATGTAAGATTTCAACATTCCACTTACCCAAAAAGATTAATAAAATGATTGCATGACTCTAGCACAACCTATAATTGATCATAGAATGTTTGGTGTAGTCTCATTTCTCATTTCAAATTAGTTTCACTCTATAATTAATTTTCATATATGTACAACAAATCAAACCAACTTTCTTATTTTGTAACTTAGTTTTCTCTCTGTATAATTCTTACACAAGTGCACAAAGAACCCATACCCTAATGTAAATAATAAAATAATTTTATACTTTTAGTTTGAAAAAAATTGAAAGATAATATCCAATTTGATTAGATTCACCTCACTAGCCATCTAATGCCCTTTATAAGTATTAAAAATTTCTCAAGTTTTTAACCATTGGTCTAAATAATATAACATATCTTGGTTGATTTTGGTAATTTTGTTCACAATATGTAGCTTTCAACATTTCATCTTTAATTTTAAACTATAGATGCCTATTGTTATTCATTAAATGATGGAAAGTTGGAGCAGTAAGACCTATTAAACCATTTAAAGATACTTCATATTTATTTTATTTTGTATCAAAACTATTTGAGAAATATTTTATTTACAATATATTATAATTTTATAGCCAATAACATTGTGTCAACATAATATGTTATATTATTTTTTATAATCAATAATTTATTTTATTTTTTTCTCAATAAGAAATGACCATGTTACTATGGTTATATTAAATAATATAGAGTTACTTCATAGGAAAAAATCCCATAAACTTATAGGTTACCTAAAAGGATAAACGTCTATTACAAAGAATCTTATTGGAGCTTGCAACCTTTGGAGGAGGTAGAACATTAATTGAAGCATTTGTTTCCACATAAAGGTGATTAAATAAAAGATGTAGGGCAAAAAAAATGGTCCAACACATCCATTGTAATGCCGCACTAGGGAACCTAGGAGAACTTAACCTAAACTTGCATCTAAGTTTGCAGAATAATTTTTTTTTTAAACAATTAACATACAAGATAAACATCAATGCAGAAGCAATTACCATTTACTCACAATAATACAATAACCAACACAAGTTACAACTCTCAAGGGTTCCTTGACAGATATTACTTTAACATTAATTAATTAATTTAGATTAGGTACAATTACAAAACTTATATGAACAAATGAAGGATAAAATAACATCACATAGAAGATGACATAAATACAACTGGTACCATAAGGTATCCATAAATCTACATCCACTGCACATGTTGCAGGGTATGTAATATAATAACAAAAATGAAGAACACAAGACATCTCTAAGAACTAATACAAAGATACAAGATCACAAGGAAGAAGATCAAGAAGAAGAAAAACACCTCTCCAACAATGAAGATCAAGAAGGAACAACTGCAACATGGATCATACATCACTGGTACACGAACATCAGAATCTCAAATCGTAAAAGAATCACTACCACCCGACCTCGTGAACCTAAATGGTCCACTCCCACCATGTTGAGGAGTTAACAATAGATCCCACTTGGATAACAAACATCAAACAGATCAAGCTAAGGAAAGGATCCTGAAAGCTCTCTAACTCAAGGCGAAAAATAATAATGCCAAGAAAGACTCATTAATCCAAAGGCAACCAACACATGTAGGATAACTAGACTATGCATAGGAAGGTGTCATCATGTACGTCTAACCCTTGATTCTCATCATGGTAATATTTTTGGATCTCAGCACTCAAGTGACCATACACAGTGCCAATGACCTCTCGTACAGACGAAGTCATCAACTATGCCAACTCATCCCTTAAAATGGGGCTAGTCATCTTCTCCATTCCCACCTTAGTCTATACTAGCACTAAGCCAGGGTGAGGAAACATATTTTATTAGGTTCATTTTAAAATCTCTCAATGTTATATTATGTTATCACTTGATTAAGATACTCAACAATAAGTGATCCTGGCAGCCACTTGTGGGCCCTGATGCTTATTGCAAGCCACCTCCTACTACATATCTAGGTAAACTACCCTAGGCTCACAAATCTCACATAGATCACAAGATGATAACAATGTCCCTCAGGACTGTTCCACAAAATAATAGGAACACACTAGTTCTCACATAGCCATGATATCACAAAACACTCTCAAAGTGTTCACAAAAGAATATACACACGATCCCATGGATTGGACATGAAAAGCCAATACCATATTCTCCTCTATAGAATATGAAGCACAACTGAATACGACATGAGCCCAAATGGTCAAATCAGGTGATGTTCGGAATAAACACACACATCAAACATAATACTGAAAACATAACCAACCAACTCATACCCCGGCCTCTATTTTTTTTTTTCCCCTAGGTCATCTAGTGCCCAATAACACATTAAGCAAAAGAAGATGCACCAAGCACGAAGAATACAACACTCACATTATTGAATACTAAAAATGATCTATAAGCATTTAAATTCCACATTGAATATAATTGAATCCAAATATACAACAATGAAATCTACTGGAAGAAACTGAAAGTAATCATTATAATAATAACATAAATAGGGAATATTCCCTAATATTGTCCTATGGATTCGACAGAATAAAAACCCCTATTTCAGTATATACACAACAATTCCCAATATGTTTCCAAACACAATATGCTTTTGTTATGCATAACTATATATCCTAGTGATGTAAGAGTGTCCATAACACTAGTAGATTTTATTACACCAAATCAATTATAGAATTTAGCTAAATCAATAGATAAGTTCAATTTAACTAAAAAATGAATAACATTCCATCTTTAAATAGCTGAATCTATTATATAACCAAAATTAACTTAATAAATTAATATATAAATATTAATTTATCAAAATTAATTAATCAACTATTAAGTTTTTTAAAACTAAAAATCAAATAGTAGTACATTGACAAACAAATTTTAATATATTAAAAATTAATCAACAAATGTCAATTAATAAATAATAGACATTAAATAATTAAAATTTAACTAAATTAATAATTAAAATTTTAATTAAACTAAAAACATTAAATAACAATTAACTACACTAAATTAATTTTTTTATTAAAACTATTAATAAAATGCAAAACTATTAAAAATATTAAAATTTAATTAACTATTAATAAACCAAAACAAAAAAAAAATAAGAAAAAGATTTGAGCGGGGGCGGGCCCATGCGCCCCACACTCCAAGGTTGCCCCCTCCTGCGTAGGCAGGAGTACTGCTACAGCAGTACTCGCTGCCTTGGGCAGCGCAGTACTGCCACAGTAGTACCCTCTACCACATGGGTAGAGAGGGGGGTAGGGGGGTGTGGTGGCCCCCGCCCCCATCACATGTTTTTTTTTTTTTTTTTTTACTTTTCAATTTTTTTATAATATTTTTTTTTCCAAACATTTTTCAAAAACGTATTTAATTTATATATATATTTTTTAAACAAAACTAACTCATTTACTTTATTATATATATATATATATATATATATATATATATATATATATTTATTTATTTATTTATTTTAACAGGTTTGGCATATTTTCGAAAATGAAAATACAAACCTGTACATAATTTTTCCAGAAATGGAAATATATGGTTTTATACAAATCCATGCCAAATTTTGTCTTTTTCTAATCTGTCTTTTTCCTTCTAATATTATTGCATTAATTTACATCCAAATTGGGTTTATGTGACTAGTTTTGTCCCATTCTGGTAATATTTTTTGACTGTATAATTTACATAGAATGTATATTTTTTCTAGAATGTAATTTTTCCAAGCCAAGTTGAATTTTCTCAAAAGCCTGTTAATTAATTTCAACAACTCAATAGTATAAACTATAGCTAGATTAATTTTTCATTTTCTAAGTGATCTAGGATGAATTTCCTCTCGAAATTTTTACAACATAACCTTAATATGCCAAGTCTATATAAAATCATGAAATAGCAAATATATGGGTTCTCTAAACCTCCAAATTGAAAGCATATATTAAAAAAAACAAATCTATATCTATAAATCAAATCAAGCATAGTAAAATACTGAAAATTCTACAGATGAAATCACAGGAAAGTTTCTTCAAACCCCTACCTCAATTCCAATACTAGAAACTAAAATAGAATGCCTATAGAATGTTGAAACCTCCAGATCTGATAATAGAAGAGCTCAATCCCGCATATTTGAATCACAGTATATGCAAAGCCCCATTCCATATGCATGCAATCTTCACCCAGAAACTCAGGTGCACACACAAAATCTCAAGAACATAAAAATGTCTCAAATTTTCCAAAGCTCTCTCCACAAATCTCCAACAACCTGATTGAATCTAAATGAATGCTAATTCCCCCTATTGGGGATTAAAATCCACCATTCATGCAATCCCTAAATGACTCACAATGCAACTCCTAATCAAACTCACACTCTTGAGTTGAAAGAAAATACTAATTAATAATTAAAAATATATATTTAATTGTGCACAACTAAACTTAGACTCTTAAAGACAAGCTATCACGTTTTTCAAACAAATCACATTCAAACTCAATAAAGCACATGTTAATATTAAAATCTATTATTAAATAATTTAATATTTCAAACATCATTAAATCATGCAATTTAATAATTTAAAAACTAATAGACAATATTAATCCTATTTTCACATAATTAATTAATTAAAACCAAATATCCTAATATTTAATATTTAATTAATTAATAGTCATACAAAAATATAGGAAATAAATTTAATATTATTTTCCAATTATAATATTAAATTCCATAACTATAGAAAATCACATAATCAATCAGCAATAAAACAAGATCATCAAATAAACATACAGACTCAAAGAAGGGATCCACAAACTTTGTCATCTGACAAATTCGGGTAGGGTAGTCAATAGATACTTATCCAACACTTAGGATAAATAGGCTTGGGATAGGGTTTTGGATCTGTGTTATCTCCCCTCTCTTACCATTTGAGATATTGTGATAGGGCATGCTCATCCTAACAATTCAGGGAAGACAATGTCCGGTACCTGCGAACCTGCATACAACACCCGCATGTACAAACATATATAAATATATAACAGACAATGGCGGGGATTGGTTGATCATGTGGATCTCGCAGGCAAGTAACTACGACTCCATCCCTCAACCACATTAGGCACGTCAAATAGAATTATAAAACAAACACATCAACTATACACATGCAAGTATGGGATCAGTAAAATCATAAGCATCAATGATTTTCTAACATATAATCTATCTTCCTAAAATAACCATAACATTTATAAAATCAGACTAGGGGCGAGGTACTACATCCACCCCCCCTAGGATTAGGCTTACTCCTGGAAGCCTACAAATAGATGAGGATATATATTCCCCCAAACATAAAGCATTTACTAAAAACAAAATGTAACATCTGAAAACAAGCCATCGAATAAGAACATGATATATAGTCATTAAGAACAATATAATATCTAGTTTAAGAACAAACTGAAAATCACATTGATCAATTATTCATTTACAATTCAAATAAATCAAAACATTTATTCATTCATCATCACAGAAAACATCTAGGTTCAATCTCATAAAGAACACATTCATAACTATAACAAATAATAAAATTGAGGAGTTCATGAAAATCTATCTAGTTAATGCAACACCTATGCAAACATATAGGATACACAATGATTCTAATCTCACACAACAAACATAGTATCATCTCTGTGATGTCCTCCCTTATACATACTATTAGGGGTCCATGATGAAAATGATAGAAACAAAACTTATCATAGAATAGGGCCAACAATAACTAACATTCGGAGTAGCCACCATAAAACTGAAAAGGGAAAACCCAAGTGGGTGAATCATAAGTCCAACATTAAATCATGAGAGCTCTCAATTTTAACAATAAATTAAGTGTGACTAGCGTCACAAAATAGATAACAAAAGGGAAGAGTTAGGTGACTAATCCAATCACAAGAAAGTCTAAAATTTCAATGCTAGCCCATACACATCACGAACAATTCATAAATCAACCAAAAATGAATCATCAATCATAACACATCCACATAACAAGGTGACTAGTAGTAGCCACACTCAATGGAGTAATCGTTTCTTGACATCCAAAGGTATTTCACCCCAGATGCATTAGAGAAGGTAACCATGCACAATTACACAGTCCAGTCACCTATGACAATCACTAGGCAAGGTGATATCTCAAAGACATTTAAGAGACACAAGAACATAAATGTTTAGATGTAGTTTAATGGTTATCAAAACACAAAAGGGTTACATGTCTATGTTTGGTTTTCAAGTTTAACAGTTTACACATCTAATGGGCACACAACTTCCTAGAGTTCCCAATGTAGAACCTGGTGCTCTGATATCCATAAGGACCCACTAAGGGATAATTTGTCATGAGCATGCCATGAAATCATTCAGAAGAAATAGATAGATTAATTTAAATACTAATATCAATAAAAAATGAATTAATCATTAATACTTAAAAATATTTTATTTGAAGTGTTATCCTTATTTAATTAAGAGCTATTTTATTTATTTTAAAAGAAAATTTATATTAATTTAATAATCATTCAAAAAGCATTTTATTTTATCAAAAAATTAAATTCACATGAGATTCTAGTAAGTAAACCATTCCACAATACTTTCTATAAAACTTAATTTACTTTTCTTCTTACTAATAAATTATAATATATAATAACAAACACTCTATATAATTAATTTTGTTGAAAATTTAGTGGAAATTTTTTCCTGTATAATTTTTTTATATTAAAAAGGTATGTTTGAACTACCTAGAGATAATATTGTGTGGTGTCCTCCAAGAGGTAGGATAAAAATAAATTTTGATGGGGTGCTAGAACTAAGGGAAATCTTAGGCCTGTTGGAAGTTGAGGAGCATTGAGAGATGATCGAGGTAGGTTTATTTCAATGGTGGCACTCCTTTTGGGTACCCAAACTAACCACTTTGTTGAGTTTTTGGCAGCTTGTAACAATTTAAAAATGGTACATTCTCAAAGTATCAAGAAGTTTTTTCTTGAAGGCAGTTGTTTAAATATTATTCAATGCTTTTAAAACACTAAAATTCCAAGTTGTTCAATATAGACCCTCATTAAGGAGTCCATAGCCCTCATTACTTCAATAAATGAATGTTATATTTCCCACATCTATAGGGAAGGAAATAAACCTTTTGGTATCATTTCCAACCTAGCGGTTTCCAACATTTCTTTGCTTTGGAATTCTCACAACCGCTTATCCTTTAATATTCATTCCATTATTAAAATTGATGTACAACAAGAGTGCATTGGAAATGTCATCTAATGTCATCATGAACCTGGATCAAATGACATGGATTTTATGTATTTTTGGGCCTCCTTTGTTTTCATCAATTTGATTTGTATTGTGTTGAATTTTAGATGATTATCTAATTTCTTGATTCTTGTGATGGATATGGTTAGAGACAAAAACAAATTTGAACCTCTTTCCTAAAATAGGAATAGGAGAAATGGGGAGTCAAGAAAATTCTAGAGGATGGTGGTTTTACCCTCTATCTTGAAAAACTCTAGAGCTATTACCTTGAATCCATGAAGGCTTTCATAAAGGGCTAGAAGGATCATACCTTATTTTTTATTAAGGAAAATAAGGTTTTGAGGGGACCCCGAAACCCCTTACAAATAGATTTTGAGGGGGATCTGGAACCCCACTAAGAAGAATACCTGCAAAAGATATAGCATTACAAGGCAATAGCCTAGAACCAACAAACAATCAACAAATTTACAACATAGATCATGTAATGCTTGAGCTACCCAACTAAATCCATCACGAGGCTAAAGCCTTACACCAAATAAATTGTCTCCCAAGTGAGGAGATCCTTGGGGTTCGGGAAGACACCCCCAAAAAAACTTTGGGTTTTGACATGGCTCCCAAAACCATAATAATAAACAACCTAAAAAAATACAGCTGCCTCAAGCCACAACTATGTTTTGACATGGCTCCCAAAACTATACTTGATCTTTTAGTGAAATCATCAAAAGAAAGATTGCACTCCTTCTCAATAAATGAATCAAGGAACTGGCCCAAAGGAGAACCAATATCATAAAAGACACACTAGATTTCACCTCCATAGGAATACCAACCACCACCCATGGTAAAGTAGCCAACAAAGGGACCCATTGTAGAAGAGGAAAGCTCCAACCCAAAAAACACAAAGAGCCATCACCAAGTGCACCAAAAGACACAAATAAGAAAAGGAGCATCCAACGCAAAGAGGATAGAAGGAAAGTTGAGGCCACAATAAAGCCCCCAATCAAAATATTGTCACAGCTAGCCTCCTTGAATAGTCTAGAAATCAAATGCTTCTCACCTGCCTCTAAAAAAAATTATGAATGGAAATTCAATAGCCACATGAAGGAGTAGAGTGTTACATGCACACTAAAGCACCATATCTTATAATGCATAAAACCAACCACACCCATCCACACAAAGGAAAGAAACCACCAATCAGCACCAACAAGAGATTTGAGAGAGAGAGAGAGGTACCAAGAGGAGAAGGGAAATAGAAGAAGGGAAAAATCATCAAAGCTCCCCCTCTTAAGAAAGTTAGCAACATCCACCACCACCCACCAATCAGAAAGGAAACCCAACACCCCTAGGAGAAAACCTCCCAAAGACAACTCTGAAGAGAAACCAGGACTAGAATAGAGAATCAAGGAACAAACATCCCAAAGTAGAAAGGGAAGGGAGAGGGGAATGAGATCATCAAAGCTCCCTACTAAAATAAAATCAACCCCCTCAGACCCAACCAAATCTAAATTCAAGAAATCTCTACCAAGAAACTCAATACTAGCACCAAAAGAGAAATAACTCCCAACAAACCAAAGAGTATTCTTCTCCAGAGAAAATATAACTTTGACCAGAAAGAGGGAGGAAGAAGGGCCAAGATCATAAAAGCCCCCTCTCATAATAAAATCAGCACCAACCACCACCTCCACCCAAACAAAGGCACCTGTAGACACTTAAAAATGGACAAGTGCTTTTAAATCACAAAATTGCAAAATCTTTATCAAAATGCACTAATTCTCATAAAAAGGATCAAATCAAATCAAATGGACATTTATTAAATCAAATTGGACAAAATCAATTAAATCAAATAATGATGTTAAATAATTAAATCAAGGCTTAAAGGGGTGAAAACACTATATAATTTATTTTAATCAATTAATTGTATTTATTTAAATCAAAAATCAAAATGAACCTATTCCCTTACATGGATAAGTTTAATTAATTAATTGAATTTAATTAATCCTAATATCTTTCAACAAGTTGAGCAACTAATGAGAATTGAGGACAAAAAGACACACATCACTCAAAAAGAATGAATCTCAATCACTCATTCCAATCTTTCAATCTCAACCACTCAATTTTGTTCTTTTGTCCAAAGCTTTGAGACAAACATTTAAATTGTCCCCCCATTTATGAACATTGCAAAGTATTTGACTCAAACAAAGGTAAATCATGGTTAATTCACTCTACCCCCTACCCTTGGGAATTTACTATAAGTATGAGGCATTTTGAGAGTAATAATCATCTTAGAATTCATTTACAAAGCATCACCATTATAGACAATTTCATAGCAATCAAGAGCATTTGAGAGCATTTGAATTATCTTTGTATCAATTTGAGAGTTAGTGAGCTAGAATAAGCATTTGTAGCATCATATTTTCTCATTTTAGAAGTGTCACTAGTGGAGATTGAGCTGAGAGCTTCACTTACCACATCTGATTAGAGAACCATGAGATGTCATGGATTTTTTCATTTCTTAGTTAAATTTGTATTACATTTACTTTGATTTGATAGTTAAATATCCTAATTTCATGAAGGTGTTTAGCATACACACACAAATGGCACCCACCGTGGGGCTCTAAGCCTCATTTCTAACATTTCTATCATTTTTTGTGTGTTTTATCTTCACTTTTACGTGAAATTTTTGTAGAAAATAGGCAAAATGATGCGTAGAAAGAATTAACTGATGCCTGTGCTTACTGTTCTGCCGCTTCAAAGCAGTTATCTGACACTTGCTAGATAAATTGTTGCACCTGGGAGATAAATTGTCATGCTCAGGACTATAAATAAATGCCTATGACTGGAGAAGTGTCACATGTTAGCTGACTTCTACCACCTCTCATAGCCTTTACGACACAATTTACACAGACAGTCATGCCTAGTATCTTCTAACTGACGCTTAATTTTTGTGAATTGCCACTTTTAATAGCTCATTTCACGCAGTTTACATTAATTGTTATGCTTAGTAAATAAATTGTCATGCCTAAGTAACTTTAAATAACGCTTGAGCCACTGGAAAGTGATGCTCGCTATTGTTAAAGTTATGCTTGCTAACAGTTTAATTACGCGTATAAGCTGGACAATGATGCCTACTGTCTGTTGTTTTAATTTGCTATCAAATTGATAAATTCAATTATCTTACTCTCTGTCTGTATTTTTTTACTGTAAATGAGTAGGCACAGAAAGGTTCAAAAGCCAAAGAGCAGGTTCAACCAAGAAAATAAGGCTTTGGCTAGGAAGATCAAGAAGGAAAATGTTGAGCACATCAAATCAATCCTTGAGGAGTCACAAGAAGAAGAAAATAAGGTATATCATAACTATCTCAAAATTGTAGAAGCTTAAAACAATAAATTTGTATCTCTCAATTGGATTTTCTCTCCTTAGTTCAAGTTTTCATCAAAATTTGCAAATAAGGTTTTAAAATTCAACATAAAAGTTTGCTTCTTCAAATTTGATTTGGTTTCCCTCATTGTGATTGTTTGTGTTGACTAACTTTCTGGTGGATAAGAACATTTGGAAAGGAAAGCTATTGCCAAGGTAAGGTGAAAAATGACAAAATCACTCAAAAATGCCCCTAGCTTATGCTAGCTACAAGGAGAGGTAAGCCTTAAAACTAGTCAATATTTTCCCTTAGATTGTGGCATTGAAGCATTTCCAAAATCTAGTAATTACAAACAGCCTCTCTTTGTTTGGAAAGTTTAACATTTAGGCCTATGCTCTTCACTTCTTCTAGTGAATCAAAATGTCATTGAACTTTTTGATTAATAAGAAAGGTTGAGGAATCAAACACATAAAAATCAAAGCCCCTTTGTTTGTGGAGGAGAGTAGAAATACTCAAATCCCTATAGTTAGTGGGTGAAAGAAATTGAACATTGCTAATTATGTTTGGGAAATTAAGGAAAATTTAGGGATATGCTCTTCACCTTTTGGTGAACCAAATTCCCAAAAGCTTGTTCTTAACTCCATTTCCTTTCTTTACATGAACATGATAGAACAATAGAGGGCCTGCCTCTTGAGAAATTGCCTTAATGAGGCCGGTGAGAGGGAACGACCCAAGTGGGAGACAACCACCTTCACCACAGTAATATCCAACCCACTATAATAAAAATACACTTTTCCTTAAAAGGGAAGTGGCTATATTATGTACAAGTGTCCACTTCCTCTAGTAGTCCTCACGGATTGTGCCAAATCGTGCTTTTGTGTGTGTGGGAAGCCTGCAAGTGGGTATAAGAACTTGACATAGTTTAGAATGGAATTGTTCAATAAAACTTGATAAATAGCAAGCTACCTCATAGAGCCAAAATGTTAAAAAGCCAAATTTGACTATAGGTAGACTACTTGGAATTCTTTCTTGTGCAATACTTGTGGAAAATGATCAAGAATATACACTTTAGTGTGTTTTAGGGACACGATTAAACATTGATGTGTGTGTTGCGATTGTGTTCCATTTTCAAACAAAAGAATTCCATAAAACTGATCTTGAAATTTTTAAAATCTAAAATTCACAACTTGGTCAGCAAAGTGCCGCCTGTGCATATAGAAATACCACCTATCAGCAGTAAAGTTATGTCTATGACTGTTCAGAAAATGTGTATCAATTGTGAATTCACACCTAAGACATATTAAAAGATGCATATAAAAATTGGAAAAAATGACTATCAATGGTAAAGTGTCACCTACACACCTGCAGTGTGCCACCTAACTCAATTCCAATTGACACATATAAATTTTTAAGTCATGCCTACACTCAAGCAGGTGACACCCATAAACCCAAAAGGGAAAACAGTGAGTACTTACTGAGGGGTTCAAAAAATTTTGATCACATATTTAGATACCCTTTTCCATGTTCCTACTGTTCCAACATCCAACCTAGTCAAAAGTCCTGGTACTACACAATTTTTGAAAATTTCCCAAGGATTTGGCCACGGGCATGATCAAATCTTATTTTCTAAGTGGTTTGTTCATGCCTACTTTTACTAGATCATACTACATCAAGAAAACCTTGCAAGCAGATGAGACTTATTTGAGACAAGAGATCCCTTACCTAGGTGACACTTCTACCACCCCAAGAGTACCCCAAAAATCACCTGCTCAAGAAGTGGAAGACAACATGATGTACTAAAGTGGCATGGGTAATAACAACAATAGTGGCATTGATCCAAAAAATCAAGGTGATGCAAATAATGGAGGTATTGACCCGAATAATCAAGGTAATACCAATAGTGGAGGGATGGATCAAATTACTCAAGGGATTGATACCACTAACCATAGAACTAATGTCAAACCAACTACCAAAGATGCAACTGATGACAAGGTTGATGAAGCCATTCAATGCCCCTACTTCACAAAACTCATGGAAAAAGAAATGGCAAGAGATAAAGAGAAGTATTTCATGGACCTAGCCCGAGCAGGTCTTAAGCTTCCCCGAGAGTATGATGTGAATCAACTTAGACCACCAGAAGTTGAAGAGAGTCTCATTGACATCATGAACAAGAATTTTAAGATTTTTCAAATGCAACTAGATACAATCAAGAAAAGTGGGGCTCCTAAACCCTTTTCTATTGAAGCATTGTGTCCATTCTCATTTGATAAAAGTCTAGTCATGGTACCATTCCCGATCAATGTAGTGTTTCCCAAGTATGACAAATATAAAGGAATGTCAGATCCACAAGATCACCTATGGGAATTTTTTGCATTGAGATTAGAGTTCATGCATGATACCACCTATTTAATAAGACTATTCCCAAGAAGCTTAGGATGTATGGCCATGGAGTGGTTTTCTAAACTACCATCCGACATTAAAACCTTTGAAGAACTAGCTTCAAAATTTGTGGCACATTACTCATACAACATCAAGCATGAGGTCACAATGATAACATTATGTAACACCAAACAAAAGGATGGAGAAGAATTCATCATCTTCCTACAAAGATGGAGGATGGTATTTGCTAGGTATCCTAGGAGTGTGCCTGAAAAGGAGAACATGGATATATTCATCAATAGCTTGAGCTACAAGATGAACTACTGATTGAGAATGCAATGCCCCAAAACCTTCCAAGACCTTATAGAGAATGGAGTAACAATGGAAGAAGTTTTGGTTAAGAGTGGAGAGTTGAAATTGTATAAAGATAACAACAATAACTCCAATAATAAAAACAATCAGAATAAGAATTGGTCCAATAGCTATAATCAGTTTGGATCGAAGAACAACAATAAGGGAGTAGTCAATGATGGGGTTGTTGATTCTAGTAATTTGAAGGTGACTCCATTTTCTCTCACAAGAACACCTAATCAGGTAAACAATGCAAACTAGGCCTCCAAGGCACCTTTCAACAACAATGCTAATAGTGGCAACCAAAGGAGTAACAAATCTAATAAATTCTTGGTACCAATTCCTAAGAGGAACTTCACACCTTTGGGTGAACCCCTCAAAAAATCATTAAAGACCCTCATGGCTAACAACATCATTAATCTACCTAGCATTCAACCTTATGAGCCACAAAACAAGCCTAGTTGGTGGAGTACAAATAGCCGTTGTGAATACCATAGAATTCAAGGGCACATGAGAAATGATTGCTTGCAGCTAAAGAACATGGTGCAAGACTTGATTGATAGTGGTATGATCACCATTGATGGACCTCAAAGAAATGAAGACCATATGGCTTTCAAACAACCCTTTTCTAAACATGACAAAGGTGAATCATCCAATGGAAAGAAACAAAGTAGCAATAACATCAATTTTGCGCCACCCTATGATAATGTTGTGAATGCTATAGTGATCAAAGAACAACCCCAAAAATAGACATCTAATGTTATCACTAGGGGCCAGACTTCAAGGATTACCCTACAAGGGGTTGATCCTAAACCTATTGGCCCTCCACAATCCAACATTGTGATCAAGAAATCTTCTACAGCAGTGAAACCGTATAGTTTGGTAGATCAGCTACAAAGGACTCCAGCACAAATCTCTATCTTGGAGCTATTAAAGCTATCTCCCAACCACAAGGAAATTTTAGAGAAAGCTCTAGTAGAGACTAATGTTCCTACTAACTTAGAAGAGGAGAAGTTTCAAAACATGGTAGGGCACCTCATTGCACCTCATTGCCTTTCATTTTCAGACCAATATGACATGTCTATTACTCATCCCCAAAATCTACCATTGCATAGAGAGGTCTTGATTGAAAGACATAAGGTCAAAAGAGCTCTCATAGATGGGGGAGCTAGTCTTAACATCTGCACATTGATTCTTGTCAAATCCCTAGGATTATCCGAGTCCTATAATGATCCTATGAAAAGAATCACCATAAAGGCCTATGATGAAGTTGAAAGAGCCTCCAAAGGCATGATTGTATTGCCCATTCAAGTGGGACCTATCAAAAAGGACACAAATTGCCAAGTATTGGACATGGAACTAACTTATAATATTTTATTGGGGAGACCATGGATCCATGAGATGCAAGCGGTTCCATCCATGTATCATCAATGCATCAAATTTTTGTACATGGGTGATGAAATCATGGTTGGAGGGGACTCAAATCCATTCCAATATTGCAATGCACTTAAACCCCTTCATGAGCTATTTATTCCCCATAATCGAGAAGGAATTATCCAAAGAGCTACCATTGAAGATGTCAAAATGGATGATCCTATGTTAACATTAAGTGCTACTTCAAACCCTCCTCAAGCTAGCTCAATGATGTCAACTAAAGGAAAGGAGAAAGTGAGTTACAAGGGTTCAATGTCAAATGAAGATTCAGATCCAGTGCCTAAATTAGAGCTAGTACTTTTCAAACCCACAAAAGAAGAAAAAGATAAAGTTAAAGAAGAGTGCTACAAGAAAATGAGTAAGATGATGGATACATTTGAGAAACAATGAAAGATTAGTTCCAAAGGAGTAGGGGAATATTCTATTTCCCTATTTGACTTGCCCACATCTCCAAGAACGCATGGGAAACCATCAAAAGAACATCTCCCTCATAAGTATAACTCTTACTTCATGAGAGAAAGTGACAAAGCCACATTTGATAAAGAAGAAGATGAAGTCCTTCAATGACTTTATCATGATGAAGATGACACCTCAAGTACTCTCATAGAAAGAATCCAGCACATTAACATTCAAATCGATCAATATGGGAAAGGATTTGAGATAATGCAAAAAATGGGGTACAAGGGAAGAGGACTCTTAGGCCAAAGAAATAGAGGTTTACTAGAGCCTATTGAACCTTCTTGGAGGGAAAAAGAAGAAAGATCAGGGGTAGGCTACCAATACAAAGGAGAAAGCTCCAGCCCAATGCATGATTCATATCCTCAAGTAAACATGTTGGAATCTAATGTGGATAGTGATGACTCTCAGGATTATGAATGGGATACTTTATCCAATGAATCTTGTCATGATAAAGAGGTAATCACCATACATACTTATGCTAAGGTTCAAAAGTAGCAAACTCAAGCTAATGAAGAGCCTAATATAAGAGAACTCAACATAGGAAAAGCACCTGTTAATTGACTATGGATAGAGGAATTTTGGGAACCCTTAGAGGAAGATGATTCAAACATTAGGATTAATCCACGGGTTGTATTTCTTGTGTTATTTCCCATAGAAGTCCTTGAGGACTCAAGTGAAGAGGACTTTGATCCTTCTTCCATGGACCATCTTGAGGAAGCTCACGTTATAGATCTAAATGATACAATGTATGAACCCTCCAATGAAGTCATGTCCATAAACCCCATTGATGACACTTTACCAAATAAAACCTTATCCTTGATAAACCCCAAACTTATTGACTGGGACCTAACTGAGCCAAGTGACTTACTCTATTTCCCAAATGACCAAGCAATGGCCCAATACCTTAATGCGGTTGCCCTCTTTCCCAATGAATTTGAACCAAACATGATGGAAGTAGCGGGGGTTCAATATCTTAATCCAAAGAAAAAAATGAAAAAAAATAAAAAATTGAAAAGTTCTAGTGATGAAAACCACTATGTGGCAACACTAGAACCAACAAAAATAAAGATAAAGGATGTTTCCTATGGTGAAAACTAAACTATGGCACCAAAGGAAGAGAGGTTGGATACCCTACCTGAACATGAGGAAGAAAGGTCACCTATTCTCATAGAGCCAACAGAAAAGGTCAACATTGGGACAGAATTGGATCCAAAATTTATACACTTGGCAACATCACTTACACCTTTAGAAAGAAAGGATTTTATCAATTTCTTCCAAAAATAACAAGTGAACTTTGCATGGTCCTATGCCGACATGCCCGGATTGGATCTTGACTTCATTATGCACCATTTAAATGTTAAACCAGGGGTTAAGCCTGTCAAGCAGAAGTTGAGAAAGATGCACCCACATGTAGCTCTCCTAGTCAAGGCAGAATTAGAAAAAATTTTAAAGGTGGGATTTATAAGAGAAATAGCCTATGCTGAATGGATATCTAATATTGTACCAATCACCAAACATGACAAATCCATTTGTGTATGCACAGACTTTAGAGACTTGAATCTTGCATGTCCTAAGGATGACCTCCCACTCTTGAGCATTGATGCAATAGTCAACTTGACAGTGGGTCACTCCATGTACTCATTGATGGATGGTTTCAGCAGATATAATCAGATAAAAATTGCACCTGAAGACCAAGAGAAGACAGCCTTTACATGCCCTTGGGGCACCTTTTGTTGGAACATCATGCCCTTTAGCTTAAAAAATGTTGGAGCCACATATCAAAGGGCAATGGAAACTATCTTCCATGATATGATGCACACATTTCTAGAAGATTATGTGGATGACATATTGGAAAAGTCACACAAAAGAGAAGATCACCTACAAATTCTAAAAAAGATATTCACCCGGTTGGAGCAATTCAAAGTAAGGCTAAATCCAAAAAAATGTGCCTTTGGTGTCCAATCTGGCAAATTGTTAGGCTATATAGTTTCAGCAAAAGGGATTGAAGTGGATCTAGAAAAAGTACAAGAAATAATGGATAAGGAAATCCCAAAGAACATAAGCCAAATGAGATCCCTCCAAGGCAAAATACAATCCATCAGAAGGTTCATTTCTCAATTGGCCAAAAAATGTCATTCATTTACAAGGTTGCTACACAAAGATACTATTTTCATGTGGGATGAAGAATGTGATCAAGCCTTCACTTTACTAAAGATTTATCTAATAAATCCACCTATCCTAATGCCACCAATCAAGGGAAAACCATTGCTGCTATACATATCCACTACCGAAAGGTCTCTAGGAGTTCTTTTGGTGCAAGAAGATGAGCAAGGAAAAGAAAGAGAAATCTACTACTTGAGTAGGACATTGATCAAATATGAACTTAACTACACATTCATGGAGAGAGCTTGTTTAGCAGTTGTCTTTGCATCCCAAAATTTGAGACATTATATGTTGATGCACAAGGTGAAATTAATTGCAAAAATTGATCCTCTAAAGTATTTGCTAAGCAAAACTGCCTTAATGGGTAGGATAGCAAAATGGGTCATGGTATTAAGTGAGTTTGACATTGAGTATGTGGATAGGAAGGCAATAAAATGACAAGTGATAGTAGATCACTTAGCTGAAAATCCATTGACTTCTACACAAACCATTCAAGTGGAATTTCTAAATTCCACAATTGTAAACATAGAAGCAAAGACATGGAAGTTGTACTTCGACAGCTCATATACACAAGGAGGTTCTAGGGCTAGCATATTATTGATTACCCCTCAAGGGTACACTATTCCCAAGTCCTACAACCTTTTGTACCCATGCACAAACAATATAACTGAATATGAGGCTTTAGTCATTGGCATCAAGATGGCTTTAGAATGGAACATCACCAAACTACAAGTATATGGATATTCTCAACTAATAATCAATCAAGTCAATGATGAATACAATACCAAAGATGAAAAACTAATGCCATACAAGACTATGATTGATGCTTGGAAAAAGTACTTTTCTTTGATAACCTTTGAGAAAATTCCAAGAGAGAAGAACAGAGTAGCTGATGCAATGGCAACCTTGGCTTCCTTACTTCAAAAGCCAGATCAAAATGAGAAGTATGAATTCTTGGTGGAAGAGTTAGCACAACTGACATTTGACCTTCCTGACACCCAAATTGTTTCCCTACTTCATGGACATGACTCACCTTGGTATGGCCCTATATATACCTATCTCAAAGACCAAGTGCTACCTTTAGACCAATCACAAGCCCAAAAATGAAATTTCATACGCCAATCAGCCCATTACATAATCCTTTCCGAAACAATGTATCGTAAGGGTCTTGACAGGATGTTACTTAGATGTCTAGAGGAAGAGGAGTCTAAGTTAGCTTTACATGAGGTTCACGAGGGCATTTGCGGGTCACACTCAAATGGATTAAACTTAGCCAAGAAGATCCTTTGTATGGGGTATTTCTAGAAAACCTTAGAGAAAGATGCTTGTCACTTTGTCAAAATATGTAGCAAATGTCAATACCACAGTGACATGAAACATGCACCGGCACAAGAGTTATGTCCCTTTGTTACACCATGGCCATTCTACCAATGGGGATTTGACTTGATCGGTGTCATCTATCCACCTTCTTCTAACGGGCACAAGTACATCATCACCACAATGGAGTATTTCACTAAGTGGTTAGAAGTGGTTCCTTTGATTACAACCACGGGTAAACAAATTTCCATGTTCATCTTGAACCACATCATTTGTCGATATGGTATCCCTCATGCCATAATCATAGATAATGGAAAGAAATTCAAAAACAAAGATGTGGATGAACTTTGTGGCACATTTCATATCACACATCACTCTTCATCTATTTATTATCCTCAAGGAAATGGACAATTCGAAGCTACAAATAAGATCATCCTAAAAATCTTGAAGAGATCGGTAAATAAATCAGGAAGAGGTTTGCATGTGAAAATTAATCCAGCATTATGGGCCTATAGAACTAGTATTCGGACACCTATGGGAGCTACACCATTTTATTTAGTCTATGGAGCTGAAGTTGTTCTACCTTTGGAGGTTGAAATCCCATCTTTACGAGTATTACTGCAAGGCCTAATAACAGATGAAGATTATAGAGTTGCTAGACTTCAACAATTAGAATTGTTAGAAGAACACCAAACACAAGCCTATGAACACTTGAAAGTATATTAGAATAGAATCTCAAGGAACTACAATAAGCATATCAAATCGAGAGCCTTTCAAGTAGGAGACTTAGTGTTAAGAGAAAACCCAAAGAATCAAGCTGAAAGAGAAAAGAAAGGAAAATGGGAGGCTAATTGGCTTGGTTCGTTCATCATTGTTTCTTCATTTGGAACGAGAACTTATAAGTTAGCAGATTGTGAAGGAGAAGAGCTACAAGAACCTATCAATAACATTCATCTAAAGAGGTTCTATACATGAGGTAGATGAAAGAGTATAAAGAGTATTAGATGAGGAACATCATATTTATTGTACATAGTTAAAGAGATCTTGAAAATACCAAAAACATTGGAAAAAGGAAAAAAAAATTGAAAAAAGAAAAAAAGTGCCTTGGTGAAAACCTATCAATAGGTGCCTTGGTAGCAAAAAAATTGAAAAAATTGCAAAAAGAAAAAAGAAATAAACCCAAAAGGAAAAAACTTGGCAATCAAGAACCTTTTGTTCCCTTAAGTCTTTCCTTCAAGTCGCATGTGTACATATTGCATTTCCATCATCTCACTTGTAAACCTTCATTGCATCCGTCATTTTTGCATAGTCATAATAAAGCCTTTCAGTTACATCATTGCATTTCCTATGGCCCTAAGTTTGTTACATGATCACATTTATTACTTGGGGGCAAAAGAGGATTGGAAATTTGGCACCAAATGGATTCAATAGTGCTACATTCGGTCATATTAGAGAGAGACTTATCAGAGCTTCAGAAAGAGAGAGATTTTGTTGAACCTTTGATGGCTATCATTGTTCACACCCAAGTATTTGATCCTACAACTTGATCCTTGAACCTTCATTGACTTTATTATTCAGGATTAAAAATTGACAAACACTTTAAAGATCAGAATACTTGGAAACTCTATTTGAAAATCATGAAACATTGCAAAACACTTGAAGTTTTCTTTTGATAATCTTTATGGAATTGACTTTTATCACATCTTTTTAGCTAATCGATGATGTTTCAACTAGATTGGCGATGATAGAGACATGATATTTTCTTGCCTTTGAGTGACTATTTTAAGGAAGATTCATCAACTTATGAGAATTCATCTAATGACATGGTCATCAAAGAACCATTGAGGACTATCACATAAGATGAAGGATTGACCTTTGCTTGTTTATGCAAATGGATACCTTGGCTATTTAGATCTTCTATATCTTAATACCAAAATCCACTTGCAACATTGAATCCGTTGAAACTAGTATCCATACTCCCATAGTTTGGTCATCCAACTAGTGAGGGTTGTACTAATTTCCAAAGAGGTTACCAAAAGCAATAAAAAGTGGTATTCATATCATCATGATGTGGTCAGTGATGGTTGTACTTTCTTTCTAGTCCCAAATTGCTCAATGATGAAAATTTATCTCTATGGCATTTCTTTTCTAAAAGCTAGTGACACTTAGTTGCATTGCATTCCATTATCATGTTAGATTAATTGCATTTGTTTGTGGTTATTTTCCAAGGACAAGGGGGTACATTAATAATCTTGGTTAGTTAAAACATTAAAGAAATGGGGGGTTAAATCACACATCTTATCCTTGAATATCAATCAAAGTGAGGTTATCTTTTGCATTCATGCATAGCATTAATCATTATTCATTATCCATCTATCAGAAAAGCAAGACAAAAGAAAGAAAAAGATTCATTACCCATACATCATTTGCATACATATAATTAAGGATAGAACTGCATACATAAAAAAAAACAAAAAACATAGGACCATTCATATCCATATTTCAATAAAACACTTTGCATCCATACATTGAAAAATAGAAGAAAGCACCTCATAAATTCATACATCAATGCATCCATCCATCTATATCATAAATGAGATACGTTGCATCCATAGCATAATCAAAAGTAAAGTGCATCATAAACATCATATAGCTACATATAAAGATAATCTCATAACAAAACTCATCAAGAGAATCAAGGAAGTATATCATCATATAAGTGTTCCTCAACATCAAATGATCCAATACATCAATATATCAAGATACAATGTCATGAAAGTGATTAATCAATGTTCTGATCAATAACAACATCAATAACATGATACAATGGACATCAACAATGAGAAAATTTGTCATCAAATCATCAAGAACCCATAGCAACACCTGATCCATCCCCAACAACTGATCCATCTGGACCTCTACCATCCTATCTATCCTATGAAGGAGGAGCCTAAGAAGTGCTCGCTACACTATGGCTCTGTGCCATCATCATCATGAACTATTTCATCAAGGTAGCTACCTAATCTAATCTTCCCACAATAGTAGATACATATGTCCTCAGTGATTGCACCTCTCATGCTACACTATCAATACTAGGAGCAGCCTATGAACTCTAACCCATATCCTCTAACTACTGAACCTGTGGAGGCACCTATTGTGTCAGAACCTGATCCTATTGTACCTGATCTTGATCCTGTTGTGCTAAGGCAACTCGATGTAACTGAACTAATGGATCCATACCCCTAGGAATCTATCTAGTAGCCTCTACATGAACCTGTCTCTTCTATCTCTGGTGTCTCTTCTACCTATCAACTACTGCTCTAGGTGCCTGGTCCTATTGAACATGTCCTTTATCTCTATCCCTAGCATGCCCACCTCTCACCCATGGGCCATCTCATCCACTAGCAATAGCTCTAGGAGCTCTCTGTGCTCATCACCTCTGACATCTCCTCCGGCCACTACCCCCACCATCCCCATCATCTTTGTCATCATCATCATCCTCAGATCTCTCATCGCGACCTGGGATAGGCTATGTTGGATCTGTAAATCTAGGAAATATTTTTTGAGCCCACCACTCTCAAAACTCATGGGACATACTAGCATTAGCAACACCTCCAATCATCTCCCATCTGCAATATGCCAAACCAGCAATCTAAGCTCAAGCAAACTAATAATCTATTTGAGCACCCCACATGGATCTCTCTGCCTGAACTCAAGCATATAATGCCATGCCCTGTGGCATATCCTATACTCTATTGTACTGACAAGAAACTCAACCAAAGCAAAAATGCTCAATAATAGTAGTAGACCTGTCGATCATCCATCAAGGAGAAAACATATAGGAGATCTCATCATCGTCCTCCCTCCATCACTCACATCCTATGTATGGCTACCACTGAACCTGATCAAGATCATCAATCTATCAGTGCTAATACTCAGTCTTGCCCAGATGATGTTGGACAACCATGCTGCTATACAAAAAAGCATAAGGAAAACCACACCGCTGAATCCGATTTGAAACTAGTCTAGTAATGGGAAGATGCTCCCATACCCACAACTACAAAATCACTACACCTATTGATAATGAAGCACTCTCTCTATAAACAACCTCATGTAAATCATGATAAAGTTGTGCCAACACACATGAGCCCCAATCGAAGCATCGAGGCTATGCAAGAAGATCCTCTAGTATCCTACCCCATCCAATTGAGAAGCCACAACCTCGACAGTCAGGAAGTAGTAAACTGCCGATCAAAGCACCAAGTACCACTAGCAATGTGGGGAACAAAGAAAACTAAGCCCAAGTGATAGTATCATGATCAATAGTGTTGTCTCCAAACACTCATCTGCAGACTATGCTATCATAGACAGAATCATAATAGACCATCTCACCATAGCAAGGAATGTGCAACAATCTGTATACATCCTCTAGAGTGATGGTCATCTCTCTAAAAGGAAGGTGAAATGTGTTGTGGTCAGAGTGCCATCACTCTACCATTGTAGTAAGTAAACCATGGTTTAGCTAAAATCACAGGATGTCCAGGAGAAAGCTGAGGCCACACATCTCAATAACTCGATACTCTATAGAATTCAAAGCTTGACCTAAATCAATGACCCAAGACACTACGGTCCGTATATATAATCTACAAAAATTTTCCTATTTGGAAAATCAAAGGAATCATATCAGTGTACCATATCAATGAGTTATCCTAAGTCAATCAGTCTATCAAAAACTTAGAATCAACATAATCAAACCCAGTCCCATTTGTTCATGTCTCTTTATCCTTAGAATGAAGCATCAATACTACCTATCAATATCAATTTTCACACTGATTAATCAAGTCCTACCTATCAAATCTATCCTATTAGATTGACATAATCAAACATTCATTGGTACCACTATCCTAATATCCTAATCAATTGTTTTGCTAAACTACAACAGACCTAAACTATCTTGGAATTCAAATGATCAATCGATGACATCAAATTTTTAATCAGAAAATCAAGTTGAAAATTTGAAAAAAATTCAAAAAACCTGCAGGCATCATTTGCCCATTAGCAAGTGGCATTTTACCTTACATGGTGCAAAAAATCTACCACACAGTACTTTATTCTTACCACGTGTCATTCAACAGATTACACGTCACTTCACAACGCTCGGCAGAATCTTAAGGAGCCTAGGCATCATTTTAAAACTAGGGTTTCCTAAGCAAAAATTTAATTGGAAATGGGCATGGAAATTCTACTGCTATGGGGAAAAGGATTTTTATCAAGCAAGAGTTTACTATTCTTAAGTGACACTTTACTATGCGGAGGCATGAGTAAAAAGCATGGATGTGTGACTTAAAAGACTATGTGGCATTTAACTATTCCTAGGCGTGATTTTGCAAAATCAAAAGTGCAAGAACATAGAAAAAATGTAATAAATGCTATAAATGAGCAACAAATGCAAAAAGGAAGTTAGCAATGACTCACAAGAGCTCCATAGTCAGGTGGTATCTGATACCGATGACTCCTCTCAAACCGATGCTCTCTGATAGGCACAACCATCACGAAAATCAAAGTAGAACCAGAGCAAAATCTCAATAGTCAAAAGTGAAAATGAATAGTAAATCAAGGTTTTTCAACCTATTTAAGCTAATTTGACCTAATTTAGAGGTGAAATTTTGACTTTGACCTATATAAACCTATCAATCAAACCGGGGCAAATTGCTAAATCATGACATATCATCAATATTTTCAGAAATGAAAACATATTGGATCAATCATCATCAAATTTTTCAAATCAAGAAATCAATATGTTTTATTTCTGAGGGGGCATCAGAGTATCAAATTGGCATCAAACATCAATTAAATCTGGGGCATCAAAATTTTTGAATCATTATCAGTGGCACATACCAGTTCATCATATCAAATCAGAGGCATATCGTATCAAATAGCAATCATATCAGTGGTAAATCAGCAAATCAGTAAATCAGGACCTAAAAGCAATCAGGATGTAAAAATTTCTTTGAATCAATGTTCTTCGCAAATCAATTCAAAGAGGGGCATTTGTAGACACTTAAAAATGGACAAGTGCTTTTAAATCACAAAATTGCAAAATCTTTATCAAAATGCACTAATTCTCATAAAAAGGATCAAATCAAATCAAATGGACATTTATTAAATCAAATTGGACAAAATCAATTAAATCAAAATAAAAATCAAATAATGATGTTAAATAATTAAATCAAGGCTTAAAGGGGTGAAAAACACTATATAATTGATTTTAATTAATTAATTGTATAGTTGTTTAAATCAAAAATCAAAATGAACCTATTCCCTTACATGGATAAATTTAATTAATTAATTGAATTTAATTAATCCTAATATCTTTCAACAAGTTGAGCAACTAATGAGAATTGAGGACAAAAAGACACACATCACTCAAAAAGAATGAATCTCAATCACTCATTCCAATCTTTCAATCTCAACCACTCAATTTTGTTCTTTTGTCCAAAGCTTTGAGACAAACATTTAAATTGTCCCCCCATTTATGAACATTGCAAAGTATTTGACTCAACCAAAGGTAAATCATGGTTAATTCACTCTACCCCCTACCCTTGGGAATTTACTATAAGTATGAGGCATTTTGAGAGCAATAATCATCTTAGAATTCATTTACAAAGCATCACCATTATAGACAATTTCATAGCAATCAAGAGCATTTGAGAGCATTTGAATTATCTTTGTATCAATTTGAGAGTTAGTGAGCTAGAATAAGCATTTGTAGCATCATATTTTCTCATTTTAGAAGTGTCACTAGTGGAGATTGAGCTAAGAGCTTCACTTACCACATTTGATTAGAGAACCATGAGATGTCATGGATTTTAGTTTCATTTCTTAGTTAAATTTGTATTGCATTTACTTTGATTTGATAGTTAAATATCCTAATTTCATGAAGGTGTTTAGCATTCACACACAACACCATACACCCATGAGAAGAGAACACCCTCAAGCTTACCACAAGCTTTAGCAATGACACAAAAAAGAAACATGGCAGTGGAATCCTTCACTAGAGAAAGGAGGAAAGGAAGGATGAGATCATCAAAGCCCTTTCCCAAAAGAAAACCAAAATCCCCAACCTCCAGCAACTCAAGAGAGAAGAAACTAACACCATGAGATTAAAAGCCATCGTCAACTAACAAAAATCTCTCCTAATCAAAAGTGGCAGTCTAAAAAGTAGCGAGAGAGACCAAAGCCACCATGGCCATAGCAATAGAGAAAGAACAAATACTCTAGCAATAAAAAAAACTCTCAAAAGAGAATCAGCACTAAGAATGCACATCACCCAAAAAGAGGGTTTCCTTCCTACCCCAAGCAACAAATAAATGATAAAACATAAAAAATCCACTATTGTCACTCATACACACATTCAAAATAGGACAATCCATGCAACTAGGACAGTAGAGACCAAAGCTACACCATCTTGTAGCAAAGATTTGTGTGTCCTTCTTAAAAACACTATAACTTCTCCTTAGATAGTGAAACACAAGAAGGCTCCAAGAAGATATATCCAAAACAACCAAAAGGGCATTCACCCTCACAATAGACCCCAAGCTCGAAGACTGGACTGAGACATTCATAATCTTCCCACTAGAGTGATCAGTCCCAAATGCACAAAAAAATATTTCCAATGCCCATCAAGAATGGGAAAGATCCAAATAAAAAAGAGAGTACCATCAATCTTATAGCACACCAAGAACTCAAGGCACCTCAGGCCAAACCAAGCAACAAATGCAAGGACAGACTCTAAGAAAGCATGTTGCCATGGAGAAAGAAAACTGCTAGACATAGGACCAACCTCAACAATCAATGTTGAGAAAGGAAGAGACTTGGTTATAGACCCAATAATGTCCCAGCAACACCACCTGAATAACTTATGCCTTGTCACATAATAACAATCTACACTAACTACAACACTCTATGACCAAGAACAAAAAAGAACTCCCTCCAAGGTAGAGGGAAAAAAGTGGAAGATGGCCAAACAAGGGAGTCAAGATATAAAACCCTAGGGAAAAATTGGGGGAACATGCATGCCTTTATCAATATCACCAATGAGAGTTGACTTCCAAGAAACCTCATTCTAGTCACAAACCATGATCAAATACACCCTGATTAGGGCAATAAAGCCAGAGATAGCCCTACCAATGATGACCTCCCCTTTGGTGGCCCTAAACTCTCTACACAAGTCGCCAGTCTCTACGCTAGGTGAAAGTACAATAGCAAAATATACATCAACATTGGATCGCAAGGGCCAAAAAGTAATAAATCCTTCTCCATCTGCCTCATCTTCATCAACATCACCTTCCTCAGAGCTCTCACAAATTGAATAGCCCGCTCCACTCATTTTCCTGCCTGATGCCATTGGATATTTTGGATCATACCTTATTAGTGTATGGCAAGGAACTAGTTATCACTAAAGATGTAGTCACATAGATTACTATTCTATCTACTCAAATAAGGATGCTATTCAAGAACAAGAAGGTATCTAAGGATGCCATTAACCAATTTTTAAATGACAATGAGATAAATAAACTACCCAAGCTCATTTCAAGTAGCTATGATAGGATTTATATCAAACCAATATGAGAAAGAATTATAGACTACGAGAATCACATAAAGGGCTGGAAGATGCAGCTAAAGATATTACTATAATGATAGAAGTGTACAAATTTTCCTAAGGCAAAGAATGAAAATTCCAAGATCTAGAAGCTCAACTAATAGCACAAGAGAAATAGGCAAAATAATCAAATAATTGATTCAATATTGATCAACAATTAAATACAATGAATAATGCCCAACTGATTAAGTACAAAGTATATGTGCCTAAATATAAAGGCAATGCATGATAACTAGGAGTGATGCAAGAGATAACCTATCAAATAGACAAGGTGAAATCACATGTCCACCAAAGGTGGATCATCCTCCATTGTACAACAAAGTATGTGCAACATATACAACAATGAGAGGATGATAATGTGATCAGAGCACTAAAGGTGGATCTCACACATAAAGTGGAAATTATCCTACACCATGTGCTAAAATGAAATATGAACTCCTAGGTGTCTCAATGATAAACTATTATGTAATGCATTATCCTAAGTAAACTTAAGTAAAGTATAATTAAGAATATTTAATTACACCAACACCCCCCCTTAAGTGCAACTTATGGGAATGCACTTAAGCTCACAAGGCTATATGAAAATGCATGATGGGTCCTAGCTACTAGGCCATGTTAGGTATCCATGTACAATATGAAAGTGAAAAAGGCATGAAATGCAATGCAATCTCTCATAAAGTGGAGAAAGAGGGAAAACCTCGTGGGAAAACCCCTCCCCAAAATAGAGAGATGAAAAGAAAACAAAATACATGGATGGATGGAGTAATCAAGACCCCCCATTATGACATACATCATGTATATACAATCAAGAATCCTCATATAGGAGAGAAGAAGTGAAAGAGAGACCAAGTATCCCTCCCTCAATATAGAATGTACACCAATGGTAGATGCTTTGGGATCGATGTAGAAACTACTCCATGAGTGTAGAACAACATTCCTCCCCTTAGTAAGAAACAAAACCAAAGGTGAATCAATAAAGTCTCCCCAATATGTAGGAAGAAACCTCAAAATGAATGGAATCTCTGAAACCTTCTCAAGTAGTGTCCCCATGTCAATATTGAAAGGTGCCTCCTCCAAATCATGTGTACTAGGCCACACTACTGAAAAAGACAATTCAGGATCAAATGAGGATGAATGTATGAAAATATTACAAAGACTCAAGTGTATCCTTTGAAGATAAAGTGTCCTCCTCCAACTGTTGTATCAAAGTATCCACAATCATGTCAACCTTCAAAGAATGATCAAGTGGAGAAGGAAGATAAGGGTCAACATGTTCCCTCACAACAATTGAAGAAGGATTATCTTCAAAGAGAAGATGAATGTCTTCAATAATGTCTCCCAAATCTGTAATATAGGACTCCATAAACAAACTTGCAATGTTTCTCAAGTAGAAATCCCATAGAACTGAGTCTGGAAGACAAGGAATATCCTATTGCACTGAATCACCTGAACCCATGGTTGTATGAATGTAAGAATCATCAGGAGTAAGAGTAGAAGTAATCTCAATAGTAGGAAAAGGAATGGGTGGCTCAAGAACTTGATCACATGTGAGAATACCCAAGTTCAAGTAGACAAATTTTTTCTCAAAATCTAAATCATCATTGTAAGTGTTATTTAATCTGTTGAAGAATCACTATCATCAAGAGGAAAAAAAATTTCAAAGGAGAACAACCGAGATGCATGATCAACCACCCCTATAGCAATGATATCTCTACTCTCTAAGTCTCTGATAATAACTAAATCAGGTGTAAATTCCACATTCTTCTTTGTAGAACCATTTGTGATTTGGTAGATAGAAAGAAGATTATTGGTCAAGTGTGGAACACACAACACATCATTGAAGTGTCCCTCCCCAATATCGATACTTCCTTTCCCAATCACATTCATGTAAGTGTGATTTCTCATCAAAATAGGTGGACCTTTGCAAGGCTCAAATGATGAAAACATGTTGCAAAGAATACATGTCCAACCTTGCATACTAAGATTTAGGAGCATTCTTAAATCTATAAAGTGTCTTCTAGAACCTACAAACCATATCCAGATCATTTGAAAGTTGAAATCCATCTAGTTTTTCAATGTAGATTTTATTTTCCAACTCTTCATTCAAAAAGGAATACTTAATATCCATCTAATATACTTTGAAATTATTACAAGAAACAAGAGCAAGAAACTTTCGTATAGCTTCCATCCTAGCTACCAAAGATAATGTCTCCTCAAAATCTATACCTTTAACTTGAGTATAACCTTTACATACCAATCTTGCTTTGCTTCTTTTGAATTCACCATCTTCATTCAATTTGTTCGAAAACATCAACTTAGTTGCAATCATTTTTTGTCCACTAGCCTAGGTATCGATTCCCATGTTTGATTCTTCTTTATTTCCAGCTCTTCTTTCATATCTCTCATCCAACTTTCATCTTTACTTTCTTCTACATATGTATTTGGTTCTACCTCAGAGAAAAATAAATAGTTTTTATGTTCAATCATCTTGGCCAATCTTCTCCTTCTCAACACACCTTTATCTGTCTCCAATTATCTAATCTTCAGAATGATGCCTATGTACATAATTTTTTGGGGCCTTCAATGCTTGTTCTAGTTTTTTCTCTTCTTCTTATGATTCTTCTTATCTTTCAAAGAACTCTTTTCTTCTACAGGAGCAATAGGAATATCTTCAATCTCTAACTTAGGCTCTAAAGCAACTTGATTCCATTCTTCACTGACTTGGACATTAGTATTTTCCACAATCTTCTTTAGTCTCATGTTATATCATCAGTATGCCTTGCTCTTTGTATAATAACCCAAGAATATACCTCCATCTAATCTAACATCAACCTTTCAAGATTTCCATCATCTCTTCTTATGTAGCATTTTCTCCCAAATATTCTACAGTACTTAAGTAGGTACCTTTCCAAACCACATCTAATAAGGTGTTTTAGTATGATTTACTCTTACTTGCATCTTTATCATGTTGACTATCTTCAAGCTCCACAATCTCAAGATAAGTGATATGTAACGCCCCGCCAGGCAACCCAAGAGGACAAGACATAAAACCTCTATAAAATGAAAGTAGTGAATATTTTTTTTATTTATTTATTTATTTTAACTAGAATAATATTCATCATTACACTTCATATTTCTAAAAGAAGAAATAATTTTCTACTACTTGAATGTAAGATTTATACAACTTAAGTCCTCCCGGGTTCCCTAACGTCGCTACCTAAGCAACATCATATAAACCATTTACATGCATAAGATATTCACAGAATCATGAGCTTAAAAGATCTACATTCATTTTAATGCACCAAGTTAAATGTCCCTAACTTATTTCTTTTATTAAACATAGGTTAATTATCCAACATCATTATTCCTTTTATCAACTCATTCCATAAATTCATATTGATTTCATCTACATCTACTATCCTTTATATCACTTTTCTCTAATAATTTAGGTAAGAGATTAATATTCATTAAGGTAGGCATTATCCTAGGTATTTCATTAACATGAACCAAGTATTAACATTATAATCAAGTTACTATTTTATTGCATTGTTTCATAACCATTCATTGTTAATAATTCCAATCACTAACCTATCATTTCTCAATAATTTCCTTGGATCCTTTCATCAAGAGAGAATACATTATTTTTGTGATACATCATTATATATAACTATATTTAATATTATTTCCTTTACATATGGACAACATAAGAGGATAGGAGAAATAACATAAACACTTTCTTTTAATGCTAGTAACATGTCTAATATTCCACATTATTTTCCTTTTCTTTTACCTAGAACTACCCATTCCCTTATGCATTGCTTTGAATTGAGATTACATCAATACTACAAGACTCTTTTTAGGAGATTAAAAATTACATGAATTCAAATACATAAGTACATCTCAACATATTAAAATATCCAATAAGAAATCTTCAACTGCAGATTTGGAAAGGAATATGTGCTAGGATCATCCAGAGAATCATGAACAATACCTCGATATAAATATTAACCACCCAACCACGTGGAACCAATAGGCCCACTCCCCCGAGCTAGGAGATAGAACCAAAGGCCCATACAAGAGGTAACAACTAGAAAATTCCTAAGGTGGTGATAAAAGTTCCCCAAAGTCACAACAAAAAGGAAAAGACAAGAAGACCACAAGGAATACCAGAGGCATGATCAAATTTGATAGAGACTCTAAGCTACAAGCTAGGTGAGTGTCATCGCATAGCCCTCACCCCTTGGGTTGTCCTGGTACTAGCCACTCTTGGCCCCGGCCCCCAAGTAGGCACATGCAGAACCGAATGCCTCTCGTACAGACAAGGTCATTCAGTTGTACCTACGCATAGGTACCTTCTCCCACTCCCATCCTTAGTCTTTACTAGCACTAAAGGCATGGGCGAGGCACAATTAATCTTGATTAATGTGTAATTTCCCATTCCAATAATCTCCCATTCCCAATTCATTTATTTAGGTTATCACTTGATTAAATAACTCATAGTAGGTTATCCTGGTACTAGCCACTTAGGGCCCCAGCCCCTCACTATGAGCCACTCACCTAGTGTACTTGGGTTCCCTAACATACATATAAAAATCATAAGAACATAATAGATTCATCATCAAGAATTCATATCAATTCCATAACAACATTTGATTGAGTTTAGGAAAACATATGTTGTCCCTAGTCCACTTGACAACCCTAAACCCAATATGGCATTCAGAATGTTCCAAACATATAAGAAGACATCCAAGTGATATTATAAACATATTCAGAGTATACATAGATCTAATTAACCAAAAACAAATTCTAATAGCCTTTGGTAACCATACGAAACCTTAAAACTTAATGATGTTCTTAAATTGAATTATTTCAAGCAAGGATTAAATGCAAAGAATAGTCATCATAGAACAGTCATCCATATCTTCCAAAAAACATAAAATAAAGGAAATCTCTTTAGTGGAGATTTAGATAACATAATTATGGACTCTCAATTTTATTTTTAGGAAGATCCAACGGTGGGAAAGAAAGTTATGACTTCTGGTTTAAAATAGAAAATTCTGGTTAGGGTTCAGACCTGCCTTCACTAAAACGGTTGTAATTTTCACAAAACATAATTAAAATTCACAAAACCAATTGAAAATGAAAGATAAGACTTAAGAGAATCTCTTATATCAAATTTAGACTTTTATATAATCATATCAGCCTGTAGCATACGAATACATTTGACAAAAAATTCGGAATCAAGAATGGACAGGCATAGTCTGCCAAAATGTCAAAAATAAGGCATTAATTCGACCCTAAAAACAAAATCAGAGAGATACCCATTTGAGATCTGTGAATTTTACTTCCAGAAAATCAATTTAGTAAAACCATAGATGCAATTTAAATTGTTATAATAATAGATCTCCAAAAATGGGTTGCTAAAAACCCTAGGAAAACACATGCCAATTCTTACAAACAAAAACTTAAAACTTTAAAATAACCATAAAAATGAAAAGTACATATATAATAAATAATGATAATATATAAATAGATCTATAATCTATCAGATACATCAAGTAACTAAAATATTCAATCCATACCTCATGTCCTACGAAGGTTGAATCGAAGAAGGAAGGAAACAAAAGAGAAGACAAATCCAAACTTGAGATGCATCCTTCAAACCCTATCCACTTTCAGAAATCTCCATGAAAGAAAGAAATAATTCCACAGCAAAGAATCCCTCTCTCAACTACTGAAATTCTCACAAAAATGTCTCTCTCCCAAAAGCAAAGATAACCAAAAATTCTTAAAGACATATGCTTACAAACTCTCCTTCACATCTCCAAGTTTTCTCTCCAAAATCTCCATGAAAAGTAAGGCCATCCTCTCCTCAATGCTTCAGCCCCAAAATCCCCTCCCTTCAAATGAGAAAGTAGTGCATATAAATAGATTTCCAAAGGTTGAGAGGAAAAGTAACCAATTCCCAACTAACTCTTAACTAAAGGGTATTATAAAATAACTTAATATCATACAACTATATTACTCAAATATACAATAAAAGATTATTTGTATTCATTCATACACACATGTAATATTATCCTAACATATATGCATATGCCATCATTAATTACATCAATATCTATATATATAACCTATCCTCATTATTAATAATTAACAATTGAGAATAATATACCTCGCATTATTTAATATTTAATTATTAATAATATTATACTTTACATTAATCCCAAAATATACACCATCAACAATATCTACAATAATTAACATATAATCACATATAAATTATATATATATAAATACATATATGTGTGCACCCATATATATATTTCCATATATATATATATATATATATATATATATATATATATATATATATATATATATATATATATATATATATTTATATATATTTATATTTATATTTATATTTATATTTATATAGATACATGCCAAATACCAAACACTATAATCTATAAGATTATGAAGTAATAGATCACAATATTATTACCTATTTATAATTACTATAGGATATAACACTAAGGTAGAATAAAATCACATGCCTCAAAATAAATCTAATCATCGAAAGAGGCCATAAAAATCAACTATGAAACATATTGAGAAAACTATAAGATCAAACAAGGTCAACCAAAGTCAACAAGAAAAGTCAAGCCAAACTCCTGAAACACAACATAGAAAGATTAACTAAGAATCATACCAAGAAGGAGAAATAAATAAAATGAGTAAACAAATCATACAACCAAATGGATTCAAGTGGCCACAAGGCACTAACTACAACCATGCCCAACCGGGTGCGTTGGATCTGGGTTTTTGACCCAAAGGTTGACTGACAAAGAAGGAACCCTAATATTCCCAAATTGGAATAATGACAAAGGAAGACTCATGTAGGGGCCTTAGTACTATCTCCATAACAACAACCATCGAGGATTTGAGGGCATGCTCAGACCTGTGAAGCCAGGTGAAGTCGATGCCCGGTACCTGCAAGCCTGCATCACAAAGAAGAAATACATATGCACGGATATATGTATAAAAGAAAACATTGCAGACAGATGACCAGGATCGATACATCGTGTGGACCTCAGCTATGTGAGTAACTACGACTTCATCCTGAATCATGAAAACACATCATGTATATATATACACTCAAAGCATGTAGCATCATCATAACAAAGGTTAGAATCTCAAGCATTCCGTTAGTCTCTTATCAATACTAATAATAAATCAACATAATCAAATCATCAAGTGAGATACAAGATTCATCCAAAGTAACCTTAATAGAAGAAAATATAAATAACCACTTATATATATCTATCAAGTACATATCATATAACATCCTAACTATGTTCATAAAGGTCTTGTAGGTACTCAATACATACATGGAGATAAATACATACAAAAGTGATACCTTTAGATAGTATGTCTGATATTAGAATCATTGAGTACTAGCTTATGAAATTATTATAAACAACTATAGGAATAGATCAAACAAGTATCATGTACAACTTAAGCTGTAAGAAAACATCGAAGGATCTTAATTCTTTCAAAAACACAAAACTTATATTAGGGTTAGAGGGGTATTACATGATAGCCCCATAGAGTTGAATGGCACACAACAAGGCTTTAAAATTATCAATCATATTTCTCATCACTTTCCCCACATCATTGTCTTCTATAGTTCTACCAATACCTTTGATTAAACTTGCAACCTCATTTACCTAGTGTAGGTAACCTTTAATGTTTTCATCCTCTAACATATGATTTCAAATTTATGCTTTAGGTTCTATAACTTTATTTTCTTGATCTTCTTGTCTCCTTCACATACACTACTCAGCTTCTCCCAATCTTCATTTGTAGACTTGTAGGACATTAACTTCATCGGCTCTAAATCACTCAATCCCCAAATAATACCATTCTTATCCTTCACATTATTCTCATGCATCTTGATTTCATCTAGTGTAAAAGGAGCACCAATCAGGGGATCGTATGGTTTCTAAACAATATCCCAAATATTGGACATAGAGTCCAAATGTGTTTCCATCCTTGCCTTCCAAAAGCATAATTTTTTCCATCAAACTTAGGTACTTTATGACCATTTTCATCTACCATCTTGAATCTTCCTCAAGTGGTTAAGCTTCTTCTAGAGGAAATCAGCTTCAATACCCATTGTTGAACACACCTTAATACTAAAAGGGGACTAAATTAGTCTTAACTATATCTTAAACTTTTTGTCACACACACTTATGAATTATCTTTATCCAACTAACCATCAATGAAAGATATTTCAATAAAAACACAAACATGTGAACAACAAATTTTTATGTTGGAAACTTAATGTGGGAGAAACCACAATGAAAATCACACTATCTATATGAATAACACATTACAAATGTTTAGGCCACAGGTTGGGGAGTTCATTGCTCCTAAAAAGGACTTGCAAGCTAACTCACACAATGTTAGAGAAATATACAAGGGCTTGTACAACTGATATGCATGATCCTAAGGAAAGATAGTGGATCATTGTCTTCTAGAAACCATAGGGTTATGATGACCTAAAAATATGTAGGATCTCCTCATCAACCATTGTAACAACTCTGTCAAACTTACACACTCACACCTCTACTCTCTCTCATTCACATCACATTGACTTCACATTCAATCCATACACACTGAAAATCAATCCACCCCTCAACTCAACCATTTTCACATCTATATATCAACTTGATCATAAAAAAACACAACTAGGTTGGTCAGGGAGAGATAAGCATCATTTACACAAAGTTGGCCACCATGAACACTCACACTCAATGTGGTCCACCCTATGAGATAAAGGGGACTCAAATACATCGTAACACACCCTATACAAATGATTTAAACAAATTGCACACACTGCAACATCCTTCAAAGTCAACACCAAAAGTAACATATAGCAAGCCATTAAAACATGTTCATCAATCAACCCAAAATTGTTCTCTAATGCACACAACTTTATGTGGATCTCAACATGTCATGGAAAGATCCATATCAATTCCTTAACTCTTCCTTTGAATCACATATGAACCACTAAGTCATAAATAAAATCCTAGAGAATAACATAGACAACAACGTCAAACACATAACAACATAACTTCACTTGCAAAGCTAACTAACATTAGATATTTGAACTAAAACATTACATAAACATTAGTAACATGTACATCAAACCAAACACCCTAAAATATCAAAGTGAAGAGATGGGGATCATTCTTCAGACCAATCCTAACCATTCTAAATAGCTAGTTGTATTGTTATCAAATAGATAAACATAGCTTCAACCTCTAAACTTATGTGGAGGTGAAAGTGGGATAGTGCAACATCCACAAACTGTGCATGACAACACCAAAACCATAGTTACTAACTTCCTATGTGAAGCAATGCAAATCATTCTCCCATAAGGACTTCAGATATACTTTCTTGCATATATTACATTCCCACACTTGTCACCTTTCAAATATACTACAAACAAACTTACCATTACCACCAAACATCCAAACATCCAATAACAAAACTCAAATACTCTTTCATGCATATCAGACTTCAAATAATCTTTCCTACATTTTCAAGTTCTCATATACCAATCACATTCCATGCACACAATAGGTTGATAATCATGACAATATTGAATAGTTCTCTCTCATACACACATATGACACTTCTCTTCATCAAGTACAACATTGAATGTATATCTCTATATAAATTATTTGGTTCACAAGTTCTTTCTCGTGGGCTTCTTTTGGTCTGTAGTTCCTTCTGGTCATAGGCCCCTTTCTTTTCCTTTGTCAAATTCTTTTCCCTTGGTAGACACATGTTGTGTTTATGGAACTTGGAGGGATTCCAAAGAGTTTATCTTGATAGAAAATTTTTCGTGTTGACATGTGTCCCAGTCCTCTTTTGAACGAGGTTTTTGCACCTCAAGGGGTGTACAATGATTACATATACTAACCTTTTATTCCTCCAAGAAGTGTGTCAAGTGGATCATGGTTGTTGTTTGATAATGTATTCGTAGCGACTCACCTAACGGTCATGGTAATGATTTTCTCAGGTGGTGTTGTGTCCAGGGGTGCAGATTTTGATTTGGGGAATATTTTTTGGTTGCAAAAATTCTTTAAGAAGGGGAGGGTTTTCTTTTCAAAGCATTGGATTTTTAGTTCTTGTTAGAACATTGATAATTTTACCAAAGGATATTTGTTTCTGATATAATTCTGAGATATCATATTTTCATACTTAACTTCTAATTACTTTCATGTTAGATGAAGTTTGATTGTGCTCGACTGGGCCTTTTTACTTTTAATTGATAGTGAATATACCTGAAGTCTATGTCAATTTGAATAGTGAATATCTTATAAGACTAGAATCTTTGTGTATGAGATTACTTTCAATAAAAGACCATGTTTAAAACTAACTTTTCTAGTAGAAAGTAATTGGATGATAAAAAAAATTCATGCATGTGATGTTATCAGGAATGGATAGATGCATAGGTGTCTTTGAAGCATAGGTGTCTTTGAATGGATTTATTATTTCTTGACTTTTATAGATGCACCCATGAGATGTTATGAATGTTTTGACCCATGTCTAGGATCTTTTTATTATGTTCTAATCTCAACTATGAAGGGATTTTGATATACTATGTCAAATTGTCGAATGATATTTTCATTCTGATCATCTGGTTTTGTCTTTTCATTTATGAAAGATTGTGAGTTAGTAGTGAAATGATGTAGCGCATCACCTTAAATTTAGTTTCATTTTTAGAATTATTTACTTTCCATCTCACCTTGTTCATGGACAGTCAACTCCTCAATCCCAAAGACTATTCTGAGTATTTTAATTTTAGTCCCATAACACCCAAACTTTCCCTAAGCCTTTCTACCTTTCTAAGTTGCAAGCTTGGGATTAAATATCCTTTTTTTATGGCACACCTGGGGGGACCAAACCATTAGTGAACCTATTCAGAATAAGTATATGAGCCATAGGCTTGTTACAAGATCCATATCCACTTGTTACCCAAGATTATTGATCCCTCCCCTAGTTACTATAACCGAATCTAGATCCTTGGCCTCCTCATCAAGCACATATTGGAAACTACAATTGAAACAATTTTTATATTGTCATTGATGTCAAACCTTAATTGGTGAGACAAGTTTCTATCTATTAGAGTGTCATATCATTTGATTGATGAAGAGGATTTGAAAAGAGGAGATAACAAGAAGACCTAGTGAAAAGGTTGAGTTATGAGAAACTACAATGGTCACTTGATTAGTTGGTACATTGGCAAGATAATGTGTTGTTTATCTATAGTACTAAGTGAAGAAGATAGTTGACTTGAAGCATAAAAGATATGAGGAAAGAAAGAATAGAAGCATAAGCTTGACTGAGAAAAAGAGCATAAGATTAAGGAACTTAAGTATAAACTGAGTGATGCTAGTGTTGATCGAGTGCTAGTATAAGCCAGGAAAATATAGTTTTGACCAAGAATCAGTAATAACCAAGTATCAAAAAATGGATCCAGGGAAGATAGTGAGTGTCAAGAAGAATAGTTAGCAATGACCAAGTTATCCAGTGAAGACCGAGAAAAACACAGTGATGACCGAGTGTCAGTATTTTACAGTTTGTGAAGGGATTGAGATTCCCAGCCAACATAGTTGAATTCTTGGAATATGTTTTACCATGTTGAAGATAAGGATGAATGATCTAGAGTATTTAATACATGGTAAACTATGTTTGCATGATCCTATGCATGGATTCAAAGAGAAGTTTTGAGAAGTATCTAGAAGATTAGAAGAAGAATGAAATGTTGAAAGGATTCGATGAATCTGACCAAAACCTAAGATTTGTGGTAATAATTAAGTAGCAAAAGATCAAGCTACCTAGTTAAGGAGGTATAAGGATAACCTAATTATGGGTTATGACAAAGGGGTTGATTCTGTTGATTGGCGAACCTAAGAAGAAGGTTGAGAAGAGTTGTGAAGAGTTGTGAAGTGGTGATTGTTTGAAAGATTTCCTAGTAGATCAGAGATGGAGATCATAATGAAGGCTAGTTAGAGGATAAACATATGAGCTACATTGGATCTATATTTGCAAAGTGATTTGTATGTATCAGATCAAAACCTATTGTTACTTTCTAACCATTGTATCAATTGAAATATTTTAATCAAGGTTGACCTAATAGTCATTTTTAAATCATTTAATCAAGGTGACATTCTAATTGGATGTTCTTAAGTCCTCTAACAAGGCCACTCCTAACAAGGTGATTAAATCTTTTAACATGGTCACACCTAACAATGTGTATTGTAACCTTTAACAGGGTTGGCTCCTCACAAAGCTCACTTCATAAGAGTGAAAAATTGGTAGCATGTTACTGGTGGTTTTTCCCAAATTGGATTTCCACGTTAAATCCTGGTGTCATATTTGTGTGAATATTATTTGATGTGTTTTACTATTAAGAGTTTTATATTCTGCAAGTTGATTACTTTTGGATAGTGGACTACAAGTTTATGTTACTGGTTGTATGCTATAGAGACCGAGTGGATTGTTGAGTATATCTAAGTTGTGAAGTGGAATTGGTACATCTGGACTTGAGGATAAATGATTTACCCCCCCCCCCCCCCTCTTAGTTATTCTAAAATCATTCTAACAATTGGTATCAGAACTTGTCATGCTTGTAAGGAAAAGTTTAAAGGTACTTGGAGCTAAAGATCAAGATGTACAAAAAGGAGGTACCAAAGTTGAACAAGGAGAACTTCCCTGGATGGAAAAGTTTGATGAAGCTACACCTAGCTGGAATTGGAGATGCAGAAAAATACTATGTGGAAAATGATTACATAGCAGCACCTACACCTTTGACAACCCAGTAGATGAAGGAAAAGAAAGAATACAATCAGGCAATGTTAGAGATTACATCAGCCCTAAGTTATCCTAAATTTGAAGACATCAAGGACTGTATCACTGCAAAGAAACTGTAGGACACACTGATAGCTATCTATGGTGGTGACACTAATGTACTAAGAGCCAAATCTGAAATCTTGAGAGCTAAGTTTGATAAAATGAGAATGTTAGAAGGTGAGAGTATTGTACAATATTGTGGCTGAGTTAAAGAGGTTATTAATGCTATTAGAGGAGCTAATGAAAAGATTGATAATGAAACTATTATTAGCAAGGTATTGAGAAATCTACTTCTTATTTATGTTATTAGAGTGTCTAAAATACAAGAATTGAGATGTGCTCCTGGTAACAACTTAACTTTGGAAAGACTGGTTGGTAGAGTTAGTGCTTTTGAGTTATCAAATTTTGATAATTACACTTCTCCTACTGTTGATTTTTTATTCAAATCTCAATTGGTTCTTCATAAGTCTAAGAAAGGAAAAGAAAATGTGTAAACAATGATAGTAAACGGCTAGAAGACTACCTAGAGGGAAAGGAAAATTCAAAGGTAAACTTCCTATAAAAAAAAATTTCATGTAAAAAAGTTGGACATATTGCAGCAAGATGTCCTAACAGGAATGACAAGGATGAAAGGAGAGAAAGCAAGTACAAAGAAAATGGGGTTGACAAAGACTACATAAGGTACAAGGACTACAAGGAAAAAGGTAAGAAAACTTGTTATATTGTTGAAAAAGAAACTAATAGTGAATCTAATGATCATGATGTAGAAGTTGTTTATGTTGCTATGAAAGATGATTCTGATGAATATGAGAAAAATGCACTTATTTCATATGTGAGTAGAGGTGATAAATGGATAATGGATAGTGGTTTCTCACATCATATGACTAGTGACAAAAGTAATTTTGATATCTCAAATCATTACAAAGGTAGTAGTGTTAAGTTTGGTAATGATGCACCATGTCTTGTGAAAGATAAAGGATCAATAAGATTGATTGATAAGATTAGATGTGATAATGCTTATTGGGCTGAAGGACTTAACTACAATTTGTTGAGTGTTGTACAGTTGAACAGTTCTGGATACTGAGTTGAATTCCATCACAAAAGACTAAGATCTTTGATGCTACTAGTGAACTAATTGGAAGTGGACAACAAACAAGAGATAACTTGTTCTATCTAGACCTATCTAATGAGACATGTTTGTTTTCATAGTTTGATGATATATGGTTATGTCATAAGAGGTTGTGTCATGTGAACTTTGATAATTTGGTAAGCATTAGTAAGATGAAAAGAGTAAGAAGTCTACCAATATTGAAGAAACTTGATAATGTGATGTATAAGCAATATCAATTGGGAAAAATGACAAAGTCTAGTTTCAAGAGCAAAACCTATACTTCTGATGATATTTTAGAATTGGTTAATATTGACCTTTGTGGACCTATTAGAGTGCAAATCTACTATGGTGATGAATATTTTATTCTATTTGTTGATGATTACTCTAGAATGATGATTGTGGTGTTTCCTAAAGAAAAATATGATGTCTTTCAATTGTTTAAGTGGTATTTGGCAAAAGTTGAAAAAGAAATAGGAAAAAGTCTAAAATGTCTAAGATCTAATAGAGGAGGAGAGTTCACATCTAATGCATTCAACACATTCTACAATGATAGAGGAATTAAGAGACAAATGTCTCCACCAAGGACTGCTCCATAGAATGGTAAAGTAGAAAGAAGGAATAGATCAATCATGGATTGTGCTAGAACACTGATAATAGAGAAAAATTTTGCACAAATGTACTGGAGAGAAGCTATAAGTATAGTTTGTTATACCTTAAATTGAGTACAAGTCAAGAAAGGTACAAATGATAGACCTTTTGAGTTATGGTATGGTTATGCACCTAATGTGAAATACTTCAAAGTATTTGAAAGCAAATTTTACATACTAAAGGATAATAGGAATGGAAAACTTGATGCTAAAAGTGATGAAGGCATATTCCTAGGCTATTTCACTAAGAGAAAAGCTTATAAATGTTTGAATTCTAACACTAGCAAAGTTGTGGAAAGTGCAAATGTTTGAGTTGATGAATATGCAGAAAAGAATGAAGTTGATTGCAAGTAGGAACCTGATGATTATAGATTATTTGTATACATGAATGAATGAGAGCCTAATAATTTACCTGAATCAAAGAACAACGTTGCCAAGTTACAACAAGAAATTTTTGAGTTACAGCAAGAAGATGTTGAGCATTATGAAGTAATTGTCGAACAATCAAAAGAGGAAGAAGAGATACAAAATGAATCTGAAGTGAATTTTCAAGATGAACTTGAAGAACAACAGCAAGAAGAAAGGAGATGTGAGGCCTCACCCCAAGCCTAGCATAGGTTTTTTATTGACCATTAGGATAGACCTAGTAATTGGCTTAATGTTTTGGATGGTTTAAGGAATTTGACCCTCTTAATAGGTAAATTATTTTCTTTAGATGATGTACATTATAGTTTATGACATTTTTCATACTCATGATGATTGATTTAGATAATTACTATGATTTTTCAACTTTGGTATATATGTTGATATGAGATATTAGGAAAAATAGCAACTGGGATCTAAATTATGATGATTTGTGAATTTCATTGAAGGTTAAGTGTTAGGTGATGAATTATTGATGACTATTTTATGATAAAAATGAATTTTGCAATTTTGGTTATTTTGATTAATTGAATGATGTGAGGATGTGATGGATTTTATATGCTTACATGATTAATTAGGTAATGGAGAGTTGATTTGATTATGATATGATGATATTTCTACTGTAAATTGAAAGTTAATTACTTAAATAGAGTTCATAAGTGCACATGATGCTAGGAGTAAAAAAAGGTTAAATTGATTATGTGAAGTGAATTCCAATTTGTTATGTGATGTTGTAAATAATTTGTAAAAGTTGAATGGAGTTATTTCATATATGTTGTGGATTATATTATTTCTTGGACTACTGATGTTGGATTTAGTGTCTAGGGAATAAGACCGTGGTATTAAATAAGGGAAACCAAACATAGACCAATGTAATTTCAGTGTGAGCCAAGGTTGCGTCTAATGAGAGACAAAACCTCATATTTTATTTTATTTGTAAACTTAATGAGCTTTTATGTCTCAATTTAATTTGTAAAATTTTAGTTGTAATATTGTTTATGTGAGTGCTCAAGTGGAAATGCCATGTGAGTTGTGATGTGTAATTTGTGTTGTATCACATGACACTTGTAATGTGTACATGTGGCCATGACATGTTCAACTTGAGGATTGGATGTCCACCAACCTAGGTAAGTACCCCTTTAGGATCCCCATGTGAATCCCTTGGTTAGGGAGCTTGAGGTAGATTCATGTCAGTGATTTTCGAATTGAATCGTATAATGGACTTTTGGGGGGTTAGAAAAGTGACTAGGGGTATGTTTGGGTCATTTTTAGTAAGCCCACTTGGTATACCTATGGGTAAGGTTCAATTTTAACCATAGGACAACTCATAGTTGACCAAAAGACCCTTCCAAAAGTTAGATTTTCAAAATGGCCGAAAATCAACTTTTGGAAGTAAGGTCTTGGATAGATCACCCATCCATTTAGGTGCAAGGACTTTGCCCACTTTTTGGCCAACCTTTGTAAGAACCCATTTTTGGAAAGCTTTTAAGGGGATTAGGGAAGACCAACCAATGAGATAGGAGATCTTATCCCTAGGGGTTGTGGGGAGTTGTGTGGAGGTCCTTTTAGTGGGGACTCTCCATTGTGGAGAGTTTGAACACCCACTCTCTAACTTAGAGACTAGACTAGATTTGGAGGAGCTTGGATAGGAGGAGAAGCTTGCACAAGAAGGACCCCACCTTCAACTCTTGCCATTTTTCTTTGGACATAGGTTTGTGGCTCCAACTTGGTTTCCTATTGTTATACTTGTTGTATGAGAAATTGTGGATAAATGAGAGGTTGTGTTCTTCATTTTGTTGTCATGTAAATCTAATTTTTACTTTCTTGTTGTGATGTAAATTTCTTCCTTGTATTGTGTTTCTTTTGTGATGTAATGCAATTTTTGTGTAAGGGAGTCTCAAGGCCCACTCACCCTTTGAAGGGAAGAGTAGCATTGGGGGTGAAGGTTCTAGGACAGCCCATGGGTCTAGAGTCTCTCCTCGGGGAGGAGAGGGATAAAACATGGAAGTATGGGCTCCATGTAGCCATTTCATTTTTGTTTTGGGGGCCATAAGGGATTTTATTTTGGCTTGATGTCTTTGGGGACATAAGGGTTTGTTGAGAAATGGATGAGAAGATGTTTTATTTTCCAAAGTCATGTGAAGGCTTGTTTTTATTTTTTTTGAAATAGGCTTTCTCCCCATAGGGTATTTGGTCCACTTCACCCCAATGTTAGGGTCAATATGAGACCCATTATGTAAGTCTTGGTTGGGAGTTTCTTGTAGATTGTATGCTTTCAATGTTGTTGTTTTGGCTAAGCTTGTGTGTAAACTTGTCTATGTTTTGGTTCCCCAAGCTCGGGGGTGGCCTCTTAGAGGCCTTGGATGGGAGGTGAGCATCCAATGGTCCTTGAAGTTTTTCATTTGGAGTATATTGAAGCATTATAATCCTATGAAGTGAATAAAATATATATAAGAGAGCTTGAGGACATGGAGTCTTGACTTCCTGTGTCTTGTAGTGAAATTTATGGTAAAAAGTACTTGAGGAAACTATTGTAAATAAATTTGTAGAAGAGTATTATGTTGCAGATTTAGTGAGAGAATGGCATAGTTTACCTCCTTAAAGAAGAAGAGAAAGTTATGTTTTTTTTTCATTAATGGGCTAAAATTCATTTGCCTATGTAAAATGTAAATTTATGATTTGTACTAGTTGACTGAATTAAAGGAATGAACACATAAGAACACAATCATTTGTTTTGTAAATTTTCAAAGTGAATAGTCTTAAGGGTTTTTTTTATATTCTTTGAACAAAATAACACTTGTTGTCAAATTAAACAAAGTGGGATAAAACAAAGAAATTTATTTTGATATATGTTATTGTTGTCGTTTTACAAATATTTATAGATATATATACATTTTTTATGATTAAATCTTCTTTTGTCATTTTGAAAAAAAAAAGAGATTTGATTTACTTCCTTAGTTGGATCTCAAAAAAAAAAATATTGCCTTGCATAGTTTTAAAAAATAAGATATTGTAGTTCCATGTCAAATACAATTCTTTTTTTAAGGAAATAATCTTCTTTATTTTGAGAACAAAAAAGGGGGGACTTTGTTGTTTGGTTAAATAAACATTCTTTCATCTTTGTTTAAATGCAAATTTTAAATTGATATATATATATATGCTTTCAGCCTTGTATATACATATTCATCAAATGGTTATCATGTTTGATATATATATAAAGTTTTAATTTTACTACCTTTTAAGAAATAAATGTAAAATAAAAATATACAATAAAATAATGGCCTATAATTTTTTATGTATTTCCTTGGCCTTGCTGCAAGGTAGGGAAAACCCTACCCTCACCTTAGACTCCCCTCCTGGGAGTCACGGATAGAAGGACATGCCCTGGTAGTGCCGTGTGGGCGGAGCCCCACCACAGCCAGCAGCTAGCCATTGGTTTGCGGTAGCCCACCCGCGAGTGCGGACTACCATAGCCAGTGACCTAGTCGCTGACTGGGGTGGCTTCCCCACAACCAGTGGCTATTCGCTGGTCTGTGGTAGCTCACCTATGGGTGGGGACTGCCATAGATAGTGACCTAGTCACTGACTGGGGGTGGCTTCCTTACTCTTGGAGGTCGCCTAGTATGGGATTGATGCGCGCAATCAAGGCTTCCTAGCATCAAGAAAATATAATTTTTTTAAAAAATATAACATGTAATAGCATTAACTAAATGTAACAAAAAAAACTCCAGCCATATACCTCAGCTCTTTTGGGCAGTAAACTTTCTTGTTGTAAATTCCTACATACATATAATTGTATATGCATATTTACACCAAAATGTGTATATATGCATATACGCTTATATGTATATATCCTAGAGTATTCATCCTTTTTCATTCTTCTACCTCTCCAAGCTCCATGCCTGCACCAAAATGGAGAAGACAAAAGAAAAAGGAGCTCTAAGGTTTGGAGTTGGAAGAGGGAGGGAGAAAGATAAGGAAAAGGAAGAAATTGGACTTCCTTTTGGAAGTTGCATTTCTACCCTAACCCTAAATCCAAAATTAGGGTTAGAGGGAGAAGTCAACTCCCATTTTAAATTTTCCTTTTCTCTTTTTTTTCCCTCTTTCTCTTTTGCTAATATTTTATTTAATTAATAGGTAGTTTTTTTAAAAAAAGGATTTGTGAGTTATTTTTTTACTTGGGAGTATTATTTATTTCCAAATTGTTTTAAGGATCTTATGAACTAAATATTATATATTTTTTGGGGGTTATATTCCATTTGTAAAGATTAATCATATAGCCTTTCAACAGAAGTAAAATTTGAGAAGTGAATTTTAAACTTTTGAAAAGGCATTTAACTCCTAGTGAACTTTTAGAGTGTTTTTAAAGAATGAATAAGCTAAAATTTTATGTTAAAGCATATTTGGCAATTAAATTAGTTATTTAATTTATTTAATATAATGATGGAAGTTTTTCAAAAGGATTATATTTAATTTAGAGATAATTTTAATTATGGTATCTAATGTTGAGAAATTAATTACGTAATATTTGTTAGAGGGTTAATGTTATTATTAACACCTAGGTGAGCACTATGATATTATTGAAGTTGGACAATTGGTTTACTAATTTTGGATGATATATAACTTTGTCAAATAAATTATTAAATTATTTATGTAAATACTAAATTTTAGAAGGGTAGCTCTAATTAATAATCTGTAGTAATTATTGGTATTAATGAAATAATTTTTTAAATAATTAAGACAATTTCATGTTCCAGATTTATGTTGTAACCTAGAAATATTGTTAGTCTTGTAAACACCTTAAATTTATGTTCTATATTTCACCTTCCCTTTTTAATTATTAATTGAAGTGAAATCGAGTATAGTGATCTTTTCAAAAATCCTAATGAGACTATTCTATGATATGTGTGTGTGTGTGTGTGTGTACAATAATGGTTTAGGAATTAAAATGTGTCACCCATAGGTTTATATATATATATATATATAATCAATTTGTTTTTCCCTATAAGATTTGGGCATGACAGGAGACTAGAGCCTACATTAGCAAAATATGTGAGAAGACATCATAAACTAGAGAAAATCATTGGAGCAAAAGATTCAGGAGTTATGACAAGAAACAAGTTGAAAAACCAAACATGCTTGTTATGTGAATTTGAGCTCAAATCGGTGAAAGGTGCCTTGGATAATGAAGATTGGATTCAAGTAATGAATGAAAAAATTAAGCAAATAGAGAAGAACAAAACTTGGACACTAATATATAGACCAAAGGACAAGAATGTTATTGAAACCAAGTGGGTGTTCAGAAACAAGCTGAATGAGCATGGAGAAGTCACAAGAAACAAGGCTAGATTGGTATGCAAAGGATATGCACAAGAAGAAGGCATTGACTATGGAGAGACATTTGCACCAGTTGCTAGATTGGAAAGAGTTAGAACTTGACTTGCATATGTTGCCTACAAAGGATTCAAAGTGTTTCAAATGGATGTCAAATCTTTCTGAATGGAATATTGGAAGAAGAAGTATACATTGAACAGCCTAAAATATTTTTTGATCCAACCAAAAGGAACATGGTATGTAAACTACACAAAGCATTGTATGGATTAAAACAAGCCCCTAGAGCATGGTATGAAAGATTGCATAATTACTTGGTGCAAATTGATTTTGCAAGAACAAATGACAATAGTAATCTGTACTTGAAGAATGAAAAAGGGAAAGGCATATTGTTAGCTAAAATATTTGTTGATGATATCATATTTGGAGGACAAGATGCATTGTGTCAAACATTTTTAAATGATATGCAAACAGAACTTGAGATGTCTATGTTTGGAGAGATCAAATTCTTTGTTGGTTTGCAAGTTTATCAGATCAAGAAAGGTATCTACATTAGTCAATCTAAATATATCAAGGATATATTGAAAAACTTTGGCATGGAGGACTCAAGACCAGTAAGTACACCTATGGCTACTGGACATAAACTATCAAATAATGACGATACAACACAAGTGAATCAAACATTGTATAGGTCAATGATTGGAAAGCTACAATATGTTGTTCACAGTAGACCAGATATTGCACTAGTAGTTGGGATTGTTGCAAAAAAATTTTCAATCCTAAGGAGAGTCACATGATTACAGTGAAAAGGATACTGAGATATCTGAAAGGAACAAATGATTATGGTTTGTACTACAAGAAGAATGATAAGTTTGAACTAAAAATTTATACTAATGTAGATTGGGTAGGAAATGTGGATGATAGAAAAAGTACAACTGGTGGTGCAGTCTTTCTAGGAAAGAGATTAGTCTCATGGACAAGCAAGAAACAAAACTACATTTCTCAATCCACAGCAAAAGATGAATATGTAGCAGCAACAGTTAATTGTTCAAACATAATGTTGATCAAGAAATTATTGAAAGATATGAAGGAAGAGATCACTAAGCTAGTTGTTATTTTCTGTGATAACACAAGTGCTATTAATATATCAAAGAACCCTATGATGCACACTAAGACTAAGCATATCGCTATCAAGTATCATTACTTGAGAGAACTAGTTCAAGACAAAGAAGTGAGATTGGAATATGTGCATACAAAGGAGCAGTTGGCTGATATATTCACTAAAGTTTTACCTAACAATGCACATGAGTATTTAAAAGGTAAATTAGGGGTGATTCCCCTAGCTAAGGCTACCTAAATCAAATGGAGTGTTGCATCAAATTTATTAATCAGAATATCTGATAAATTGATGCTAGGAGGTCACACTTTAGAAGATGCCTAAAGTTGTGAAGAGTTAAGCACAAGATGATGATCAGTCATAAGCAAGATGACAGAGAGAGCATATAGATCAGAAAGCTGACATGAAGATATCTACATGGTGAAGATGAATGAGAAAGTTGAAAATGTCTTTGGCATTGATTGTCAAAGAGGGAGAGATTTAGTAGAAGTTACCATGAATAGATGAGGGAGAGATTTAGTAAATTTAGTAAATTTGATGCACAGACAAAGAGGGAGCTGATTGGATGATTTATCAGAATGAAATCAAAAGATGAGATCATAGAGATTGTTGGACCATAGAATTAGAATGAAGCTAAGGATATTAATGAAGATCTAATAATAGAACACAGAAGAAGTTGACAGAAGTCACTTCAATGCATAATACTTTTTGGATTGTATGGTAACTTAAGCGTATGGTTTTGCCATTAATTCCAAAGAGGGAGATTGTTGGAAACTACAATTGAAACAATTGTTATATTGTCATTGATGTCAAACCTTAATTGGTAAGACAAGTTTCTATCTATTAGAGTGCCCTATCATTTGATTGATGAAGAAGATTTGAAAAGAGGAGATAACAAGAAGACCTAGTGAAAATTTTGAGTTATGAGAAACTACAATGGGAACTTGATTAGTTGGCACATTGGCAAGATAATGTGTTGTTTATCTATAGTACTAAGTGAATAAGATAGTTGATTTGAAGCATAGAAGAGATGAGGAAAGAAAAACTAGAAGCATAGGTTTGACCGAGCAAAAGAGCAGAAGATTAAGGAACTTAAGTATAAGTCAAGTGATGCTAGTGTTGACCGAGTGCCAATATAAGCCAAGCAAATATAGTGTTGACCAAGCATCAGTAATAACCGAGTATCAGAAAATGGACCGAGAAAAGACAGTGAGTGTTGAGAAGAACTATTAGCAATGACTGAGTTATCTAGTGAAGACCAAGCAAAAGAACACAGTGATGACCGAGTGTCAGTATTTTACAATTTGTAAAGGGATTGAGATTCCCAGCTGACACAGTTGAATTGTTGGAATATGTAAAGTGTGTTGAAGATAAGGATGAATGACCTAGAGTATTTAATACATGGTAAACTATGTTTTCATGATCCTATGCATGGATTCAAAGAGAAGTTTTCATAATTATCTAGAAGATTAGAAGAAGAATGAAATGTTGGAAGGATTCAATTAATCTAACCAAAACCTAAGATCTATGATAATGATTAAGCGGCAAAACATCAAGCTACCTAGTTAAGGAGGTATAAGGATAACCTCATTGTGGGTTATGAAAAAGGGCTTGATTTTTTTGATTGGCGAACCTAAGAAGAAGGCTGAGAAGAGCTATGAAGAGCTGTGAAGTGTATACACCTAAAAATGGTCATCTAGACTATTAGCCCCCATTTGCTAAATCATAAATTGCTTATTCTTGATCAATTCCTAGCTCTATCATTTATTCGATTATTTTCCTTGGGCTAACCATCTTATCCTAAGTCTTTATTTGATTAAAAGGAATATTCCCTCCTCTTTTAATAAATAAAAAGCCCCCACTTTTCCTCTTATCCTAAGTTGCACAAATAAAGCATTATTCTTATTTTATAAAAAAGGGAAAAACACTTTTTGTCTCATATGGACACAAAAGTCAACTCTTATTTTCCCATTGGAGGATATGTGTGCACATGGATTGCTCCTCTTTCAAGCTCCACCGTTGATTAAATCTTTTTCCTCTTAATCTCCATGGTCCATTTCTCCTCATTTCCTATAAAAGGAGAGCTCTCTTCTTCATTCTAGATCCTCAACTTTTTATGCTAATGTTATGCTGCAGGTTTTCTAGGTACATTTGGAGCTTTTGAAGATTTGGAGCATTCTTGGCTTTTGCATCTACATGTTATCATAGTTTCATTTCTTGCATAGTAGCTTCATTTTCATGGCATTCTTAGCTTAGATTTCCTTTATGCTTTAGATTAATTCATCTAGCTTAACTAGGAGGCTTTGTAATACTTGCATCTTTCATTTTCATAGCTTAGCTTGCATTTCCATTTCTAGTATAGTTGCATTGCATTTTCATTCTTGATTCTTGAGGATATTGGCATTCTTTCCCTTGTCTTCATTGAATCTCCCATTGCATGGTTTACTAGCAAGGTTATAGTCTAAATAGCTCTAGCTGAGAGCATTCTTAAAACCCTTGCACTCCATGCCTAGGGAGCTATGGATTGATTTGTGAGGGCTCATTCTTGAGTTTCCTTGCATGTAATGATCCATAGAAGTGTGACACATTTATAGCACACATGAAGAGCTATGAAGTGGTGGTTTCTTGAAGGATTGCCAAGTAGATCAGAGATGGAGATGATAATGAAGGCCAGTCAAAGGATCAGCATATGAGCTACATTGGATCTTTATTTTTAAAGTGAGTTGTATGTATCAGATCAAAACCTATTGTTACTTTCTAACCATTGTATCAGTTGAAATCATTTAATCAAGGTTGACCTAACAGTCATTTGTAAATCATTTAATCAAGGTGACATTCTAATGGGATGTTCTTATATCCTCTAACAAGGCCACTCCTAACAGGGTGATTAAATCATTTAACAAGGTCACACCTAACAGTGTGTATTGTAACCTTTAACATGATTGGATCCTCACAGAGCTCACTTCATAAGAGTGAAAAATTGGTAGCATGTTACTAGTGGTTTTTCCCAAATTGGGTTTCCACATTAAATCTTGGTGTCATATTTATGTGAATTTATTTTATGTGTTTTACTGTTAAGAGTTTTATATTCTGCAAGTTGATTACTTTTGGACAGTGGAAAACAAGTTTATGTTACTAGTTATATGCTATAGAGACCGAGTGGATTATTGAGTAGATATAAGTTGTGAAGTGGAATTTGTAATCTAGACCTGAGGATAACTAATTCACCCCCCCCCCCCCTCTCATTTATTCTAAAATCATTCTAACAATGCATTACTAGCACCACCCCCTACAATACAAATGGACATAAGAAAATTTATCACTTGGGATAGTGGGAGCCCTCTCATTCCACCAGCTACTAATGTAAACTAGGATACTATCAACGGTAATGCTCTAAAAGCCCTATTGGAGTGATTTTAGGGTTTCCTTAGAAAATTTTATTTTCTTGTTCATTTAACCTCCAAAGTCTCTTATGTTGTCAGAATATTCATAAATCTGTAAGAAATTGTCCTGTCAAAATCTAAAATTCGAGTTCACCAAGCGAAAAATGCCCTTATTCCTTTGTTTAGGTCGTGGTGAGAAACTAGGGTTTCTATTTTTCAAAAAATACCCTAAGCATGTCCTAGTTTATTATGTTTTCATGTTACCTTTTTGGCCACTTAAGTTTTTAAGTCTGCACATGATCTTTATTTTTCTTAGTGTTCACTAAATCTTGGATTAATCTTTCAAAGTTACTTTTCTTTTAGCGAACTAGACACTACATCTAAGTCTTATGTCATGTTTCCTTTTAGTCACTTAATCTCCAAATGCAATCCGTGGTTAGTCTTTTTTTCAAGGATTCAGTAACTATGTAGTCTCCCAATCTCTTAATTTTTTATGATTTTCTCTAAGCATTCAGCGACCCAGCGCAGCGGTTATCTCCTGTTCTCTATATTTTACGGTTAAGTCTCTGGCTATTCAACGATCAAGAGACAACCGTTGATGATCTTCAAGATCAATGGTGATGTTTTAATCTCATGATGAACTGTAAAAGTGACAAGGTATCTAGCAACTCAGCAAATAAACATTTTTTCTTGTTTGCTAGATTTTAGCAGCTCCGACAAAATATTTCAGCGATTCAGCGACTCGGCAACTATGTCTATTAAAAGTAAAGGTTTCCTCGGTCACTGAATCTCGAGATAAGATAGCTAAGTTCTAAATTTTTTGGCAATTTAGCGAATAAGGCATTCACACAATCTCATGATCATTTAGTAAAGCCCCAAAGTATTGAGTGATTTAGTGACAACCACCGATTGCTTTCAAGATCAACGGTCAGTATCTAATCTCAAAATGAAACCCAAGTTAAGTAAAATATTCAGTCACTTAGAGAATAAAGGTTGTTCACCCAGTCTCATAATTAAATCATGGTTAAGAAAATCATTCAGCGAATATGAGAAGTCTTTGTTCATTAAATCTCGTGATAGACCAAGAATTAAGTAAAGCTTTCAAAGATTTAGAGATAACGGTTGTACTGAATCTCCAGATTAAGACTGTGGTTAAGTTCAAGGTATGCGGGTTTAAAGGAGGATTTTTTAAATAGATCGCCAGATGAAAGCTAGGATAAGTTAAACATTGCGAGAATTAGCAAAGTCTTCAGTCTCTCATTCTCTTAATAAAACCATGAATGATCCAAGTTTTTCGAGAACTAGAGAATGTCTTTAGTCGCTCATTCTCTGAATGGAAGTCAAGTTAAGACAAGTGTTTAAATGGTTAATCTGAGGACCATTGATGGTCTCCAAAATCAATGATAGTCATTGAATCTCTAAGTTAAATCATGAGTTAACAAATCATTTAGAGATCACGAGAGTCTTTGTTCGCTGGATCTCCAAATTTAACCTAAGATAAGTAAATCATTCTAAGATCGCGAGAGTCTTTAGTTGCTCATTCTCCAAATAAATTCAAGTTAAGTACTCATTAATAAAAAGGGTTGATAACAATTGCTACATGGAAAAATACTCTGTCATGTTGGATTAAAGCGAAAAGTTAACCAATTAGATCTAACCAAGGGTTTTTATCAATAATTGAGGGTTTTTAAAGCCAGATACAATGATCATTTCTTTTTTTCTTTAATTCTCAATTTTTTAATAGACATGTCAACATCCAAACCATGGCTAGCCTTGATTTGAATTTGGTATTGTACAGAATTCAATGCAAAATTGATCGGGAATAGATTTTTAATGATTTTGGCAACTTTACACATTCAATGGTTGATAATATATAGAGAGGACATCATTGTTTTCAGCACTCAAAGTTTTCTAAAGATAATTGTGATTTTCAAAGCAGCAGCAGTGAGTGTGAAGTAAAAAAAGAAGTTGTAGAATTTAGAGTTCTTTAGAATTATGAGTCAACCAGAGCCAAGCCGATTTTTATCTAGTCGAGAAGCTATGGAAAAAGGGATTGAGGAGAAAGTAAAGCCCAATTATTTAGATGAATTTATCAAATTACTCCTCAGGTCAAACTAGATCAAAAAGGCTACTAATGAAGCCTTCGAAGATCTGATGGAGGATTGCAGAGACCAGGTCACTCCATCTTGCTCAGGTTACACCATTTTCACTTACTTTTACAATAATTGAAGTAAGGCTATCCCAATTTGCAATGCTTGGGCCTTAGGAATGGAAAAGCTAATTGTCCCTGATGTTTTCTTGGATGTTGATTTCATTATTGAGTTAGCTAGGGTATATGACCCCATTTCAAAAACTATCAGGAAAGGTGACCAGTCTCCTTTAGTAACTTTGGATAGGGGGTCCTTTATGAAGGCTTTTGATTTCTACTCTTCCTCTTCCACTGAAATAGATCTAAAAAAGGAAAAGCAAAAATACATGAGTCATGTAGGGTCTTTAAAAATCCAGATGAGTAGATATATCCCAAAAATAGGCAAATATCAAGCCCCTCTCCTAGCACACATGAAAGCCCCTTATGAATTTAAAAACCTCAACTTCTCTATGAATTTTTTTTGCCACAGATTGTGTAAAGTTCTTGGGATAGATGGAGATCTAGAGATGTTGTCGGCAGACCTTTTGATGATCATCCTTGATATTCAAAATTCCAATGCCAACACAGATTATGATTACATCCAATATGTAATTGATAGAATACATGAAGGCTTAGTTGCTATCAAACATAATAAGAGGCCCTTAAGATTCATGCATTATTCCCTCTTAATGCATCTGATTCTATATTTCAATGTTGATAGTCTAGATGCACAAGTGTTGAAGCCAAGGTTCATGTTTGAGGGTCAGCATAATCTAGTATGTTATTGGCTGAGGGTGTGGAATTACACCTCCAATGAATGTGATTTCTGCATTTTCCAAAACTATATAATCTTCCCAATTCTTCAACTAATGGGGACAATTGTAGTAAGGTTACAAGCTAGGGTTTTTAAGCCCTTGAGGCCCGTGCAATTTGAAGACAAGTGGCAAGGAAACCATAATTGGGGTGATTTTTACTTAGGAGAGAATTTTACTATAATCAAAGTTTATGGATACCCACAGTCCCCACATTTTCTTCCAAAATTTGTGCCTCCAAGGGTTGCTCAATTGGAATTCATCTGGTAACTGATCTGGACTGATAAGGAGCATTTGGCACCTCACAGAAAGGGCACTTTCACACCAAGGCAATTCAAGATAGGTAATTTCCTAATTGGAAAGAGAGCATTACCATAGCTCAGTGCATGGCTTAACCACTTCAAAATGATATCTAGTATTTGTAGATATATTGATCCTGAGGATTTCATCAAAACCACCACGATGACATTAATTCCCAATATTGGTACAATCCAAGAACATGAGAGTTGTGATGAAGAATATGTGATAAGAAACATCTTGGATAGAGATGAGTTTGGTAGAAGGCTTACCAAGTATTATGACTTGTTGAGATTCGAGGCTCAAGTCAAAAAGGCAAAATTAGATTTTGGAGGTTTTTTCCCTGATCTCTCTTATCTAAAAATAATTGACAGGATGATTGAAATGCATGGTACTCTGTCCAGTCAACTAGAAGGAATGCTTGAAGAGAATTTGGATGTAGATAAGGATTACTCCACTTCTAAAAATGAGGAGTATACTGATGAATCACAGGAAGGTGATAGTCCACCTCAGGCCGGTGACCCTCCTATCATTAATGTCACTCAAGACCCACAAGAGGTAGAGGATACTCCTGAACCACCACAAAAAAGACAAAAACTTGAGGTAGGTGGGCCCTCCAAGGAGAAGAAACAAAATAAAATGATAGACAGAGCTTCGACTCTAGTACCTAGTGACTAGGCCTACTATCACCAACTAAGGAAGAATATCAGGGAAGGGAAAAAGGTAGCCTCAAAGGAAGAACAGGAACTGCCTCTGTTTCTAGGAAACAATGAGAGGGAGTTATACCAAGATGAATTCCTCGGTGATGATCAATTCATCAAGAGTGATGAATTCAAAGATTTCTTTATTTGGAGGAAACAACAAGAAGTTGCTAAGGATCTGCTAGATGGTATGGAACCAAGTAATGAGAATTTGAGGGCTCTAACTTCCTATGACCCTAGCATAGAGAATATCACTATTGAAGAAGCTAGAGAAATGGTAAAGTCTAGTGCGATTCTTTTGACTCTTGGATGGGATTTGACCTCAGCCTTCATCATATATCAGATAAGGAAGCAACCACGGGGAATTTTATCTTATGAAGTCCACATAGGTGATATGATTAGGGGAAGTGGATATGATCCTATGTCCCAAGTTGTGCCAATGTGGCCTTTAGCTCCAAGGACCCAAAAACCCTATTTGGTTAGCATTGAAGATAAAACGGAAGGGGATAAGATCATTTGGATAGTCCAAAATACCAGTGATCTTGAGGTATCAAAGGTTGTGACACATTTTTCTCACCTGAAGGAAGCAAAGACAGCCCAATTGTCGAACAGGTATGCACAGTTGCTTGAAGATTCAGTGAAAATAGCTAAGGACAAAGATTTGAGGCTAATGAAAATCAAAGCTCTAGAGGATGAATTAGATGATCTAAAGGCTAAACTTGAAGAAGCATCAAAGGTAGTTCCCCCTCCAACTTTGTAAATTGAAGTTGCAATACAGCTAGTGGCAGAGACTTCTGACAAGCCATCAAAGGATTTAGAGAAGATGGAGCTTGATGCAGCCTTAAAGGATATCTCAGATATTGTGCAACATAGGTGTGAGAGGATAAAGGAAAAAATTGACTCATTCCATCAATTAGTGGGCATGTTGCATAAGGTAAATGAAAATGTGAAAGAGGCAGTGGCTTCTCTGGAGCCACTTTTTAATGTTTGGTCTGGGAGGAGCTCTTTGTTTGAGAAACTTGATGCATTGCAGCCTCATCGATAGGATATCCCTGAGGTGGTCACTAAGGTTTATGAGAAGATAGAATTGATCACTGTTACCTCAAAATTTTTTAAAGGGAAGGCAAATCAAGTAAAAACTAAGATGGCTATGTTTGGTCAAGGCTATAGTAAGTATTTGCCTTCAGTATTTGGGGATGATGGAAGTATCATTAGTCTAGAGGAGTGTAAATCAAGCATGGACAAAGTGACAATCAGGCAGGAGGCCTTTATCAGTGATGATGGCTCCTTAGACATGGATGGTTGCAATAATATTATTTATAATTTGATCAAAGTGGAAAATGACTGCATCAAATTTGTTGCTAATATAAAGGCCATCACTGATTCCAGATGGGATAGGCAAATAAAATTATTGCACAATTTTCAAGGGTAAAATTGGCCCTCATAAGATGATGTTGTAGTATGGGAAAGGAATACAAAGCAAAAGAAGAAAAAGCTAGCTATCATTGAGCTAGAAGCGGAGGAAGAAGAGTGAACCACACTTGGCACCTGATCTTGAAATATAGGGAGAGAAACTATTATACAAGAATGATGTAGGTTATCCTATAATGGTGGTCACCATTCACATAACAAATTTAGTAGTTTCTCTGATTACTAACAGACAAAGGTGCAACTCAACAGGGGATTCACCATGAGAAGAAACAACTTCTGGCACCAGTTTCTTTCCTATTTGTTTTGAAATTTAAATATTGTGTACTCTAGTGCAAGTCACTGTCAAAACCATCCAATGATTGTTGCATCCTTAAAAGAAGGATTCCAAGATGGTTTTTCTTATATATAGAAATTTCTAAATCACACCAAGGGGTGGTGAAAATACTCAGTGTAATAGGAGTTTATAATTTTAGTGTTTTGATTCTCAGGAGTCCAAGTCTTTTGAATGTACTGATACAAGAAGTTGATAAATAAAAATATACTAAAGTTCCATGTATATATTTTTGTTGTCTTCATGTATGAATGTGATTTCTTTGTGTATTTAATTTGCAAAGAATTTTAGGTACATCTTTCTACAAGGTAGATAGTGGGGTTGAAATTTGAGTTCCTTTCAAGGGAGGGGTAAAACTTGAATGAGGTCTCAAAGATTTCAATATTTTGTGGATGAATTTGATGGCATGGTATATGCATAAGAAGATAATTTGCAAGGCATTTTATCTAGGGTTTGGGTTATTTGAGTTGAGAGATTTTCTGTAGATTTGCATTTATTTGACTCTGATGCCCTAGGATTTGGCACTGGTTATTTCTAGGATTTCACTATTTTCACCATCAATCAATTAAAATAATGATTTACTTTAAAGTTGTGAGAGATTTATATGCTTAGATCTGTATCAAGTATGCAAATAGCTATTGTGATATTTGAAGAATTCAATATAATAGGTATACCCACCTATAGCTAAAAGCTCAAAGTGAAGAAGGACATAGATCCTTATTACCTTAGTGTTTTCTATTGTTTGATGCATCCATTGGGACTATAAGAGTTAAGAATCAAAGGTTTTCTGATTGGTTTTGATCATCTACAATATTGAACACTAACAAAATTGGTGACTCTATTGGGGACTTAAAATACTTCTGCAATAAACTTGCTAACGGTTTTGCTGATTATTTATTGTTGTACAAGAAGACCAGTTTTATCAATTTATTCCCACAAATTTGTGGGTTGTAGCTTTGAACTCTATGTTTACCAGTTTTTGGTAAAAGCTTTTAAAAAATTTTGAGATATCTTGTCAAAGTAATATGAGTAGGCCAAGCAATACTAGGTCTTACTATAGGGATCACCCGAAAAGCAAGATGGGTGAGGAGTTACATACACCTAGTAGAAAGAAATGGTCTAGAAGAGGGACATCTAGTAATGATTCTCCTAGACCAGCTCAAGAGTATGTTCCCATTTCCATCCAAAATGAAGTCTGATCTTTCTCTGAAAAAAATGAGTTCCTTAGAAGAATGAATCCTGAGTCAATTAGTCCTCCTCGAGAAGATGAATTTATAGACATAGGTTTCTTTCACGCATGAGAGAATTTAGACTAGGTAGAAGATACATCTGTTGTTGAAACTACTTCTCATGATTCTGAAAAATTGGGGGAAGAAGTTATGGCTTTAAGAAAAAGGGATCGGGAGCAATTTTTGGAAATTACTAAAAGACAAAAGGTGTGGGAATAAGAGATTTATGAGTTACTCATGGCAAGGCAAGAGCTCCCTAGAAAAACAAGAAATAATGAGATCCAAGCAAAGGATTTAAATCAAAAGTTTAAAAGTTTAGATGGTGAGTTGTTTGGAGATGTAAAAGCTATGAGACAACAGGTCAATAGCAATGAGGTTAATCCTGAGATAGATGAATTTGAGGGTGAGGACCCTATCCTAAGACTATTGCATCCATCAGAGATCAAAAGAAATGAGGATCTTAGAAATAAGGTAATGGATGCATCTGACAAGGGAAAACAAAAAATAGTTGGAATTAGCATAAATAACTCCAAAAGGAATGATGCTAATCCTACTACAATGTCTTAGGCTAGTTTAGACCTAGAAAAGGATAGAAAAGCTAAGGAAGACTTGGCCATCCAATTAGAGAAGCTAGAATTGAAGGTTGTTGCAGATGAGATGAAAAGGAAAATTTCTTTCCTTCATGCTAATATGAATACAAATGCTAGTAGTTCAATCCCTTTTATCAATGGGCCAATACCACAAAATCAATTAGCTGGTCCTATGCCTAATCTCCAAGCATTAGGCCCTAAGAAAATGGTCTAGGGACCAGTTCAAAATGTAAATCCCACAGTCCCATTAGTTTCCAATCTTGCTAGAAGTAATGTACATCATAATACTGGAGGAGGTGGAACCCAGGCTTCACAAAATTTTCAAAGAAGGCCAGTTCATCTGGACAAATACCATCCATTGTTCTTTGATGGTATTCCTAGCCAACCAAATGTCATTCCAAATGAGGTAAGAGACAAAATCCCAAAATTCACTAGTAACAATGGCATTACATGTGAAGACCATCTTAAATATTTCACAGATAAAATAAATGATTATGAAATAGAGAATGAAGATGTTGTCATGAAACTTTTTGTTCAATCATTGGTAGAATATGTTAGGGATTGGTACAAAGGTTTACCTAAAAATAGTATTACCTCTTGGGATGAGTTTATAAGGAGCTTTAAAGAACATTATGTTCAACATGTTAATTCTATTTACATACTTAATGAGTTCAATAATATCAAGAAGCATGTAAATGAGAGCATGTCAGAATTCAATGGTAGGTTTCAAAAAGCCATGTACAAGTTATTCCAAGTTTTAAGATTCGATGATGAAGTTTGTTTGACTAACTACTTCAATTCTATAGAAGGAAAGATGTCCTACCTTTTAAGAGACAAAAGTCCATGTACTTTGAGAGATGATTTCAAATTAGCCATAAATATTGAAAGTAATAGGAAAGCATCTGGTCAAATGTATAAAAGGGATGAAGGTAGACTATGGAAAGAGACTAGACCACATGCTATAAAACCTACCAAGGATGATGACAAGGTTGACAAATTGGCTAATGTTGTTAAAGATCTTTCTACTAGATTTGATAAGGGTGGGAAGAGTTTTCAAGATAATAGACCACCTTATCAAAGGTAGGAGAGATTTCCTCAGTTACATGACTAGCCATATAAAACAAATTGGAAGGATGGGAAGCCTGTTTTTGACAACCATGAGCCACAAAAGGGTAGGGATACTCCTGATCCTTTAAAAAAGAATACAACCCACAATGTGGAAAATATTCCATGGTGTGTGGTCTGCAACATGCCTCACTCACCTTATCAATGTGTTGTTTCCCAAGCTTTAGGAGATGAGCCAAAATTTCTACTTGTAGGAGACCGTGAAGGCTCTAAAAAGCCTATAGTAAATATTCTTACCACTCAAAGGATGGAGGAATCTACCTCTTCATATGATGAAGAGATTTTAGAAGATGTTGACCATAAAATGAGAACTCTCCCTATTTATGAGAAACAAATATTTTCCCATTCTGATCATGAAGAATCTGATGATGAAACTTGTCAAACAAATATGATTAGACTAGATATAGAAGGTACTCATTGGAGAAAGCCCAGTAAAGAAGAAATCAAGAATCTGACTGTGGCTACTATTTCTCAAGCTAGATCTTCATACAACTTGAGAAATAGAAAGGTTGATGCTGATCAAGTAGTCTCGAGGTCACTCTTTGTCAAGAATGATCCTCATAGTAAGGCTTCTCCTAAACTAGATGCTTTCCTAAGTAAAAATAGTAACAACAAGAAGCAACTTGTTGTGGTGCAGAATGCTAAGAAAAATGAGGAAAATATCCCAAAAAAAGAAACAAAAAGGTTGGTGGAAGAAAAGACTTATCTAATTTTTCTACTGAGGCCCCAACTTTTGACATGAGACATGCTTTGTCTCAGATGAAGGTATCAATCCCTTTATTGGAAATGCTGAAAATAAAAGAGCATAAGGAAACAGTTTTGGCTCTGATTAATGAACAAGAGGGCATTCCTATTGTGTTAGAAAAGGTGAAACCAGTGGCAGGACTTGAGATAACCAAAAGGGTTTCCAACTTTTGTGTTGGAAATATGGTAACCCAAGAGCCATCCTCCATTGATCCTTTTTATGTTACTCTCATTGTAAATAATTTATTGTTAAAAAATTGTATGATAGACTCTGGTGCTGCAGCTATAGTAATGTCTTACCAAGTCATGAAGGAATTAGGGCTACAAGTTGATTCATCTAATGGTAGATGTTTGTAATACCCCAAAAATGGGCTTTATGTTCATTAACCTCCTACATCGACAAATCGAACAAAATCAACATCAAAGTCCTAACCTAAGGCACATCTGAACATCATCAAATCTAATTGATTATCTTAAATTCTACATCAGAGAATATTCCTAGTAATATTCCTAATTATCTTAATTATCTTTAATTTAATGATTATTTGGCGATAAATCCAATTTATCCTAAAGTTTGATTAATTGAATATTTTCATATTTAATTAATTAGATTTAATATTTGCCACTTAATTGTTTAATTAAATTTAATTCTATCTATTATTAATTGTATTATTTAATTTTGACAATAAATCCAATATCCTATGAATAATTGATTAAATCTTTATTTAATTAATTAAAGCGAGTTGTCATTATTTAATAATATAGTTTTTAATAAAAGTTTGATTAAATAGTTAATTAACCCATAAATTAATTATTTATTTTCAAAAATCAGTTAAGTTGAGGATAAATCACATTATTTATTTATTTAATTCTTAATTATTATGCACATTCAAAAGAAACAGTTAAACTCCAAATTAGAAAATCAATGCAAGTTATTGACTTTTTGGAACTCAACATCCGTTTGGAGTTCAAAAAGCTGATCTAAACTCTAATTTGAGTTAAAAAGCTATTTTTGCATGTTTTTGCATGATTTCGAGAATTAACTATCTTTCATGATCAGATAACTCAAAAATCAACCTGAGTTATTTGAGTGATTTATGGCTTTCTTCCATGCACCTCCAAAGCCCGGGATTTCTATAAATTAAGGCTTCAGCTCTTCACAAATCAATCCACAAATTTGCACAATTACGCTGCCAAGATCAATTCAAGAGTTACACAATCACGTTGGAGAATTGGAATTGAAGAATCAAAGCTCTTGCGAATCGACATCTTTGTGAGATCAATCTTATTTTTGCATTCATATTGCATATCATTGTTAGATTAGCATTGCATATTAATTTTCAATAGCATTCATAGCATATCAATTTCATCTAGCATAGATTCATATCAAGTTTTCATTCCTTATTACATCATAAAATCAAAAAAAAAAATAGCTTAATTGCATTCAATCTCATATCTAGATCAATTGCATTCAAATCCTTCATTTAGGTGTCATCTAGGTCACTGATCTCGATTACAATCTGAGAACATCAATCTCGCACCTATTAGAAGGCAGTAAATCGCTTGGTTAGATTAGATTTCAATTTTGCACGATTTTGATTATAGCTAACCTCTAATGTTTTACTAAAGTGTTGTGTCTACAGATCAGGTACAATTTTCACACACACATTTCTGGCGCCCACCGTGGGGCCCTGAAATGGGTTTCCAATTCAATTGTATCAATTTCTATCTTTTTCTTCTCAGAATCTGTGCAAAACTATGATTTTTAATTTTTGTCTGTACATCTGTCGTACGAGTTTCTAACAAATGTCATATGGGAGCATGCCCACTATTGTATGATACTGGACCCACTATCGTATGACAGTCTATCAGATCGAGACTCATTTCATCACATACCCACTATCGTTTGGGAGCTCAACTGTCGTATGGTAGCATACCCAGTGTCGTACGAGTTTTTGGACTGTCGTCTGGGAGCATACCCACTGTCGTAAGAGTTTTGGTACCAGATTTCAATTGTCATTTCATTTTTGCAGATAGTTTGTCAGATTTGATTTTTGGATTTTGACTGACAGCTAACCCTAACAATTGAAATTTACTATTTTTGATTGATTTCTACTGATTTTGATTGGGAAAAAGTGCAAGAATTGCTAAAAATCAGGTAAAATCTACTAAGCACATTGCGAGGATCACGAGGTATTCTCCTTATTCTGAAAACATTTCGATTTGGACTTAAAATAAATCTCTCACGTGTCAAGCTTGTGTGCATCTTTTCATGCTTTTGATCTATTTCTACACACTTGCATAATTGATACTAGGTTGTGACCCCTTAAGGATTCATTAAGTAGTCTTAGACTACTTGTGATTGATCTTGATTGCTATCTTGGGTTATTGGACTCGCTAATCCGCCGGCCCCTCATTTTCACCCCGTGGTTGCAATCTCAGCACCATAAAGGGGAGGGGTCAACAGGACAGAAGTGTTAAGTGTTCCACTTGGCAACCCTTTTGTGCTTTTAGGAACTCACTTGTTTTCTAAGTTGTGGACTCATTTTCAGCTTGTGTGAGGTGTTAAGTGTTCCACCTTGTGGACTCATCTCATATTTTCTTTAAGCGTTAAGTGTTCCTCTTTCTACTTTTTGGATGCTTTTGGTAGATTTGCTTTCGAACCATACATCTGTGCTCACATAGTAATTAGGCCCTATGAACACTATTCATGATTCTTGAGAGATTGGATTCCTAGCGAAATCCTTCCTTGATGACGGAATCCTTGTAGGTAGGGAGGATACTTAGTGCATTTCACATTCAACTTGGTTAGTGTGTCTTCTCTTATTGATCGACACATTCTCTCTCCGGAGAGGTTGATAGATCACGTGGGGTTGATATCATGAGCTTTGGTGAATCAAAATTGGTTAGTGCATCTTCTCTTATTGATTGATACATTCTATCCCCGGAGAGGTTGATAGATCACGTGGAGTTGATATCACAGACCTTAGTGGAACAAAACTTTATCTTAGCATGTCGGATTAATCTGCTTGCTTTGTTTGGGTTAAAAGTGAAAAGGTGTCAAAAACCTTGGATCTGGAGCCAAGTCCCCTTGTGGTATAAATCTGTGAGTCACCTTTAGAGAGGGTTAACTGTAGCGGACAATCCCTTCACAGGGCAAACTGCGTTGACGGAACCTCAAGCGGTAATAGCCATTTTCACCATGGTAGTGACAGCCGCTATATAAATGTCCTTGTGGAAGAAATCTCCATGGGTATGGTTCATTGTTGGGTTGTCAGATCTACCTAGCAGCTCTTGAAGATTAAGTTCTCAGACTGTGTCAAAACCCTGGTGCACCGGGATTGGAGTTCACCCCTTTGAATCATAAAAGTTGCAGAGTCAAACCATTACTAAAAACCCTAGAGAGGCCAATTTTTCATTCTCAGGTATATGTGTGTTATTGCAAAACTTTTCAAAACATACACAATTAGTACTCTCAGGGATTAGCACAATTTGGTCACTTGATTGTTCATGCGCAAGGTTGCTTTTACCATTGTTCATTGTTTTCAAACGTGCTTGGAATCACTTGCTTGCTATTCTACGTGCTTGTTTATCTACTTGGCTATTAAAAATGATCAAATCTGGTATAACCTTCAAAATCTAGACAATACAATTTGCAAACAATCCAAAACTGAAAACCTTAAGTTTTGCCAAATTTGACGTAAAATTCTTTCTGGAGTCAAAAGTCATTTCAAGAAGTCAAAAGTCATACGAGTTTTGTCAAGTGTCATTTCAGTATTGCCCATCTGTCATATGATTGAGAACCCAGTGTCGTACAAGTTTTCAAACTAGCAAATTCAAGAAAGTCAAAACCCTGTTAGCAACTGTCGTATGAGTTTTGTCAACTATCGTTTCATTGCTACCCAACTGTCATTTCATAGACTACCCAGTGTTGTACGAGTCTACAGAGTGTTGTTTGGAAAAATTTGAGAGAGTTGTCAGAAATTGTCAAATTGCAAGATATCCAATGTTTCCAGCCTAGTTCCAGAATGTGTCAAAAATATCATTGTGTCAGGAACAAAGCAGTAGCTATTGAGCATTCTACCATTTTCTGAGATTGATCTTTTGAATCTGATCTAGCCTTCTGTTTGATCAATTTGAGTCCTTTTTATCTTGTGTCAAAACCTTGTCATAACTATCAATCTTCAATCAATCTTCAAAAATAGACTAAGTGTTGGGAACTCATGTCCGCTATCTTTTGGGCGATCTATCCCATACATCTAGGGCATAGTTTCCTTCACCCACATCTCATCAGATCTTCAAAACAATCATAATCTTGACAAGGTTGCGTCATCCGATTTTCTCGAATCAAATAGATCTTCAGTTGTCTTCATCCTTTTCTTCTGTTTCATTCAAAGTTAATGGTGGAGACCAGAGCTTCTTCCCACAAGAAATCAGAAGAAACATCTCAGAACTTACTTTTACCCAATACCCCAGGTCCAACTCTTGAACAACTCATCAAGTCTGATATCTACAAAGACGATGGTCTTGATAACTTTCGATTAAAAACTGGTTACCTACCTCCTCTATCAACTCACAGAGGTAATAAACAAACTCCTCCTCAATCTATTCTAGAGAGTCCAAAAACTCCTATCATGTCTCAAGCAGGGACAAACCATGGTTCTCTAGGAGGAGGATCCCAAGGACCCCATTCTCAACATAATGCTGACCAAGAACCTACACCCTTTGAAATCCATCGATGTCAGAATGATGATGAATTCAAAAGAATGATGAGGCATTTCTTGAAAGTGGATAGAGGCATACTTTTTACAATTAGCCCAAGAAGGAGCTAAACTTCCTCCTCACTTCAATGTTGAAGATATCATCACACATGAGGAAGAAACTCCACTCACAACTATGACAAGACAGATGCATGCTATGCAAGTTGAACTTAACAATCTTAAGAAAGAGAAGGAACCTAAAGAGCTCTCCATGGAGGCCCTATGTCCTTTTTCATTCAACAGAAACTTGTATATGGAACCATTTCCAAAGAAAGTGGAGATACCAAAGTATGACAAATATGACGGACACTCTGATCCTCAAGATCATGTCAGAGAGTTCTATATGCACTCCATGGAATTCATGCATGAACCGACCTATCTGATGCATCTTTTTCCTAGATCCTTGGGAGGAGCATCCATTCAATGGTTTTCGAGATTACCTTCTACGATCAAAACTTTTGAAGAATTGATTAAATTGTTTTATCAACAATATTCCTACAATATTCAACATCCAATTACCATGATCAATATCTGTAACCTCAAACAATATCCATGGGAATCATTCCTAACTTTTCTCAAGAGGTGGTGAAAGAAGTTTTCTCTATATGCTAGACCAATTCCCGAAATGGAGAAACTTGAAATCTTTATCAATAAACTTGTTCCAGAGCTCAACTATCCATTACAAATGCAAGATCATGTATCTTTTGATAAAATGGTGGATAATGCAATCAAGATTGAGAAAGTACTTGTCAAGAAAGGAGAAATCACACTTCAAAAGGACAAGTCTGACTCTGGATCTAGCTCAAAAGATAAAAACAAGAGCTGGAATAGAAACAAAGGTATCATCTCTGATGGTGTTGTTGACACTATCTACACCCCCTCAAAGGCACCGGCCTACAATCTCACCCTTGGCACCAAAGCCATTAAAGCTTCAGAGCAAAAATTTGCTGAACCATCTCCAAAGAAGCCATTCAAACGATGGGATAATAAATGAAAGTTTACTCCCCTGGGAGAATCTTTGGAATCTGCCCTGAGAACCCTGATAGCTAATAACATCATCTCTTTACCACCAATCCAAAACCCTGATCTGGATCCAAAACCATATTGGTGGAAAGATAATGAATTATGTGCTTTCCATCAGACTAAAGGCCACAAAACTAATGGATGCTTCCACTTGAAGCATACTATTCAAAACTTGATAGATCAAGGGGACATCACGATCGATAATCCTACCAGCAATAATGATCACACAGCATTTACAAAATTGTTTCCACAACATGGCAAGGGATTTTCCACTTCTCAGCCTAACACGGGGGCAAAAGTCAACTATGCCTGCCCTGGAAATAATGTTGTCATCAATATGGTTGAACCATGTCTCTCTGAGAGCTGCAATGTCATCATGATTGTACGAAGAGACAGAAATCATTCCTCAGCTAATGTGGTTACTAGATCACAAGCTCAGGCTCATTTGAAAGGACAAACACCAAGTTCATTTAATGTCCCTAAGATACCTTTCAATCTCACATCTGCTTCTAAATAGAAGGCTACCTTGAAATCTTCCAATCCAAAGGATACAAGACCTACATCTTACAGCATCATCCAACAACTCCAGCATACCAATGCCAAAATCTTTATGTTTGAGTTACTTCAAATATCCCCAGCTCATAGAGATGTCCTTGACAAAGCTTTGCTCAGCTCTAATGTTCCTGATGATCTAGATCTAGATAGGTTCTAGACTATGGTTGGTCATCTAATGTCTCTACAATATATCTCCTTTTCAGAAGAAGATGACAACTCCCTAAGTCACCCACATAATCAGCCCTTGCACATAGAAGTCTTGATCTAGAACCGTCGAGTCAAACATGTGTTGATAGATGGGGGCGCAGGCCTCAACATTTGTTCTTATAGCTTAATCACATAGTTGGGATTCTCAGAGATGGCTATTGATCCTCAAAAGAATATCACCATAAAAGCCTATGATGAACAAGAAAGAGCTTCTAAAGGCACCATTGTCTTACCCATCTGAGTGGGTCCGGTCATCAAAGATACCACATGTCAGGTGCTTGATCTACCATTGGCTTACAATATCCTTCTAGGGAGACCCTGGATCCATGAAATGCAAGCCATTCCTTCTATGTACCATCAATGCTTGAAATTTCCCTATGAAGGAGTGGAGGTTACTATCCCAGCAAGTCTGAGTACAACTTGCAATACATTGAAGGAAAGTGTCGATAAGCTTGTTCCCAATAACAGAGAATCTTCCATCAAGCAGCTAAATGTTGCTTCCACATCTAAGATGGACGACATTGCTAAAGAGATCAATATCAAAGAAAATGGGATGGGAGAATACACTATAGAGCTAGTCTTGTCTCTGACATCTCTCCCTATCTCATCCAAGTCATATGGACAATCTTTGAAGCAATCTAAATCAGAACCTAAGGAACCTATGGAAGCATACAAAAGAAATTTTGTGGCAGAGCAAGTATCCAAACAAGAATTTGAAGAGGATGAAGTTGTGCTTGCATGGCTATACAAAGATGATTCTGAATCTGAAATTGTTCAAACTAGTGAATTTGTAGTACCTAAAATCCCTTCTACTTCATACGATCCAGGGAACAAATTGATAGCTAAGATGGGGTATCCAGGTCAAGGACCTCTAGGAATCAGAGGAAAGGGTCTTGTGACACCCATTCCACATACTGGTAGAACAAACAAAGATACTGCAAGCTTAGGCTTTACAAAGAGACCTTATCATCTCAAAGGTGGTTGTTCTCATGTCATAGAACAAAATGCACCAGGAGAACCCCTTCTCAAGAAAGAAGAGCCAAAACTCTCAGATGATGATTCAGATAGTTCAGAACTCATCCCCTATGAAAAATTGCCTAAAGAGATCAAAGATCTTCTTGATGATAAAGATGATCCTATCAGAAGAATTAATGTAGTAGAAACACAAGAACCTACTGTAGTGCAAGAGATGGTTGCACCACAAGAACCAGCCAATCTCAAAGGTGATCAAACTGATCCAGAAGTAGAGAGTAGTTATTCTGACACTGATTCCCATGAATATGAATTCAAGTCAGAGACTGAGGAGAATCCTTCTTGGGGTATTCATCCTGACTTCACACATTTTCTCAGATTTCCTAGAGATCCTGAATCAGAAGCAAAGACAAATGACTATGAATGGGGTGCCATTCCAGAAGAAGATGAGCTTATAATAGAGAAATATATTGATGTTATTCACCAATATGTATCTCAACCCAACGTAGGTCTAGAGTGAAACAATGAACTTAACGTGTCTAATCCACCTATGGCTGAAGAGGACTCCCATGATGATGTTGAGCCTATTCATGAATTGAACATTTTGAGCTGTAATATCACCTTTGAACTTGAGTGTCGGGTTAGGACCAATGATGACATATCCATGTCTATGAACACCATATCCCAAGCCTTTCCTGCTTTAACTATCCAACGCCTTGATCTTATTGACCGAACTTCCACGAACCCGAGCCGTGATATCTACACCTTTCCAAATGACTATGCCCTTGCTACCTCAATGCAGTCGAGCCTATGAGGACTTCCATCAGCAAACCAAGCGTCAGCATGATCGAGTCAGATATCAAATATCTTAGTCAAAAAGATAAAAATAAAAAGAAAAAGAGTTCTAAGGGTGAAAACCACTTTGTGGCAGTCTCAGATCCTACAAAAGTAAAAAGAAAAGACGTATTTGAAGGTGAAAACCTCTCTGAGGTGCCTAAGGATGAGATATTTGATGTCCTTCTGAGTCATTTACAGGATAGATCTCCAGTTCTAATTGAGCCAACTCAATCCATCAATTTGGGTACAACAGAGGAACCACAATTGGTACATGTAGCACAATCTCTATCAGAAGAAGAGAAATAGAAATTCACTATATTCTTATCAGAAAAAAAAGATCAATTTTGCATGGAAATATTCAAATATGCCAGGATTGGATCCCAATCTCATTATGCACCATCTATCCATTGCTCCTGGAGTAAAACCAATCAAGCAAAAATTGAGAAAGATGCATCCTTATGTTGCACTCTTAGTCAAAGCAGAACTAGAAAAACTCCTAAAAGTTGGATTCATCTGTGTCATAGACTATGCTGAGTGGATCTCCAACATTGTACCTATTTCAAAACCAAATGGTTCAATCAGAGTGTGCATGGACTTTAGAGACGTGAACAGAGCATGCCCTAAGGATGACTTTCCACTACCTAACATTGATATGATAGTGGACATGATTGCGGGCTATGAAATGTATTCCCTTATGGATGGTTTTTCTGGATACAACCAAATCAAAATTGCTCTAGAAGACCAAGAGAAAACTACATTCACATGTGCGTGGGGAACCTTCTGTTGGAATGTTATGCCATTCGGACTCAAAAATGTGGGAGCTACATACCAAAGAGCAATGACATCTATTTTTCATGATATGATGCATAGAACAATGGAGGATTATGTTGATGACACATTAGCAAAATCTATGATTAGAACTAAACATCTAAAGGACTTGAGCATGATCCTAGACAAAATGGAACAGTTTAGTCTCCAACTAAATCCTAAGAAGTGTGCTTTTGGTGTCACTTCTGGAAAGCTCTTAGGATACATAGTTTCAAAGAAAGGCATTGAAGTTGATCCGGCTAAAGTCAAGGCTATAATAGAGATGCAACCTCCCACAAATATCAGTCAAATGAGGACGTTGCAAGGCAGAGTTTAATCTATCAGAAGATTCATATCACAGCTAGCGGACATATCACAGCCTTTTACAAAAACATTACATAAAGGTGTGACCTTTGCATGGAATGAAGAATCCGAGAACAACTTTAACCATATCAAGAAGTATCTATCAAATCCGCCTATATTGATGCCTCCTATTCATGGGAAGCCATTAATATTATATGTCTCCGCAATAGATACATCACTGGGGGCATTACTAGCACAGCATGATGAGAACAAGAAGGAAAGAGCCATCTACTATATCAGCAGAACCTTAGTGACCTATGAGAAGAACTACTCAATGATAGAGAAGGCATGTCTAGCTGTGATCTTGGCATCACAAAAATTGAGACATTACATGTTAGCTCATACCACTCATTTCATAGCTAAGATTGATCCACTGAAGTACCTACTAAGCAAAGCTGCCCTCACAGGTAGATTAGCTAAATGGGTCATGCTCTTGAGCGAATTTGACATTGAATATATTGAAAGAAAAGCTATCAAAGGATAGGTCATTACTAATCAATTAGCTGAAGCACCACTGTTTGATGATACACCCATGCAAATGGAATTTCTTGATTCCTCTATCATGCACCTCTCTTCTAGAGCATGGCAGTTATTCTTTGATGGCTCCTACGCACAGAATGGATCTAGAGTAGGCATATTGTTCATCACTCCTCAAGGATACTCGATACCCAAAGCATTCAGACTAAAGTTTCCTTGCACAAACAATATTGCTGAATATGAGGTACTTCTTAATGGTATGAAAATGGCAATACAGTGGAGAGTTACAGAGATGCACATCCATAGAGACTCACAATTGGTTATCCATCAAGTCAATGATGTGTACCAAACAAAAGATGAAAAGCTCATTCCTTACAAGAGAATGGTAGATTATTTAAAGAAATACTTCATCTCTATCACATTTGAGCAAATACCCAGAACAGAGAATAAGGTTTTCGATGCAATGGTGACACTATCTACTCTCTTACAATAGCCTGAACATGAGCTACGTACGAGTTCCTGGTGGAAGCCGTATCCTATCCTACATATGATTCCCCTGAAACCCGCATGATCTACACTATTGTAGGTTATGACTCATCTCACTACAAAAATCTGTTCTCCTATCTCCATGACCAAATCATCCCTAAGTCCTTTAACCATTTTGAGAAATGAAACCTTATCCGATCCACATCCCGATATGTCATCATTGGTAATGATCTGTACAAATGAGGTCTAGATGGTACACTGCTTAGATGTTTAGAATGGGAAGAGTCTCAACATGCATTAAAAGAAGTCCACAAAGGTATATGTGGATCGCACTCAAATGGTTTAACGTTAGCTCGGAAACTTATTAGGGCTGGGTACTATTGGCCTGAAATGGAGAAAGAGGCTATTAAATTTGCTAAAAACTATCAATAGTGTCAAGTACATGGCAACTTGATTCATGCTCCAGGGAGAGATCTAATTCCCTTTACTACACAATGGCCTTTTCAACAATGGGCATTTGATCTCATAGGTGCTATCCATCCGCACTCTTCTAATGGACATACCCATATAATCACAGCTACAGATTATTTTACAAAATGGGTAGAAGCAGTTCCTCTAACACAAGCAATAGGGAAACAGATCTCTATGTTCATCCTGAACTACATCATTTGCAGATATGGGATCCCTCATTCCATAGTCATAGACAATGGGGGACAATTCAAAAACAAGGACCTAGATGACTTATGTGCCAAATTCATGATTACTCAACATTGGTCAGCTATCTACTATCCTCAAGGGAATGGACAAGCTAAAGCTTCAAACAAAAATCTCTTGAAAATCTTGCACAGAATAGTGAATAAAATAGGAAGAGACTGGCATCTCATGATCAATCCAGCTCTCTGGGCATACAGAACTAGTATCAGAATGCCTGCTGGGGCTACACCATTCACTTTAGTTTATGGGTCTGAAGTAGTACTACCTATTGAGGTTGAAATCCCATCACTCAGAATCAGAATGCATGGACTTGTCACCGACGATGACTACAGAGTGTCTAGGTTACAAGAACTGGAACTACTAGATGAGCACAGATAAGCAGCATATGATCATCTCAGAGTATATCAAGAGAGAATGTCTAGAGGCTACAACAAGAACATCAGACATAGAGAATTTCAGGTTGGTGATCTAGTCTTGAGAGAAAATCCTAAAAATCAATCCCATCAAGAACGCAAGGGGAAGTTTGAACCCAACTGGCTGGGTCCCTTAGTAATCACTGCTACTTTTGGCTCTGGTGCCTATCAACTCTTAATGACTGAAGGATAACAGCTTCGAGAACCAATCAACGTTCTCCATCTGAAGAAATTCTACACCTACGGCATTCAGTCTATGGTTAAATGTCCTAAAAAAATCCTAAAAATTAGAAAAAGTCCTGGAAAAATGAGCATCTTGGTGAAAACCTAGCAATAGGCACCTTGATGATTCACAAAAAAATTGAAAAATCAAAAAAAAATTGAAAAATGAAAAATACAAAAAAAAAAAAAAAGTGCCTTGGTGAAAACCTGGAAACAGGCACCTTGGTAGCAAAAATAGAATCTCTGCCAAGATGGTGAAAACTTGACAAATGGGTGCCACTTGTTCAAAATGCTCCATCTATCAGCACAATCTTGGTCTTTCCCAGCTTTCAGTGTTGCTTTAGTTTGTACATATCTCCCGGTTTGTTTCAACATTTCCAATTTTCAATAAGTCGGTCTGTACACCAACTAGCTCAAGCGTCTATATCCTATCAATGTTTAACACTTGGGGGCAATCAATGTCATATCATATGGTCTCTAGTGTATCTTAGACGTATCATATCCAGTCAGAGTCCTTTTGAAGCTTCATGTGAGTCAGTCAGTCAGTCTTGTCTCCAGAAAGGATTTTGCATCTACAACAACGCAATCAAACATCAAACAACAAACTGAAAAGAATCTATGCTTTTTACATGCTTTTATCTCCTTGTATGCTTACTGATTCGCATTGAGATTTTTGCATATTGTGTCCCTTCGAGCTCCTCAATGATGTCCTTTACAGGATTTAGAGAGTGATGACTGGGGGCATAATCTTTTCTTGGTTTTCTGCTTGTATGTGAAAATCTAACAACTTTGGAAATTCCGGATTGAAATGGTGTCCGACTATAAGAGCCTCTATCTCGAATTGGATGGCCATGCGTACCTCGACCATTGATACCTAGAAAATTTAAGGAAGTTTGATCTAACTGTTGTCTTTTTTTTGAGTGAGTTCTTTCTCCTACTGTGAAACGCGATCTTACCTAAGGATGTGAATGATAAAGGGTCACTACGGGTAATTCACATTGGATTTAGAATGATCTCTTAGCTGTTTGACGTGTTTGTCATGCAAGGCATATTCAGGTCATCACGATGTTTATGTTTTGATGCTTATACAAATTGCTATATCAAAATGAACATGATATTCAGGTCATCCTGGCGTTTGTGCCTTGGTGCTTATATCTACTCCGATATTCCAAAAATAAAATCAATAGTCATATGTGCATGGTTGTATAACCAGTGGGTGCTGTATTGATTCTTGCGCATACAAATTGATTTTCATATGTCTATAGTTTCATGGCTAGTGGGCATTGTATTGATTTATCCAGTTACCTAAAAGTTCAATGATGATAACAAATCGATATATGATCAGTGACTAGGTCCTAGGTCTTAGGTTGCATTTCATTTGGCATGTCTCTTTGCATTTTGCATGTTTGCATGATCTCACAATGGCTAAACGAACTTCAATGCTTAAACAATTCTCCACTCACATCTTCAAATCTAACAAGAGCTGAATCTCACACGAAGGTTCCTCCAATGAAATAGCAAGTAGAATCCTTTTTCGGGATCAAAATTCAAATCTGAGATCATTCATAGTATTAACTACTTGCATAATCGACCTTCAATCATCACAGAAATCTACTATTCAACTTAACTGATTAGCTTTCATCAAACTATCAAAATTTCAACTTGGTCAACCATGGTCAACTCATGGTCAAACCTAGTCAAACTTGGTCTTTTGGGACCTTCCAACGATGCAGAATGCATTCTCGAACGTGTATAACCACTTCTCAAATCAATTAACATGCTTCTAAACTATAACGCTGACTTTTCTTGTCAGATTTTAATTTTAATCCCAAAGGGGGCATGGTATTGCACATCATTCAAAGTCTATAAATCAAATTCTATTGATCAAATCTATCAATATCTTTCATCAGTGGTCAAGACAACAATCATGTCTAGTCGTTGATTCATCAAAAGTCCTCATCGCTTGGGGCAAATCTATCATCACTTGGGGCATATCAGATTCATCGATCCATATCAATCTGGTATTCTCTTAATCTTGTAATCTGTATTAGCTTTTTGCAACCATCAGTTCATTAGTGTTATTTCCTTGGTTCTTCGACAACTGAAGGGTTTGCATGTGATACCTGCTAGTTCTGCTAAGACAATCGAGTCTAGAACGGGTCACTCACTTCTTTGCAATCCTAAGGTTTGGAATCAAGCGTTTTGACACTTTTTCGCAATCATAGGTTCATTTGTTGTTATAGTAAACATTATCTTTGGTCATTCAGGACCTATTATCTCCATATCAAATCAATATCAATCAGCTTCTGTCTCAATTTCAAACATCAGTTTCATATCTCTATCAAACACAGACTATCTTTGAACCACTGCGCTTCGCATAGTAATTCAAAGAGGGGCAAAATGTAATACCCCAAGAATGGGCTATAAGTTCATTAATCTCCTACATCTTCAATTCGAACGAAATCAACATCAAAGTCCTAATCTAAGGCACATCTAAACATCATCGAATCATAATTGATTATCTTAAATTCTGCATCGGGGAATATTCTTGGTAATGTTCTTAATCATCATAATTATCTTTAATTTTATGATTATTTGGCAATAAATCAAATTTATCCTAAAGTTTGATTAATTAAATATTTTCATATTTAATTAATTAGATTTAATATTTGCCACTTAATTATGTAATTAAATTTAATTCTATCTATTATTAATTGTATTATTTAATTTTGACAATAAATCTAATATCTTATGAATAATTGATTAAATTCTTATTTAATTGATTAAAGTAAGTTGTCATTATTTAATAATATAGTTTTTAATAAAAGTTTGATAAAATAGTTAATTAACCCATAAATTAATTATTTTATTTCAAAAATCAGTTAAGTTGAGAATAAATCACTTTATTTATTTATTGAATCATAATTATCCATGTGCACATTCAAGAAACAGTTAAACTCCAAATCAGAAAATCAATGCAAGTTATTGACTTTTTGGAACTCAACATCCTTTTGGAGTTCAAAAAGATGATCTAAACTCTAATTTGAGTTAAAAAGCTATTTTTGCATGTTTTTGCATGATTTCGAGAATTAACTATCTTTCATGATCAAATAACTCAAAAATCAACCTGAGTTATTTGAGTGATTTATAGCTTTTTTCTCATGCACCTCCAAAGCCCGGGATTTCTATAAATTAAGGCTTCAGCTCTTCACAAATCAATCCACAAATTTGCACAATTACACTGCCAAGATCAATTCAAGAGTTACACAATCACGTTGGAGAATTGGAATTGAAGAATCAAAGCTCTTGTGAATCGACATCTTTGTGAGATCAATCTTATTTTTGCATTCATATTGCATATCATTGTTAGATTAGCATTGCATATCAATTTTCAATAGCATTCATAGCATATCAATTTCATCTAGCATAGATTCATATCAAGTTTTCATTCCTTATTGCATCATAAAATCCAAAAAAAAAAGCTTAATTGTATTTCATTTTGCATGTCTCTTTGCATTTTGCATGTTGCATGATCTCACAATGGCTAAATGAACTTCAATGCTTAAATGATTCTTCAATCACATCTTCAAGTCTAACAAGAGCTGAATCTCACATGAAGGTTCCTCCAATGAAGCAGCAAGTAGAATCCTTTTTCGGGATCAAAATTCAAATCTGAGATCATTTATCTTATTCACTGCTTGCATAATCGACCTTCAATCATCACAGAAATCTAGTATTCAACTTAACTAATTATCTTCCATCAAACTATCAAAATTTCAACTTGGTCAACTATGGTCAACTCATGGTCAAACCTAGTCAAATTCAATCTCCGGGACCTCCAAATGATGCAGAATGCGTTCTCAGATGTGTATAACCACTTCTCAAATCAATTAACATGCTTCTAAACTATCAACGCTGACTTTTCTTGTCAAATTTCAATTTTAATCCTGAAGGGGGCATGGTGTTGCATATCATTCAAAGTCTGTAATCAAATTTGAAATCATATCTTTATTTCTATCAATATCTTTCATCAGTGATCAAGACAAACAATCACGTCTAGTTACTGATTCATCAAAAGACCTCATTGCTCGGGGCAAATCTATCATCACTTGGGGCATATCAGATTCATCAAGATCCATATCAATCTGGTATTCTCCTAATCTTGTAAACTGTATCAGTTTTTGTAACCATCAGATCATAGTGTTCTTTCCTTGGTTCTTCAGCAACTGAAGGATTCAGATGTGATACCTGCTAGTTCTGCTAAGACAATCGAGTCTAGAACCGGTCACTCACTTCTTAGCAATCCTAAGGTTTGGAATCAGGTGTTTTGACACTCTTTCACAATCATAGGTTCATCGCTGCTACAGTGAACATTATCTTTGGTCATTCAAGACCTATTATCTTCATATCAATTCAATATCAATCAACTCCTATCTCAATATCTTTCAATCGGTTTCTATCTTGAGATTGGTTTATCTTTTGAATCAATTTCATATCTTTATCAAACACAGACTATCTTTGAACCACTGCGCTTCGCATAGTAATTCAAAGAGGGGCAAAATCAGAAAATCAGAAAATCAATGCAAGTTATTGACTTTTTGGAACTCAACATCCGTTTGGAGTTCAAAAAGCTGATCTAAACTCTAATTTGAGTTAAAAAGCTATTTTTGCATGTTTTTGCATGATTTCGAGAATTAACTATCTTTCATGATCAGATAACTCAAAAATCAACCTAAGTTATTTGAGTGATTTATGGCTTTCTTCCATGCACCTCCAAATCCTGGGATTTCTATAAATTAAGGCTTCAGCTCTTCACAAATCAATCCACAAATTTGCACAATTACGCTGCCAAGATCAATTCAAGAGTTACACAATCACGTTGGAAAATTGGAATTGAAGAATCAAAGCTCTTGTGAATCGACATCTTTGTGAGATCAATCTTATTTTTGCATTCATATTGCATATCATTGTTAGATTAGCATTGCATATCAATTTTCAATAGCATTCATAGCATATCAATTTCATCTAGCATAGATTCATATCAAGTTTTCATTCCTTATTGCATCATAAAATCAAAAAAAAAAAATAGCTTAATTGCATTCAATCTCATATCTAGATCAATTTCATTCAAATCCTTCATTTAGGTGTCGTCTAGGTCACTGATCTTGATTACAATCTAAGAACATCAATCTCGCACCTATTAGAAGGCAGTAAATCACTTGGTTAGATTAGATTTCAATTTTGCATGATTTTGATTATAGCTAACCTCTAATGTTTTACTGAAGTGTTGTGTCTACAGATCAGGTACAATTTTCACACACACAATGTTATGACATGGACAAAAAAGAAATTCCTATGGTAGGAACTTTGGTTGGAATAGAGGTGAAATTTTTTGCATTCCCAGAGGCAACTTAAAAAATGGATGTTGTTGTAGTTGATACCCAACCCCATTATGGTATGCTACTATCAAGACAGTGGGCAGCAGTAGTAGGAGGAAAGTTGCAGTTAGATCTATCATATGCTACAATTCCTATGAATGGTACTGAGGTAAAGTTGTACAGAGAACCTCGCTCCTTAGTATTGATTGAGATGGTAGCTTCGGAGGATCTAAATTGTTGTGTTGATATTGATAAAAACAACTTCATGGTACAAGAAATAGTGTCACATCTTAAAAACATTGATCCAATTGTTGATGAGTTGCTCTTGCAACAAGATGGACTATGGAAGTTGTACTTTGATGGAGGATGCTCTAAAGAGGGCTCAAAAGTTGGTGTTCTACTTATATCCCCATCAGGTACTAATTTTAAGTACTCTTTCCTGTTAACCTTCCAATGCACAAATAATACTACTGAATATGAAGCTTTGATACTAGGATTAGATATTGCAATAAAACATGGTATAAGATGTTTAAAATTTTATGGAGATTTCTAGTTAATCATTTCTTAGATTAGATCACAATATGTTGCAAAGGATGATAGACTTAAATTATACAAATATGTTGTCTGGGATAGGATTGAGTTTTTGATGCTTTCAATATTCTATGGGTAGAAAGATCAAAAAACATTATGGCAGATTTCCTTGCAAGTGTTGCATTAAAGAGCAATGATGCAACCCTTGCTGGAGTATCAAAATTAGAAATAAAGAGTAGACCCATTGTCCCTGATAATATTTTCAATTGGCAAGTCTTTGAGGATGACAATGACATCTTAAGGTTTATTTAAGGTTTGCATCTATATGATGGTCAACAAATTGATTTTGATGCTTACCAAGAAATTGTTGATGGAAAAAGTTGTATCATGGGAAATGACATTGTTCAGTTACCTTCTAACCATATCCCCAAGGGCTTAGTTGAGTTAGAAGGCATGTTCAAAATAAATGACAGTCACATGTCCCAAAAATCCAATGCCAAAGTGGATGACCTAGAAGAAATAAACCTAGGGTCAGAAACTTCCCCTCAAATTGTCTACATTGGGAAATGTCTGAGTGAGGATGTAAGGAATAATTTAATAAGGCTGTTGAAGAGATATAAAAATGTTTTTTCTTGGTCATATGATGATCTCAAAGCTTATAAGAAAGACCTATTTCACCATGAAATTCTCTTGAAAGAGGACACCAAACCTTTTAGGCAGAAGCAAAGGCCCATTAATCCCTTATTAGCTACCAAAATGCAAACAAAGTTGACCAAGTTAAGGGATGTAGGAATAATTGAGCCCATAAGACATTCATCTTGGGTCTCAAACTTAGTACCAGTCAGAAAAAAGAATGGTGACATAAGGTTGTGTGTAGACTTAAGAAACTTAAATGTTGCTTCACTGAAGGACAACTATGGACTGCCAAATATGGAGGCTATGCTTCATAAGGTGACTGGTTGTGATTTGTTGTCCATGATTGATAGATTTTTAGGATATAATCAGGTGTTGGTCAAGGAATCAGAGCAGTTCAAGACAACATTTACCATGCCTTGGGGAACATTTGTATATGTCTAGATGCCTTTCGGTTTAAAAAATGCTAGAGAAACATTTCAAAGGGCAATGGATGTCGCATTTAAGGACCTTATTTATGTTCACATGTTTGTATACCAAGATGTTCTAACTGCATATTCTAAAAGGGTTGAGGATCATTGAAATCACCTAGAAAAGGTATTGATTAAAGCTCTAGAGTGTGGCATATCTTTAAACCCTAAGAAATGCCATTTTGTTGTCACTGAGGGTAGTCTACTAGGGCATATAGTGTCCAAAGAGGGAGTAAGGATTGATCCTAAAAGGGTAGAAGCCATTAAGAAGGTCCCTGCTCCCAAAAACATCAAAGGGGTCCAATCTTTCCTTGGACAAATCAATTTTGTTAGAAGATTCATTGCCAACTTTGTTGAGCTGGTCAAACCTATTGTCAAGCTATTGAAAAGGGATGTAAAGCTTGTTTGGAGTTAAGAAGCACAAGAAGCCTTTGAGAAAATAAAATAGACAATCCAGGAGGCACCAGTCTTAGTTTCCCCTTATTACTGAAAACCCTTTTCTCTATTTTCTTTTGCATCATTTCACACCATTGCAGCAGTATTATTACAAAAGGATGATGAAGGATTTGAGCATCCCATTTCCTTTTTCAAAAAATCATTACAATCAGTAGAACTGAACTATGAGCTGATGGAAAAACAAGCCTATGCTTTAGTAAAAGTTGTCAAGGCATTTAGACCCTATCTAGTTTGTGCAAAGGTAAATGCATATGTTCCTCACGTTGCAATCAAGGATATTCTAGTGCAAAGTGAGGTCACAGGCAAAAGATGCAAATGGATTAACAGAATTTGGGAATTTGATTTAGAGCATCACATCACTAAACTTGTCAAAGGTTTAGGACTTGAAAAGCTAATGACTGAAGAAAATATTGACCTAATTTAGGTGAACAATGTTTATATCCATGAAGGAAGTGTTACCAGCATTGAGATGCATCCCTAGTATACAAACATTGTATTTTTTCTCAAGAATGTTAATTGCCCAAAGGGCCTTAATAACAATCAGAGAAGAAGCCTAAAGTTACAAGCCCAAAGGTATATGCTGCTACAAGGTGACTTGTATTGGAATGATAATGATGGGATCTTTCTCTTATGTTTAGACAAAGGACATTCTAACTAGAGGATTTTAAAAGAAATGCATTATGGAATGTGTGGAGGCCACCATTTAGCTAGAGAAATTGCTCATAAGATTTTGAGAGCTAGATATTACTGGCCTGTGTTATTCAAAGATACTCGTGCATTTGTCAAAAAGTGTGAACCATGCCAAAGATTCTCAAATAAGTTGAATTTTTCAAGAGCATTAGTGCTAAACCATGTGGTAGCAGAGCTTCCTTTTGCTATGTGGGGTATTGATTTCATAGGGGAATTTACTGAGAAGTCTAGTGGAAGACATAGTTGGATACTTGTGGCCACTGATTATTTCACTAAGTCGATTGAAGCAATCCCAACAAAAAAGGCTACAAGCACAGTGGTTATTGAATTCTTGATGGACAATATTATTACAAAGTTTGGTGTCCTTGTCAAATTAGTGATGGATAATGCCATGAGTTTTAGATCACAAGAATTCAAGGATTTCTATTTAGAAATGGGTATAGTAATGTCATACTCATACTTCAGAAAAGAACAAAATAACTTGGCATGTAATGCTGAAACTAGCTTTGTGGGAAGATAGGATTACAGAAAAAAGAGCTACAGGCACATCTCCTTTTGAAATGGTTTATGGTATTAAATCAAGGCTTCCTGTGAATAATTTACTACCTATTTACAAGTTTATGCAAGATGAAGATTTAGAAATGTGTGATCCTTTGCAAAATAGAATGATCCAGCTTGTTGAACTAGATGAAACAAGGGGAGAAGGTCAAAAAGAGAATATTAGACTACAACAAAAGATGAAGTATCTATTTGACAAAAGAGCAACTGTCAGGAAATTCCAGCCAGAGGATTTGGTCCTTCAATGGAATGGAAGGAGTGAGAATAAGGGCAAGCATAAAAAATTTGAATCATTATGGTTGGGTCCTTATATCATCCATCGAACTCATGGAAAAGACTCATATTTTTTGAGAAATATGGATGGTGAAGAACATGAATTTCCAGTGCATGGACAATTCCAAAAATCTTTCTTCAATTGAAATAACTTTTGTTCCATGCATAGTAGTTTTGTAGTGTATAGGTGTGTTTTATTTCAAAGTCATGTGTTTGTTTCTTGCAGTAGGTTAAGTGGTTGGTTTGGTCGGCTACCCGGACGTTCTGGTTTCTTTCTATAAAATTGCTTTTAAGCATCCTTAGATAGAGCCACTATTGGAGTGATTTTAGGATTTCCTTAGAAAATTTGATTTTCTTGTTCATTTAGCCTCCAAAGTCTCTTTTGTTGTCAAAATATTCATAAATATGCAAGAAATTATCCTGTCAAACTCTGAAATTTGAGTTCACCAAGTGAAAAATGCCCTTATTCCTCTGCTTAGGTCACAGCAAGAAACTAGGGTTTCTATTTTTCAAACAATACCCTAAGTGTTCCCTAGTTTCTTATGTTTTCACGTTACCATTTTGGCCACTTAAGTTTTTAAGTCTGCACATGATCTTTATTTTTCTTAGTGTTCGTTGAAGCTTGGATTAATATTTCAAAGTTACTTTTCTTTCAGCGAACTAGCGACTACATCTAAGTCTTATGTCATGTTTATTTTTAGTAGCTTAATCTCCAAATGCAATCCGCAGTTAGTCTTTCTTTCAGTGACTCAGTGACTATGCAGTCTCCCAATCTCTTATTTTTTTATAGTTTTCTCTAAGCATTCAATGACCAAATGTGACGGTTATCTCCTATTCGCTAGATTTTGTAGTTAAGTCTCTAGCTATTCAGCGATCAAGCGACAGGCATTGATGATCTTCAAGATCAATGATAATTTTTTAATCTCATGATGAACTGTAAAAGTGACAAGGTATCTAGCGACTAAGCGAATAAAGGTTTTCTCTTGTTCACTAGATTTTAGCGGCTCCGACAAAATAATTCAGTGATTTAGCGACTATGTCTATTAAAAGTAAAGTTTTCCTCAGTCATTGGATCTCAGGATAAGATAGCTAAGTTCTAAATTTTTTGGCGATTCAGAAAATAAGGCATTCACACAATCTCATGATCATTTAGTAAAGCCCTAAAATATTCAGTGATTCATCAATAGCCACCGATTGCTTTCAAGATCAACGGTCAGTATCTAATCTCAAAATGAAACCCAAGTTAAGTAAAATATTCAGAGACTTACTGAATAAAGGTTGTTCCTAATGTTTTCTTGGATGTTGATTTTATTATTGAGTTAGCTAGGGTATGACCCCATTTCAAAAACTATTAGGAAAGGTGACTAGTCTCCTTTAGTAACTTTGGATAGGGGGTCCTTTATGAAGACTTTTGATTTCTACTCTTCCTCTTCCACTGAAATAAATCTAAAAAAGGAAAAGAAAAAATAGATGAGTCATGTAGGATCTTTAAAAAGCCAGATGAGTAGACATATCCCAAAAATAGGAAAATATCAAGCCCCTCTCCTAGCACACATGAAAGCCCCTTATGAATTTAAAAACCTCAACTTCTCTATGATTTTTTTGTGCCACGGATTGTGTAGAGTTCTTGGGATAGATGGAGATCTAGAGATGTTGTTGGCAGACCTTTTGTTGATCATCCTTGATATTCAGAATTCCAATGCCAACACAGATTATGATTACATCCAATATGTAATCAATAAAATACATGAAGGCTTAGTTGCTATCAAATAGAATAAGAGGCCCTTAAGATTCATGCAGTATTCCCTTTTAATTCATCTGATTCTATATTTCAATGTTGATAGTCTAGATGCACAAGTGTTGAACCCAAGATTCATGTTTGAGGGTCTGCATAATATAGTACAGTATTGGCTGAGGGTGTGGAATTACACCTCCAATGACTGTGATTTTTGCATTTTCAAGAACTTTCTAATCTTCCCAATTCTTCAACTAATGGGGACAATTGTAGTAAGGTTACAAGCTAGGGTTTTGAAGCCCTTGAGGCCCATGCAATTTGAAGACAAGTGGCAAGGAAACCATAATTGGGGTGATTTTTACTCAAGAGAGAATTTTACTATAATCAGAGTTTATGGATGCCCACAACCCCCACATTTGCTTCCAAAATTTGTGCCTCCAAGGGTTTCTCAGTTGGAATTCATCTGGCAACTGATCTAGACTGATAAGGAGCATTTAGCACCTCACAAAAAGGGCACTTTCACACCAAGGCAATTTGAGATAGGTAATTTCCTGATTGGAAAGAGAGCATTACCACAGCTCAGTGCATGGCTTAACCACTTCAAAATGATTTCTAGAATTTGCAGATATATTGATCCTGAGGATTTCATCAAAACCACCAGGATGACATTGATTCCCAATATTGGTACAATTAGGGAACATGAGGATTGTGATGAAGAAGATGTTATAAGAAACATCTTGGATAGAGATGAGGTTGGTAGAAGGCTTACCAAGTATTATGACTTGTTGAGATTGGATGCTCAAGTCAAAAAGGCCAAATTGGATTTTGGAGGTTTTTTCCCTGATCTCCCTTGTCTAAAAAGAATTGACAAGATGATTGAAATGCATGGTACCCTGTCCAGTCAACTAGAAGGAATGCTTGAAGAGAAGTTGGATGTAGATTAGGATTACTCCACTTCTAAAAAATGAGGAGTATATTGATGAATCACAGGAAGGTGATAGTCCACCTCAGACCGGTGACCCTCCTATCATTAATGTCACTCAAGACCCACAAGAGGCAGGGGATACTCCTAAACCATCGCAAAAAAGGAAAAAACTTGAGGTAGGTGGGCCCTCTAAGGAGAAGAAATAGAAGAAAATGATAGACATTACCTGGTGACTGAGCCTACTATCATCAACTGAGGAAGACTATTAGGGAAGGGAAAAAGGTAGCCTCAAAGGAAGAAGAGGAACTACCTCTATTGGTAGAAAAGGATGAGAGGGAGTTATACCAGGATGAATTCCTCAGTGATGATCAATTCATCAAGAGTGATGAATTCAAAAATTTCCTTATTTGGAGGAAACAAAAAGAAGTTGCTAAGGCTCTTCTAGAGGGTATGGAAGCAAGTGATGAGACTTTGAGGGCTCTAACTTCCTATGACCCTAGCATAAATAATGTCACTATTGAAGAAGCTAGAGAAATGGTAAAGTCTAGTGCGATTCTTTTGACTCCTAGATGGGATTTGACCTCAGCCTTCATCATAGATCAGATAAGGAAGCAACCAGATGGTAGTTTATCTTATGAAGTCCACATAGGTGATATGATTAGGGGAAGTGGATATAATCCTAAGTCCCATGTTGTGGCAATGTGGCCTTTAGCTCCAAGGACCCAAAAACCCTCTTTGGTTAGAATTGAAGATAAAATGGAAGGGGATAATATCATCTGACAGTCCAAAATACCATTGATCTTGAGGTGTCAAAGGTTGTGACACATTTTTCCCACCTAAATGAAGCAAAGACAGCCCAATTGTCAAATAGGTATGCACAGTTGTTTGAAGATTCAGTGAAAGTAGCTAAGGACAAAGATTTGAGGCTAATGAAAATTAAAGCTCTAGAGGATGAATTAGATGATCTAAAGGATAAACTTGAAGAAGCATCAAAGGTAGTTCCCCCTCCAATTTTGCAGATTGAAGCTAGAATACAGCCAGTGGAAGAGACTTCTGAGAAGCCATCAGAGGATTTAGAGAAGATGAAGCTTGATGTAGCCTTAAAGGCTATCTCAGATATTGTGCAACATAGGTGTGAGAGGATAAAGGAAAAAATTGACTCAGTCTATCAATCAGTGGGCATGTTGCATAAGGTAAATGAAAATGTGAAAGAGGCAATGGCTTCTCTAGAGCCACTTTTTAATGTTTGGTTTGGGAGGAGCTCTTTGTTTGAGAAACTTAATGCATTGTAGCCTCATTGATAGGATATCCCTAAGGTGGTCACTGAGGTTTATGAGAAGATAGAATTGATCAGTGCTACCTTGAGCTTTTTTAAAGGGAAGGAAAATCAAGTAAAGACTAAGATGGCTATGTTTGGTCAGGGCTATAGTAAGTATTTTCCTTCAGCTTTTGGGGATGATGGAATTATCATAAGTCTAGAGGAGTGTAAATCAAGCATGGACCAAGTGACAATCAGGCAGGATGCCTTTCTCAGTGATGATGGCTCCTTAGACATGGATGGTTGCAATAATATTATTGATAATTTGATCAAACTAGAAAATGAATGCGTCAAATTTGTTTCTAATATAAAGGCCATTATTGATTCTAGATGGGATAGGCAAATCAAATTGTTGCAATATTTGCAAGGGTACAATTGGCCCTTAAAAGATGATGTGGCAGCATGGGACAGGACTACAAAGCAAAAGAAGAAAAATCCAACTGTCATTTAGCTAGAAGCAGAGGAAGAAGAGTGAACCACACTTGGCACCTAATCCTGAAATATAGGGAGAGAAACTATCATACAGAGAATGATGTAGGTTATCCTATAATGGTGGTCATCATTCACATAACAAATTTAGTAGTTGCTCTGATTACTAATAGACAAAGGTGCAACTCAACATGGGATTCACAATGAGAAGAAACAATTTATGGTGCCAATTTCTTTCCTTTTTGTTTTGAAATTTAAATATTATGTACTCTAGTGCTAGTCACTATCAAAACCATCTGAAGCTTGTTTCATCCTTAAAAGAAGGATTCCAAGATGTTTTTTCTTATATATAGCAAGTTCTAAATCACACCAAAGGGTGGTGAAAATACTCAATGTAATAGGAGTTTATAATTTTAGTGTTTTGATTCTCAGGAATCCATGTATTTTGAATGTACTGATACAAGAAGTTGATAAATAAAAATATATTGAAGTTCCATGTATATCTTTTTGTTGTCTTCATGTATGAATGTGATTTCTTTGTGTGTTTAATTTGCAAAGCATTTTAGGTACATCTTTCTACAAGGTAGATAGTGGGGTTGAAATTTGAGTTCCTTTAAAGGGAGGGGTAAAAATTGAATGAGGTCTCAGAGATTTCAATATTTTGTGGATGAATTTGATGACATGGTGTATGCATAAGAAGATAATTTGCAAGGCATTTTATCTAGGGTTTGGGTTATTTGAGTTGAGATATTTTCTGTAGATTTACATTTAATTGACTCTGATGCCCTAGGATTTGGCACTGGTTATTTCTAGGATTTCACTATTTTCACCATCAATCAATTAAAATAATGATTTACTTTAAATTTGTGAGAGATTTATATGCTTAGATCTATATCAACTATACAGATAGTTGTTGTGATATTTGAAGAATTCAATATAATAGGTATACCCGCCTGTAGCTAAAAGCTCAAAGTGAAGAAGGACATAGATCCTTATTACCTTAGTGTTTGTTATTGTTTGATGCATCCATTGGGACTATAAGAGTTAAGAATTAGAGGTTTTTTGATTGGTTTTGATCATCTAAAATTTTGAACACTAACAGGCCCTACCTAGGTTTAGTGGTGAGGATGAGAAGACCCCTATCAAGCACATGACAAATGTGGCTAATACCTACATAGTACATCACATTACAAAGTAGAACATGGCCCTGAGATTGTTAGTTGCATCTTTGAAAGGGAAAGCACTACATTGGTATATATCTCTGACACCAAATAGCATAGGCACTTGGGATGATCTGGGTAACCTATTTTATAACTTCTTTTATGAGAACGGTGATCACTCTTCACTACTCCAGTAACTAATTAATATTAAAAAATTAAAAGAGCTCCCTAGGAGGCTATTATTGACCTTAAGAGAAGATTCTATTGGACATGGAATAGAATCCCCATAGATCCATATCCTCCAATACCCATGGTCTTTGTCTTCTACCTAAAAGCTTTCAATGCAGATATAGTATGGACTATACAAACCCTAGTGTGCATAAGCTTTCCAACTGCCTATGAAATAGCCATAAGATCTAAGAATAACTTGATATGTGTGGGAAAATTACCACTAAGACCTTCATTGCCAATATTTCTCTATTTTTCCCTAAAAACATGACAACACACCCAAAGTGAGACCTCTACCAGTTCTATCACTTCCCCATAGTCTATGTATGTCTTCCAAATGCTCAAGCACCATAGATAGCTCCTCCCTCCCTATTAATAGAAATGAGAAAGATGAAAAATCTATTGAGGATGGTATTGAACAAGCTTACTAGCTTGAAGAGGCAGCATGGTGTATCCAAACAATCTCCATTCAGAACTTTCAAGACCAGCAAAATGAAAGGCCTCCATATCAGCCAAATCAATATCAACACTGGAATAGGAATAATCAAAGGAATAATAATCAAAACAACAATAACCAGAGCTAGAATTCTAAGCATTTGGTCATTGTTCCTCCTCCATCTGCACCATTATAGTTTGTTGTTAGTGGCTACTTAGAACAACTTTTTGAAATACTTTAATGCATGGTGTTTTCCATGCAACAATGCTCATATGCATCGAGATTTCCCAAGAGCATATTTGCAGCAACAAATAGTAGAGAAAAGAAGCTAAAGAATCACCCCTAACATCACTAACTACTATTTCTCTTTCCTAAGGATGGATAATTCCATGATAACAGCTCAAATACAGGGGATGTCTCTAGAACAAGAGTCAAAAATTGCTCCTAACCATGATTTTTTTCATGGATGTCAAACAAGGATGATATGGTTTTCACAAATCAAGCATCCACTTTAAGAATGCCACAAGTCCAATTGGACTACAACACCTGTTCAAAATGGAGGTTCACTGAAGAAGCAACTTTTTCGGTCTTACCAAACAAAAGTGTTCATTTCCAATGTCCAAGATTTGAAGCAAACAAACTCACTTCTCCAAAGGTTCTGTTGTAACCAGTTCAACAAAAGAAGGAATTTGTTCCTTAGAAGCCAAAAGATCCCAAGGTCCCTATGGAGACAAAGGTGGATGTAGTAGAACAATTAAAGAAATCTCTTGGGAATCTATCCATTTGGGATGTTCTTTCAATTCACAAACAAAAAAAATTATTGAAGGAGGCTCTCGATAACCGGGATAAGAAAGCTAGGGCGGAGGTCATTATTGAACAAGGAAAGTTGAAGGGAAAGATAGATGTCACAGATTCAAAGATTCCACAAGTTTAACAGTCAACTATGTTGGTCAACTCTGACAACATGAAAAGAGAAAAGGAAAAAGGTAAGTCTAAATCCATGCCTTTCTTTCTTATCTTGATAGTAGAAGACAAGCTACTACATAATTGAATGATAGACTCAAGAGAGGGCCTTCATATAGAGTATGAGCCTTTTGATAGGGGAATTATACAACTAGATGGGATGAAAGTCCAATCCATGGGAATAATAAAGGAGCTTCCCTTCACCCTCTTTTCCTGTCCAAATATCAAAGTTCCACAAGAGGTTAATGTCATTGATATCCCCCTTATTTTTGGTGTCTTCCTCTCAAGAGATTTTACTTTTAAAATAAGAGGCTATATATCACTTGATTGGTCCCATTAGATCATGAGAACTAGACATGGAGCTAAATGCAAGGTACTGTCAGAACCTATGCATGATAATCATGTAGAAAATGAACCTATGCTCAAGTTTGAGCCTACCCATACCTCCATTTCTAAGGAAGAAATAAATTATATTGAAATGATAGATGATGAGGAGGTGTCAAGAACTAGGACCAAAGAAGAAGTTTTATTGAATAATTTCTTTGAGGATGATCCCTTCAAAAACTTCTACACTACAAGATTGGACACTTACGTAGTGTTTGATGAAGACAACCCAATGCCAAGAGTCACAGATGAAGAGGAAAAGAAATACATTAACCTCTAGTCATCTGAGCTTTGAATGATTTATTTTGATGGAGATAGATGTTGGACTAGTTCAGGTGCTAGTATTCATCTAATTTATCCCTTGGAAGAAATAAAGAAGGATTTCCGCTTTTAGTTCAGTTCAACCAAAAATGAGGTAGAACATGAAGGACAAGTCCAAGGACTAGATCTAGCTAAGTAAATGGTAATTAAGAAATTAAAAGTATTTGGTGATTCCAAATTAATAATGAAGCGGGCCTGTAATACTTCTATAGCTAAGAATCCTCATATGAGATCTTACCGACATAGAATATGGGACCTGATTGAAAGTTTTCATGCTTTTGATATCAACGTCATTCCAAGGAAGCAAAACATTGAAAATGACCAATTAGCCACAATTGGTTCTCACTTCATACCTATGACTAATATATTTACAAATGAACATTCAATCTGAGTAATAGTTAGACCTTCCATACCGAAAAATAATAATTTTTGGTAAGTATTTGAGAATGATGACCAGATTGCCTCCTTTATCTAGTAAGATGGAGAATTTGCTGACCAATTGCAACCAAAAATTGAAGAAGCCTATGAGGACTAGGTCATCCAACTTACAGGAAATAAACTTCCCTAAGGCCTAATAATCTTGGAGAATTTATCTGATTGTGATGATGTCAGAAGAGATAAATGCAATTTTTTTGCAAACCAGAGGGATTATGAAGATCTAGAGGTCAAAGAAGGAATAAAACTAAATGTGGGAAAGAGGTGCTCGAAGTTGACAAAGAAAAACTCAAATCCATGTGCCAGAAGTATAAGAGAGTCATAGCATAGACCTATATGACCTGAAAAGATACAATAGAGACATTATTGAACATATTATTGAGCTGGCAAATGGAATAAAGCCCATGTCATGCCCAAAATCTAAGCAAAGCACAACTACAATTTATTTTTTTACAATCTACTGATTAACTAAAAGTACACATACATACATAACTGAGTTTGCTAAATCTTTATACATTTTAGCTTTAGTATTTAATGAACATGCAAAATGATGCAGAAGGAAGATGGTTTACCAATTCATCTAGTGTTCAAAAATGACACCAGGGTCCAACCAGAAAAAGGTTGACCAAGTTTGACCTAAAGTCAAACTTCACAAGATTACTTCTAAATAAACCTATAGGGTTCCCTAAGTCACTAGCTTCGATTGACATGCAAAATGGGGTAGTTGACTAAAGTCAACCAAAGTTGACCCAAAAGTCAACCATGCATGGCTAAACATGAAACAATATTAAAATGATACTAAACTCAATATGGAAGGTCTAGGCACACAATTTGAGAAGAATTACCTAGGTTTGACTAATAATTGACCAAAAGTCAATTGTGTCTAAATTTGGTCAATGAGTCACCTGTAGGCATAAAAACTCTATACTTGACGATACGAGAGTTGAATTACTATCTTAACAATAAAATTATGTTTACTTTATGATTATAATATTAATTTAATAAAATACATTATATTTTCCAATTAAGTTAATTTAATTAGCTACAAGCTATACTAATTAAATCATCCAATAAAATAAATTAATAATCTAAAACCCAATACTAGCTAATTTCATTACCCTAATGTAACCCATTTAATCTATAAGATATGACCCTAACTAAAACAAACAATTCTTTTATATCTATTTAGATAAATTATAACTTACTTTACAAATATAAAAATATCCTAAAGAATATCTAATTTATCTCTAGATGTTTTAAGACCAATAGTCAACAAATTCTATTTATGTTAATTTAAATAACAATTAACTAACATTCTAGAAGTTTCTTAACCAAAGTAAATATGACAAATAATTTCTAAATTTAATTTAAAATATAAAAGATGAATTAAGAAATCAAGCCTAGAACCTTCTAGATAAATTCCTTCAGTAAAAACAACTACTCAAATAACTAAAATCTATATAGTTTTGAATTCCATTAATTATAATAAACATTAACTTTTCATTTCATAAGGATATTCTCTTCTAGAATTTCCTAGAAGAATAATATCTTCCATATTTATCTTAAGATAAAATTTAATTTTTAAATTACTTTTAAAGTGAAATTAGAAACTATAAAAAATGTTGTGATAAAGTTCTTCTAGAATTTTTTAGAGAAATTCAAACTTCTAGAACAAATCTACAAAGTCTAAGAAAACATACTATGAAATAAAATTTACAATTTTTTTACATCCATTTATTAAAATAACATTTAAATTTTCCAGCATTATCCCTATAAATATCCCTCATATGAGATAGATAAGAATTGGGTTAGAAACCCATAAGATTTCATGGTTCCTATAATTTTAGATTAAAATTATTTCTTATTTAGATAATTGATATTCCTTTACATATTAGCCTAAATAATCAAATTAAAAGTTTAATCTTTGTTTTTAGATTAATTTCAAATTTAATTAATAACTAATTCATTTATAAATATTACTATGTTGTTCTTTTATACTTATTAATTAATTAAACATATATTTTTTTTATTAAATAAAACCCCTGTGTTTTTTAAAGTTATCAATTTAAGATTTTACAACTCTAAGTTTAAAATTTAATTTAATAATTTGATATACAAGAAAGGTTCAAACCTTACTATGCTATTCTAAATGTTGAAAATTTGTTCCATTTATTTAATTAATTAAAACTATGTAAAATAAAATGATATATTTGCACTATTAAAATATTAAGTTAATAATCCTAATGAACATTTATCAAATTGAATCCTACAACTCACAAACTTAGAAATAGATTTTGTATTTAGTAGGAAATTTTTCTATAAAATTTCAAAGGAATACTACCTCTTTAAACATTGATTGGAATATAAAATTGATTGCAAGTAACTTTTCTTATAATAAGGAATTATTTAAAGAGCTTAATTTTTATCATCTAATCCATGGTAAAATTTTAACCATAGGATCAATCTTACGAAAACATCAATATAATTTTATGTTCTAATTTTATTCAAATGAAAGCTTACAAATTTACAACCATGAAAGAAATACAAATTTAAATATCTTTCTCATCATAGGAAGATTACATCATAAATACAACCTAAAATTACGTGATTTTCCTTTCACAACATCATGAATATTTACAACTTTCTTCTTAAGGAAATTACATTAATCAAAGAAATAACTTATAGATACAATTTCTCCTAGACATACTTGTTCCTTCCAAGAAATTCATAGAACCTGCAAATAAAATCATGTGGGTTGACCATGGAGGCTCACCTCCCAACCTAGGCCCTTAAGTCCACCCCTCAGCTAGGGGTTACAAACACCAACAGGTACAAACATAACCATATACAACAAAACATGGAGACACACACAAAACACACTCCCAACCAAGGTTGTACACATAAGCCACTGAAAGGCTATTTTAACATGGGGTGAAAGTGGACCAATAACCCATAGCAGACAACCAAGTTATAAGTAAGGAATTATGTGCCACACATGGACACAAATTCCTTTTCAATTCAGCCTTATTCCCCCCCTTGCCCTTAGGCAAAACTTGACCACATGGAGCCCATAACATCCATGCTTATACTTCCCACACATGGAGAAGCTCTACTCTAACAGGGCTGCCCAATAACCTTTCACTCCTCAAGGTTACTCATCCTTCCCACGGATGAGTACACCTTGAAAACTCCCAAAACAGGTATGCAATAACGAAATAAATACAACACTTAGCACACCTCCATGGAAACCTATGGAGTTGAAAACAATAACATGAAAAGACCATTAATCTACCTTGAGCTTTTACATGCATGGAAATAAGATATGCTACAAGTTCTAGAGGAAACCGAACCTTAAGTCCTAAGATGAATGATGAAATTGAGAAGCTTTCCCCTCTTTAAGCCTTTCCTTCCTTCTTCATTTCTAGTGGTCTCTAAGAGTAGAGAGTGGGTGATCAACCTTCTTTCCTCTCCTCATCTCCCTAAATAGGCTCTAGCCAAGAAATATCAAGTTTAGACACTATTAGGAAACCTCTATAGTCTTTCTCCCTTATCCTTCCAACTCATGTCCCTCATAATGGAATCTGACTCACCAAGTAAGATAAGATACCTATCCCAAAATTCTCAAACTCTTCCATTTTCGCCACTTTGAAGATGAGATATTTTTTAGGTGTCATAAGGAGTATTCTAGGCTCTTAGTGGGTTGAAAATGACCCCTAACCCTTAAGGTAACAAGTGGGGTGGTCAAAACTAACCCTAACTACCTTCTAGAAGCCTATTTGGTCCTCCTAAACTCCACTTGAAGTTTGCATCCGAAAGTAAACTAATGAATAAGTCTTCCTAGATACATTTACTAGTCATGCCAACACATAAGGACATAGGTGTCAAGTGACACACATAAATTACAGTAGGCATGACTTATTTAACATTTCACAAAACTAATTTAAATACAACCATACAATTTTACTTTCACGAATTAAACACATTACAACGAGTTCTATGTCTCTTCATAGACATGACCTAAGCATCATGGAGGATATACATAGGTTAGTGTTTGAAACCTCAAATTTATTACCATGGTCAACTACCTGCACTCTCAATGCACACATCAGTAGGTCCAATAAAATTCACATATAAACATAATATAATATGTAATATAACACACACACCACTTACTACTGCATTCATTTACACATTGGTAAAACAATATCTACATTTTGATATATCCTAACGTGTATATCTCACACAATGCATCATAAACTAAACCATAAAGATTAACTACATAATTATCCATAGGATATTACATGAATAGGTTCACATCAACATAATGCTTAATAACATGGTACGGAATCTTACAGATCTACAAAAATAACTTATCTTTCAAAGTATTTAAGAGACTCAAATAGTAACAACTGAAAACATAAATAGTAAACAACTATGCTAAGCTATGACGGGCTAGGGTAGGACCTACATCCACCCCCTCTAGGCATGAACATCCTCTTGGATTTCATCAAAGAGGTGAGGGTATAATAACTCATCTGAACTGCATCCTCCCAAGAGATTTCACCCTGCCATAGAAATTCCAGTGAATCTTAACCCGATCCATCTTTATGCCTTAAAGGATCAAGATCCATTGTGCCAAGATAAAGATGGATTCCTGAGCATACTATCCATCCTACTCTACTTATGACCTCTATGACTATAGCCTGATGTTGTTTATGGCCATCATCAACCCCTATAAATACTTTATGGGACTTTCCCATATATTCAACTATAGGCCCAATCATTGCTACTTGTTGACTTCCTCCTTGAGGACACTCTCAAGAAATGTGCCCCATGTCTCTACATGTGTAGCAAGGCCCTCTTAACCAAATTTGCACTTCCTGAGGCTTGGAGTACTAAAATCCTTTTGTCCTATTTTCCCTGTTGTGACCACCCCTTGAGAAGTTATGAGTCTGCACGAGAGGTGTAATAGATTTATTGTGCCTCTAGTTCCTCCTAGGACCATGCGACTGCAATGGTTTGGGCTTAAAGCCTTGTTGTCCATGTGGTGGCCTCTATTTCAGGTTTTGTTGAGGCTTGGGATCTCTAAATATCCCTGATTAATTCTTCTGATTTTCTCTCCAAGGGGGTATTAGACATCCTAATGTCTAAGGTACAATATTATGGTTCTGATCCCTATCATAAGGTCCTCCCTTTAATTCCTTAGCTATTACTAGCCTCTCATCCACTTGAGCCTCTAAACTTGATGGAGACTTTGGCACATTTGCAGAGTCAATTTCATGATCTTCTTGACTCCCTACAATCTTTGGAGGATTCCTACTCTATTCCCTGCATGGTGCCCTAAGTCCCTCGGTATCCTAGTGTTGATCTTGCTGGGCTACAGGATGCAACCTATATAGGATGATTTTGGCTAAATTCTGCAAAGCTAACAAGATGGCCTGGTTTGGATTAGGAGATGGTTCGAGAGAGGGATTCAGATGCCCTCTAGGAACCTCTATTTCCTGCCTAATCTCCTTGTGAACATAAGCATTATGCCTACGGCCTCACCCATGTGCATGAGCCTGACATGGAACTGGTGTCATCCTTAAAGTTTCAAAAAGTTTTAATGTGTTAGGTTCATAATAAGATCATTAATCTTCATAATTTCTCCACCTTCCATTTCCTACACTATCCACACAAGGGACATGGTATAATCATGGTTTATGGGTAAGTCAAATAGTCTGGACACAACATAATACTTCATGGGGTTATTTCTAGTATAGAATATTCTAAAAAGAAATAGATGTGTCAAGATTGAATGATACCAACCCTTATTATAATAACCACTTTGTTTGATTAATATATTAATTAATTGCATTATTTAATAATCATTCTTTTTCATCATCATATACCCAATTATGTCTTAACTTGATTGATCATAAACATTTAATCACCTAACATTTTTAGAATCAAAACTCATATTATTTTGAATACAACTTTCTATTTCAACCAATAATCAACATAAACACTTACTGTATTGCCATAATAATCAGTTAATCAATAAGTCCTGATGCAACATAATGTGCCATAAGATTAACAACATGACTAAGGAAAACATAGAATACATCTATATCTAGTCTAATCATATAATTCTAATACATAGGCACAACATAGTATGTTCTCTTTGGTGCTCCCCTTTACGTACTATCATAGGTCCACAATGTTAGAGTCACATACATAAGCCTAGCTAGCAATAAAAGAATAAGGACATTCGAGATAGTCACCAAGATAAAAGAATAGTAAACCCAAATGGGGAAATCATTAATTTCATCTGTAAATTCAAAAATGAGCTCAATTTCAATAATAAATTAATTGTGTCAACTGACATAAAGAGAGAAAAAAAAATTTGGTGACTAATTCCCACACAAGAAAATAACCAAATTAATAAAGTACTAGCCCACACAACATGTGGAAAGATTCACCTTGAAAGAACAAAAAGAAGGAAATCCAAAGAACCATTCACAAACATTGCGACAGAACTTAGTCACGTAAGAGGGAGAAACCACAATTGAATATCAAGGACACCACACCTCACTAATCTTAGAGAACATACCCAACAAACACTTATCGAACAACTTTCCATCATAGATCATACCTAAGCATCACAATAATTGTTGTAGCTGAAACAATATCCTTCTCCTTTCAAATTTTCTTTTATAGCTTGATGCAGAAGTTTCAATGGAAAATGTAATGGTTCAAGGTCTTAAGTGTCGAAACCGCACTCTGATACCAATATTTCATGCCCAAAATCTAAGCAAAACACAACTACAAATTTTATTTTTACAATCTACTGATTAACTAAAAGTACACATACATACGTAACTGAGTTTGCTAAAGATTTATACATTTCAACTTTAGTATTTAATGAACACGCAAAATGATGCAGAAGGAAGATGGTTTACTAATTGGTCCAGTGTTCAAAAATGACACCGGGGTCCAACCATAAAAAGGTTGACCAAGTTTGACCTAAAGTCAAACTTCACAAAATTGCTTCCAAATAAACCTATAGGGTTCCCTAAGTCACTAGCTTCGATCGACATGCAAAACGGGGTAGTTGACTAAAGTCAACCATGCATCGCTAAACATGAAACAAGATTAAAATGATACTAAACTCAATATGGAAGGTCTAGGCACACAAATCAAGAAGAATTACCTAGGTTTGACTAATAGTTGACCAAAAGTCAACCATGTCTGAATTTGGTCAACGAGTCACCTGTAGGCATAAAAACTCTATACTTGATGATACAAGTGTTGAATTATGATCTTAACAATAAAATTACGTTTACTTTATGATTATAATTTTAATTCAATACTAGCAATTGCACCTATGTGTGCAATGGGTATGTGAGGCCTCACCCTAGACCAGCCATAGCTTTTCCGTATCATTATGGTAGCCCTAGTGATTGGCTTGATGTTCTGATTAGTTAGTAGATTTTACTCTTTTGACAAAGATTTGTTTACAGTAGATGAGAATGCATTGCATTTGATGATGCTTTCTATACGTACAATGTTGACCTTATGATACATTATGACTGACATTATGATAATTAGATAAATACGGAGGTGTGCAATTAGAGAATTTATGTTGAACTATAAGTTGTTATGAAAATGAAAATCAAGAAATGAATTAGGTTGAGGTGTGTATTTCATTTCGGGCTAAATGTTAGGCGATGAATTATTAATGACTATTTTATGATATAAATATGAATTCCAAATTATGGTTATTTTGATTTATGAATGTTGGGATGAAGTGATGGATTTTATACGCTTACGTAAGTAACTAGGAAATGGAGATTTGATTTGATTATGATACGATGGGATTTCTATTATGAATCAAAATGTTAAATACTTAGGAGAAGTTTAGGAGTGTCGTGATGACATTTAATTGCAACTGAATTAGATATGCAATATGCTACATGCTTACTTTAGTGAAGAATTGAATATTTCATGGTAAGTTGTATGCATGTTATAGATGATTGAATTATGCAAATTGAATTGAGATTGATATAATTATTGTATTCTATATGATTACAAGCATGTGATTGAATTATGATTTATATGTGAACATTGTGTTGTAGGTGATTCTATCTACACAGTTGAATTATGACTTATGTGAAAGTGATTGTATGTATGCATTTGAATTATGGATTATGTGAAAGTGATTAGAAGTATGCATTGGAATTAGGAATTATGTGAAAGTGATTGTATGTATGCATTCAAATTATGAATTATAGGAATGCAATTGAATTACGAATCATGTATGCAAATTAAATTATGAATTATATATGCAATTGAAGTATGAATTGAGTTATGCAAATTGAATTTATTTGATGTGATTATTGAATTCTATATTATTATGTGCAGACAATTGAATTATGACATCTTATTCTATGTGATTGTATGATTGTGAGAGAACATTACCTGTTGTGTGATTTCATGTATGCAATTTAGTTATGAATAATGGGTGGATATTACATCTTATATGTTTATATGTGATGGTTTTCTTCCTTGAATTACTGATGCGGCATTGAGGTTTTGCAGGTGGAAGGACCATGAAAATGTTTGGGGAAACCACATTGAATGCATTTGCTAACAGTAAAGCCAAGGCCCCATCTATTGAAGAGACCAGGGCCTCGTTGTGAAGTGTTTTATTTGTAACCGTAATATGAATGTAAGTGTAGGAATGTTAAGTGTTGTAATACTGTGGACATACCTTAATTGTGATGTTAATTATGTGAGTGTCACTTGACACTAGAGTTATATGTTAACTAAGGTATGTCATGTGGTTGGAGTGTGAGTGCAAGTTCTAGAAGCTTCTTTGGGGGGGAATCCAAAGTGCATCCACTTGTCATAGGACCCCAAAGTGAAGTCACATCTTACTTTTTCGTGCATACACTTAACCATGGTTTCTGGAGGGTTAAATGGGACCCTAGGGGGTAGTTTCATGCATTTTGAGGTAGCCCATTCCATTTACCCATGGGTTAGGGGTATTTTTAGCAGGTTAGGAGCCCAATATTGACTTTTTTGATCCCTTCAAAAGTGCCTTTTTGAATTTGAGCGAAAATGCAAGTTTGAATGTGGTCCAAGATTGTCCTCTCTTCATTTTTGGACCAATCTTAGGTCTCCACTTCCTTGGAACACCTTTTTGGGTGTAAGGGGTTGTGTAAGACTTTGGGAAGACCAACCAATGGGATGGGATTCCATCTTCCTAGGATTTTGGGGATTGAGTTGGAGGCCATTTTAGAGGGGAGTTGGGAAAACAATGGTTTTGTTCACCCACTCTCTACCTTTAGAGACTACTAAAAACTTGGAGAAGGAAAAAGTTGGGGATAGAAGAAGGAAAAGGCACAAAACTTCACCATTTTTGCATTGGATCATAGGTTGGAGGATCTTGCTCTTCATCTCACTCTTTGTTGTAGTAGAATCTTGTAGTTGTAGTAATTTGTTAAGTGTTTTAGGTCCCCATGGTTGGTCATGGTGAGAGCATGAAATGGTATTTGTGTTTTCTTTTGTGATATGATTTTGGGTTGTTTACTCTTGGCTCAATCACCCTTGGGAGGGAAGAGCAACCAAGAGGGGGTGTGGGGATGGAGGCAACTTCATGTGCAGAGTCTCCTCCATGTGTGGGGAAGGATGAGCTTGGGTGTGTTGTCCCCAAGTAGCCTTTGCATTTTTAGCCCAAGGGGGATTTTGGGGGGCATAAGGAGGGATTTGGCCTTGTGTGCCATTGATATGAGATACATTGTTATTGTGGTCCATGTGTGGCCCTTGATATTGTTTATTGTGGTCCATGTGTGGCCTTATTTTGGCATTGGCTTCTCCATGGGTTGCCCACCCTCACCCCATTAAAGGATCATGTTAGATCCTATGTTTTATCCTTGAGGGAATTTGGGTTATTGTGGAATGTAAGTATGTTTTGTGTGAGTGTTTGAATGTTCCTCATTCTTTGTGGTTTCCCCTAGCTCGGGGGTGGCCTCTTAGAGGCCTAGGCTGGGAGGTGAGCTCCCATGGTCTTCCTTGAAAATGGTTTTATTGCAGGAAATTGGAGCATTGAAGCCTTCTTGGTAAAGTTAGGACTCTTGAAGGATTTGAAGATGTACTCACATTTGAGTCGTAATACTTTTGTTTTGTGATTATTGTTTTTTGTAAGGAAATATGGAGTCCTCTTGAGCACAATGCTATTGTTATTGTGTTTGTATTGGAGATAACTCTCCAAGTCATGTATTGTAATAGGTGTTGATGAGCTTGAAAGAGTTGTATTGTGTTTAAGATTTCTTTCATTATCAATTTGTTGAAGGTTATCAACTTGTTGTTGTTAATGAATATTTTGTTATTGTGAAAAAGATAAGTTTATTTCATTGCATGATATTGGTATCAATAACTTATGATGAAAGGGTAGAATAGATTTCCTTCATTGCTAAATGGTATTTAAAATGAATTGCAAAAGAGAAGGCTATTGGAATGAAAAGAGAGTTTTCATAATATTATCAATCTTGTTTTAGGATCAATGTATGTAGATGTATTTGATTTAAGTGAAAGATCAATCTCTAATTTCCACCTTTTATCCATGCAAGTAAACTGTAAATTAGTCATGTTAATTTGGTTGAGAAACCATTAGTTTAGTATGCAAACATTAAATGAAATTTTTAGAGCTTTTAGAGTATTCTATAGAGAAAACAATTTCCTCACCTTATAGTAAGCATTCATCAAATTTAAATCAAGTGAATAAATGAAAAAAAAAAAAATTGCAAACACAAACAAGTTAAAAGGAAAACCAAGCAAAAAAAAAAAAATGCAATTGAGACCTACAAGTCTCTGGAATTTGTATGGGAAAGTTTCCCATACAAATTCCATTGCCACAGTCATTATTATAATTTAAAAATCTGCCAACTCATGTTCAAAACTAATAAAATAATAATAAATTAATTAATTCTCTCACTTCCAATATCCCCCCAAAAGGTGGTGCAAGAGATGGAAAGGCCTGACATGGCATTTAATACCCTTTTATTCCATTGACCAATGCACTTATCATTCAAGAGTAGTTGGCTGCAAATTTAATACATACCTATGATTCACTATCTTTACCCCTTGCCCTGCATGAGTTGTTCTTGAGTCTTGGTAAATGGTTTGGGTGGGACGCAAACTCCCTTGTCCCATCATCTCCCCTCAACTCTTCTCTCCTTGAAAACTCACGCTAGGTTTTAGTTTAGGCTTTTGTTTAGAATGTTTAGTGGAGAATAGATTTGCTTGGTGGGCCCTCCAAACTTGCCTCCAAACTTACCCTCCTAACTATCCTCCTCCATGCTGCCTTCTTTAACACTCCTCTTCCTTGATTTGCGCCCCACTAGTCATATGATGGGGTTTGACTTTCCCTCTCTCTCTTGGCACGTGTACCTAGAAGGGGAAAGGTGTTTTTTTAAATAGGTGTTTAGCTAAGGGGTTCATGGGGAGATTAACTTGTAGAATAGGTAGAAATAGATTGTTGTTAAATGGTTTAGCCTAGGTTAGTTTCTTTTTTATTATTTAATGTTTTTATTTATTTCATTTTGGGATTATCATTATTGTTTGTTTATTAGTAATGATAATATAATGGTTAAGTTAGTAATTATATAATAAATAAATTGCTAACTAATATGTAATAGTATACTAATCAATTAATAATCATGTTATATTATACTTATCACTTAATTAATTCATGTGTGATTTAATAATAATTATTAATATATATATATATATATATATATATATATATATATATATATATATATATATAAAATTAATATTTCATAATTTATTGATTAGTGAATAATTATATTAATTAATTAATATGTTATAATTAATAATTAATTTATAGAGGTCTTATTTGATTAATCCTTAATAAGTTGATTGGGAGATTTTAACTTAAGGTGAATTTACTCAATATTTATATTATCATTAAATATAACAAATCAATTTGCTATTTACTTATATACTTTGAAAAATTGATAATCAATACATGTAGGAACAATTTTTATTAAATATTTTAGAAAATGTTCCTTTGATCTACATGGTCATTAATTAAAGCCTCACGAATTGATTTGTTAAATTGAATTAATGAAATCTCCCATCGCAATTAAAATAAACTTAAGATAATTTGACTTTTTGAGAATGTGCCCTAGATATAGCTAGTAGGGTGACCCTATCGTGATTAGTTTAATTTTAGTAAGGGATCACTCTTTTGAAACTAGATAGTGACCTTTTGAAAACCAGCAATGGTTAACAATTTGATTCTTCAGAGTCTTTGTGAACTATTGCCAAAGACACCCGTTAACCCACTACATTATATTAGACCTAATTATCTCCTTTAAAAATATTTTTTAAAAAAAAAAATTGGTGTGTTTTTAGACTGAAATTGATGGGAATGATAGGGTACGCTGGAGAGGTGTGGAAGTTTAATTAGGGAAAATGTTGCTTCTTCTTTTTTCATACTTTAATGATAGGGTACGCTGGAGAGGTGTGGAAGTTTAATTAGGGAAAATGTTGCTTCTTCTTTTTTCATACTTTAATTAAGTACATGAGGTCAAACAGTGGTTTGTAAAATACTCTATCTCTCTCTCTGAGCTAATGTACTACGATGGCCCCCAATTGCAAAAGAATAGTAAAATGCTTTCTCGGTCCAAAAATTTCAACACCTTGAATTTTTGGTCAAACAAATAAAAATGCAAAAATATAGATGAAAGTTAGGTTTGTTTGTATTTTCCAATTAAGCCTTTTGTTTATGTATATTGAGCTATCTCCCTTTATTTATCTAACCATTCTCTCTCTCTCTCTCTCTCTCTCTCTCTCTCTCTCTCTCTCTCTCTCTCTCTCTCTCTCTCTCTCTCTCTCTATCTCTACTTACATATCACTTCTATCTCTATCTTCACCTTTCTATCTCTCCCGCTCTCATTCTTTCCTTATGTCCCTTCTGTATATATTTATCTCTCCTCTATATCTACCTATGGCTCCCCTCTCTTTATCTATTCCCTTGATGTCAAAAATTAATGGTCCATAATTTCTGAGAGCTATGAATGACCATTGAGACTTCTACGGCCATTGATTGTTTCTCGTCCATTTTTATGAAATCTTTCATGCTCCCCAAATAAATATGCAAGACTATTCAATGTCTTATTAAATTTTCTTTTTTGTTATCGGTTATTTTTCCCCATTCTTTTATGTTTGTGTTTCTTCCTTTCCCCACCATTTTCATAGTGACTGCATTATTTGCTTCATAGAGCAACTTGCTTTTTCTCATTTTATTAGACTATATTTACTTTTACCGTGCTTTTCTAAAGTATCATATATTTCATTTATTTTTTATTGTGTTCTATTCGATGCGTTAAATGTACCCACACTTGACAACCCAAATTTATTAATTTTTATGTGCAAAAAAATTATGGATAGAGAGATTAAAATATTAGTAACATTTTAAGAGATTTTTTCATTTTCTTTTATGGATAGGTGGAATATGTTCTTATATGAAATTTAAAATTATTTTAAACTATATATCCCTTTCCATCTCTAGCACTCTCTTCCTCTCTATCTCTATCTCCTTACCTCTTTCTCTATCTCGCTTTCCCCTTCTATAGCTACCTTTTTCTATTACTATATCTTCCTCTAGATCTCTCCCTCTCTCCATATTTCACATATAACATGACCTTGTTGATAAATAATTTATTTATAACCGATCATAAATTTAGATCTCGTTCTAAGAAAGAGGCACCCATTTTGAACATCACGCCACTTATCTTAATCTGCCCCTTACATAACCCTAATTTGAGGAGAACATAATCCATAACTAAAAAGACAATGGTGAATGAGGAAGGATCAATCTCATAGTCATTACCAATGATGTGGCAGAAATATTATTGTCCTTCATTTCTATCTCAGGTCTTCCCAAAGGTTCTCTAATCTGAAAGCAATGACATTACTTAATCGCAACCAGTGCCAATATAAGAGTGCTCGCACATTCCCTTCACAAATGCAAACCCTCGCTATTTATTTTGAAAAAGAAATTGTAATGCACTTTTTTCCTTTTTCTGACTCATGCTCTGTATCTATGCTAGTGGTTTTTTTAATTTCCCATTAGAGATTGAAGGAAATCATTCTATTCAATGAGTATTTGTGTATCTATAGGGTTTTTGTAGATTTGTCATTTTCTAGAGCACGTAGGTCTCGTCTATCATATTTTGGGTACCAAGAAGAGCTGCACAAAATGGCTTTCCTTCACCAGCCCATGTGTCTTGACTACGCTTCCATATTTGGCTATAAGTGGCAATCACATTATGCATGAAGAGATTGTCTTAGTAGTTTACCCATTGACTCTTACATTTGTCCTTTTTTAACTATCCATAAATGATTCTGGAATGCAGTTGAAATGTCCATTGCAAGGTGGGTCCTAAAGTAGAATCATCTTCTCATTCCTCACCAAGTAGAAATGTTGTCCATTACAAAGATGGTGGTGAACTCATCTCTTTCATTGTATTCAACATTGTAAAATATGATGTGGGTGCAGAACAAGGAACAAAAGGAGGACCACTTCTTCTGGGCACGACAGATTTGGTAATGGTTGTACATAGAAATTCATTATTTGTTGGATAGTATAGAGAGGGGCGGCCCCTAAAATGATGATGGGAAAGAAATGAAAAAGAGAAAGAGCATAATTGACTTGTTCATTCTACCCTTCTTCTGCACTTACCTACCATTAATGGTGGACAGGTTACCCACCCCATTATTATCTAATATCTTCAGTATATTATGTGCCCTTCTTTTATAGAACAAGGGGAGAAATGATGAAAAATCGACCAATCCTTTTGATCTGCAAAGCTTAACTTCACAGACGAAGAAATGTTGGTTGAGCGTCAATTCAAACCCTTGAGGGCGACCTCAATTTTGATGGAAATCATTATACTATGTAAATTCATGTTAATTGACGCAAATTCAGGCTAGATTGTTCTTCCCTATTAAAATTTGGGACAATCGTGGCACAAAATTTGATACAAAGAGAATAAATCTAACAATTTCCAATAAAACAAAGTACAAAGAAGTCATCTTAGACCAGGCTAACGTGTTACCAAGTGTAATACCCCGAAAATGGGCTATAGGTTCATTAATCTCCTATATCGGCACATCGAATGAAATTGACATCGAAGTCCTAACCTAAGGCACATCTGAACATTAGCAAATCCTAATTAATTATCTCAAATTCTGCATCGGGGAATATTCCTAGCAATATTCCTATTTATCCTAATTATCTTTAATTTAATGATTATTTGGCGATAAATCCTATTTATCCTAAAGTTTGATTAATTGAATATTCTTAATATTTAATTAATTAGATTTAATACTGCCACTTAATTATTCAATTGGATTTAATTATATTTATTCCTAAATTGTATTATTTCATTTTGACAATAAATCAAATATCCTATGACTAATTGATTAAATTCTTATTTAATTAATTAATGTCAATTGTCAAATTTAATAATATAGTTTTTGGAATAAAAGTTTGATTTAATAATTGATTAACCCATAAATCAATTATTTTATTTTAAAATCAGTTAAGTTGAGGATAAATCACTTTATTTATTTAATTCATAATTATTATGTACATTCAAAAAAATAGTTAAACTTGAAATCAGAAAATCAGTTCAAGTTGTTTTAAAAATAAACTCAACTTTGATTTGAGTTAAAAACTTGTTTTTGCATGATTTTGTGAATTAATTATCTTTTATTCTTTGATAACTCAAAAATCAACCTGAGTTTATCTGAGTGATTTATGGCTTTTTCCATGCATCCCCAAAGCCTTGGATTTCTATAAAATCAAGGCTCAGCTCTTCATAATCAATATCTCATAATTTGCAAACTTATGCTGGTGAATTGGTATCTAAAGAATTGAAGCTTCTTTTGCGAATCAACAACTTTTGTGAGATCATTCATATTTAGCATATCATTGTTAGATTATTTGTATTACATATCAATTTTTCATATAGTATAGATTTCATATCATTGCATAGAAAAACCAAAAATATAGATTAATTTGCATCTAATTCATATCTAGATTTTGCATACAAATCCTTCATTTAGGTGTCGTCAAGGTCGCTAATCTCGATCCAATCTGAGAATACATACTCGCATCTACTAGAAGGTAGTAAATCACCTGGTTAGATTAGTTTCCATTTCATTGCACGATTTTGATTTTAACTAACCTCTAATGTTTTACTGAAGTGTTGTGTCTACAGCTAGGTACAAAATTCACACACACATTTCTGGCACCCACCGTGGGGCCCTGAAATGGGTTTCCATTCAATTTCTATCAATTTCTATCATCTTCTTGTCATTTTCTATTCCAAGCTACAATTTTTAATTTTTGTTCATACAGTTGTTGTACGAGTTTTGTCAGAAACTCATACCAGGAAGGACCCACTGTCGTACAATAATTGATTTGATCGAGAATCATACCATCAAGATCACAATATCGTTTGGAATCTTGATTGTCGTATTATCTGGCACCCAGTGTTATATGAGTTTCTAGACTATCGTCTGGGAGGTGACCCATTGTCGTATGAGTTTAGTGCTAGGTTTCAATTGTCATTTCACTTTTTCAGGCAGTTTTCCATATTTGTTTTTCAAATTTGGACTAATAGCTAACATTAACAATTGAAATTTGTTGTTTCTAATTGATTTCTATTGATTTTGATTGGGAAAAAGTGTGAGAATTGCTAAAAATAGGTAAGAATCCACTAAGTGTGTTGCGAGGAATTCAGGTAATCTTCTCAGCTAATAACATTTTGATTTGGATTAAAAAGAACTCTTGTGTGTCAAGCTTGTGTGACCTTTATTACTTTCATATCACAGATTTCATTTTGGGCTATAAAAATGAACATAGATTTGCTTTTCAGCATCTTTGTTACACATAGTAAATAGGCCCTATGAACACTATTCGCAGTTCTTGAGAGAGTGGGTTTCCAGCGAAACTCTTCTCAACGAAGGAACCCTTGTAGGTAGGGAGGTTACTGAGAGAGTCTTACGTTCTACTAGATTTGTGCATCTTCAGCTTCTGATTGATACATCCTCTCTTCGGAGAGGTTGATAGATCATGAGTGGTTGACATCATAGATCTTTGTGAGATAATCTTGGTCTTAGCGTGTTGGATTAATTTTTCTGCTTTGTTTAGGTTAAAAGTGAAAAGGCTAGAGGATTATGCTCTACTCCCTTTTTGGGTAGTACCAGAAACTCAGATCCTTGAATCTGGAACCAGTCTCCATGTGGTATATTTTGTGAGTCACCTTTAGAGAGGGTTAACCGTAGTGGACATTCCCTTAATTGGGTCAACCACGTTGACGGAACCTCAAGCAGTAATAGCCATTTTCATCATGGTAGTGACAATCGCTATATAAATGTCCTTGTGGAAGAAATCTCCACAGGTGTGGTCTCTTGTTGGGTTGTTAGATCTCCCTAGCAGATCTTAAAGATTAAGTTCTCGAACTGTGTCAAAACCTCGGTGCGCCTGGATTGGATTTCTCCCTCTTGAGATCACAAAAGTTGCAGAGTCAAACCATTACTAAAAACCTTAGTGAGGCCAAATTTTCATTTTCGAGGAATATGTGCGTTATTGCAAAACTTTTTGGAACATACACTGTTAGCACTCCTAGGGATTAGCACAATTCAATCACTTGATTATTCATGCGCAGGGTTGCTTTGTCCCTTGTTCATTATTTTCAGACATGCTTGAAATCACTTGCTTGCTATTTTGCGTGCTTGTTTATCTATCTGATTACTAAGAATGAATCAATTCGCTACAATCTTCAAATCTGGACAGATAGTTTTGTGAACAATTTGAAATTAAAAATCTCAAAAATTGCAAAATCTGATGTCAAACACCTTTTTGGAGTCAACAGTCATTTTGTAAAGTCAAAAAGTCATACGACTTTTGGCTATTATCATTTCAGAACCCCCAAATTGTCATATGGTATATGGTACATTGTCGTACAAGTTTTGCTGCCAGTCAATTCAAAAAAGTCAAAAACCCTACTATCAACTATCATGTGAGTTTTGCAATATTACAAGTTTTTCAATTGTCATTTCATGCTATACCCACTATTGTACGAGCTTGTAGAAAGTCATTTGAGAAATTTTGAAAAGTTGTCAGAAAGTTGTCAGAACTATCAGAGACCCAGCTTTTCCAGCCTATTTCTAGAGTCTGTCAAGAAAATCATTGTGTCAGGAATAGAGCAGCAAATACTAAGAATCTAATCATTTTCCTAAAGTGGCCTTTGGAATCTGAGTTAGCCTTCTGTTTAATCGATTTGAGTCTTTATCATCTTGTGTCAAAACCTTGTCATAACTATCAATCTTCAATCCATCTTCAAAACGGCTAATTGTTGTGAACTCGTGTCTGCTATCTTTTGGGAATCTACCCATACATCTAGGGCATAGTCTCCTTCATCTGCATCTAATATAAGCTTCAATCAATCAAACCTTGACAACGTTGCATCATTTGATCTTCTTGAATCAGATCTTTCTTCAATTGTCTTCATCATATTCTTTTGTTTCACCCAAGATTAATGGTGGAAACTAGAGCTTCCTCTCACAAGAAATCTAGAGAAGTATCCCATCCCATACCTCTGAATACTCTCCAAGCTCCAACTCTTGAGCAACTCTACAATTCTGGTCTCTATGAAGATGACGGTCTTAGCAATCTTCGATTAAAAATTGGTTACATTCCTCCTTCATCAACTCACGGAGGTAATAAAAAAACTTCACCTCAATCTAATCCAGGGAGTCTTAAAACTCCTACCATGTCTCAAACAAGGAAAAACTTTGGCTCTCAAAGAGCTCAATCTCAACATGGTGCAGATCAAGAACCTACACCTTCTGAAATTGCTCAATATCAAAATGATGATAACTTCAAAAGAATGATGAAGCATTTCTTGAAAGAAGACAGAGAGGCATACTTTTTACAATTAGCTCATCAAGGAGCTAAACTTCCTCCCAACTTTAATGTTGAAGATATCATTACGCATGAGGAAGAAACTCCACTCATAGCTATGATGAAACAGATGCATGCCATGTAAGTCAAACTTAATAAACTTGAGAAAGAAAATGAACCCAAGGAGTTCTCCATGGAGGCCCTATGTCCTTTTCCATTTGACAAAGACTTGTACATGCCACCATTCTTGAAAAGAGTGGAGATGCCTAAATATGATAAGTATGATGGGCACTCTGATCCCCAAGATCATGTTAGAGAATTCTGTACACAATCTATGGAGTTCATGCATGAACCAACCTATCTAATGCATCTCTTTCCTTGATCTTTGGGAGGAGCAGCCATTCATTAGTTCTCTAGATTGCCTTCTACTATCAAAAATTTTGAGGAATTGATCAAATTGTTCTATCAGCAATACTCCTACAACATTCAACATCTAGTCACCATGATTGATATCTGTGATCTCAAATAATATCCAAGAGAACCATTCCTGACATTTCTCAAGAGATGGACGAAGAAATTCTCTCTATATGCTAGGCCTATTCCACAAACTGAGAAGCTGGAAATCTTCATCAATAATCTTATCCCAGAGATTAACTACCCTTTACAAATGTAGGATCATCCATCTTTTGATAAGATGGTAGACAATGCGATCAAAATTGAAAAAGTACTTGTGAAAAAAGGGGAGATCACACTTCAAAAAGACAAGTACGAATCAGGGTCCAGTTCTAAAGACAAGAACAAAAACTAGAACAAGAATAAAGGCATTGTCACAGATGGCATTGTTGATACCATCTGTGCCCCATCAAAGACACCAGCTTTCAATCTAACTATTGGCACCCAAGCCATCAAAGCCTCAAAGCAAAAGGTGTCTGAAACATCTCAAAAGAAGCTAGAATACAAATCTTGGTCCGCTGATAATAAATGAAAGTTCACTCCTCTTGGAGAATCTTTAGAATCAGCTATGAGAACTCTGCTGGCTAATAACATCATCTCTTTGCCTAAGATCTGATAATTTGATCCTGATCCTAAACCAAAATGGTGGAGGGAGAATGAATTCTGTGATTTCCATCGAGGTAAAGGTCACAAAACTAATAACTGCTTACGCTTGAAACATACTATTCAAGATCTAATTGATCAGGGAGATATCACAATTGACAATCAAAAGAGCAATAATGATCATACAGCATTCACAGAACCATTTCCAAAACATGGTCAAGAAGTTTCATCTTCTCAGCCTAATATGGGGGCAAAAGTCAATTATGCTTACCCTGGAAATAATGTTGTTATCAATATGGTTGAACCTTGTCTCTCTGAGCATTGCAATGTCATCACAATTGTGTGAAGAGATAAAGATCATTCTTCAGCTAACGCAGTTACTCAATGACAAGCTCAGGCACATCTGAACAGACAAATCCCAGATTAATCAAATGTCCCTAAGATGCCCTTCAATCTTTCTTCCGCTTCCAAACAGAAGGTTGTTTCTAAATCTTCCAATCCTAAAGATATGAGGCCAACATCTTATAGCATTATTCAACAACTCCAACACACTAATGCAAAAATCTCCATGTTTGAATTGCTTCGGATATCTCTAGCTCATAGAGCTATTCTAGACAACACTTTGCTTGGATCCAATGTTCCTGATGACCTTGATTTAGACAAGTTCCAAACTATGTTTGGACATCTCACATCTCCGCAATATATCTCCTTTTCAGAGGAAGATGACAACTCCTTGAGTCACCCATATAACCAGCCCTTCCATAGAGAAGTCTTGATCTAGAACCGTAGAGTCAAACGTGTGTTAATAGATGGAGGCACTGGCCTAAACATTTTTTCTTACAACTTGGTCACACAATTGGGATTTTCAAAAATGGCCATTGATCCTAAGAAAAAGATAACTATTAAAGCATATGATGAGCAAGAAAGATCTTCTAAAGGCACCATTGTCTTACCTATTAGAGCAGGTCTAGTTATTAGAGATACTACATGTCAAGTTCTTGATCTACCTTTGGCTTACAACATTCTTCTAGGGAGACTATGGATACATGAAATGCAAGCTATTCCTTCTACATTCCACCAATGTTTGAAATTTCCTTATGAAGGCGTAGAGGTCACTATTCCAGCAGACATATCTACCACTTGCAATACATTGAAGGAAAGTGCAGATAAACTTATGCCTAATAATAGAGAATCTTCTCTTAAGCCAACAAAAGAAACATCCACATCCAAAATGGAAGATGTAGCAAAAGAGGTCAATATCAAAGAAAATGGTATGGGAGAATATACTATAGAGCTAGTCTTATCTTTGACATCTCTACCTATCTCACCTAAGTCTTATGGACAATCTTTAAAATAGTCCAAACCAGAATCTAAAGAACCTCTTGAGGCATATAAAAAGAATTTTGTAGCAGAGCAAGTATCTAAATAAGAGTTTGAAGAAGATGAAGTTGTGCTTGCATGGCTATACACAGATGAACCTGAATCTCAATCTGTTCCAACTAATGACTCTACAGTATCCAAAATCCCCTCTAAGGCATATGGTCTAGGAGATAAATTGATAGCTAAGATGAGATATTCAGGTAAAGGACCTCTAGGAGTCAGAGGAAAAGGTCTTATAACACCTATTTCACATACTGGTAGGGCAAACAAAGATACTGTTGGCTTAGGCTTTAAAAAGAAACCCTTCCACCTCAAAGGTAATTGTTCTCATGTCATAGAGAAAATCGCACTAGGTGAACCCCTTCTTAAGAAGGAAGAAACTGAGCCATCAGATAGTGATTTAGACAGCTCAGAACTTATCCCTTATGAGCATTTGCCTAAAGAAATCACAGATCTCCTTGAAGCTAAAGATGATCCAATCAAAAGAATCAATGTAGTAGAAACACAAGAACCTACTATAGAGCAAGAGATAGTTCCAACACAAGAACCAGCTAATTTCAAAGATAATCAAATAGACAAAGAGGAAGGTGGTAGTTATTTTGAGATAGATTCCCATGAGTATGAATTCAAATCAGAATCTGAGGGTAACCCTTCTTGGGGTATTCATCCTGACTTTACTCATGTTCTTAGATTTCCTAGAGGTATAGATGAAGAATCTAATGACTATGAATGGGGAGCCATTCCAGAAGAAGATGAGCTTATTAAAGAGAAACATGTTGATGTTATTCACCAATATGCACCTAAACCCAACGTAAGTCTAGAGCGAAATGATGAACTTATCGAATCCGATCCACCGATGGTTGAATTGGACTCCCACAATGACATTGAGCCTATTCACAAATTGAATGTCTTAAGTTGTAATATCACCTTTGAACTCAAGCATCGGGTTAGGACCAATGATGATAGATCCATATCCATAAACACTATATCTCAATCTTTCACCACTTTGACTATCCAACATCCTAAACTTCTTGATCAAACCTCCACAAATCTGAGCTATGGTATTTATACCTTCCTAAATGACTATGCCCTTGCTTGCTACCTCAATGTAGTTGAGCCTATGAGGACTTCCATTAGTGAACCAAGCGTTAGCATGACGGAGTCGAACATCAAGTATCTTAGTTAGAAAAATGAGAATAAGAATAAAAAGAAAAGGATTCATGAGGGTGAAAACCACTTTTTGGCAGTCTCAGAACCTACAAAAGTAACAATAAAAGATGTATCCGAAGGTGAAAACCTCTCTGAGGTGCCTAAGGATGAGATATTTGATGTCCTTCCGAGTCATTTATAGGATAGATCTCCAGTTCTAATTGAGCCCACTCAATCCATCAACTTGGGAACAACAAAAGAACCATAGTTGATTCATGTAGCACAATCTTTATTAGAAGAAGAGAAGCAAAAATTTACAACATTCCTAACAGAAAAGAAGATCAACTTTGCATAGAAATATTCAGATATTCCAGGGTTGGATTCTAATCTTATAATGCATCATTTATCTATAGCTCCAAATGTCAAACCTGTTAAGAAAAAATTAAGAAAGATGCATCCTCATGTTGCACTCTTGGTAAAAGCTAAATTAGAGAAGCTCTTGAAAGCCAGATTCATCCGAGTTATTGACTATGCAAAGTGGATCTCTAATATTGTACCTATTTCAAAACTAGATAAATCAATCAGAGTGTGCACAGACTTTAGAGATGTAAACAGAGCATGCCCTAAGCATGATTTTCCATTACCTAACATTGATATGATAGTGGACATGACTGCGGGCTTTAAGATGTATTCTTTAATGGATGGTTTTTCTAGGTATAATCAAATAAAAATTGCTCCAAAGGATCAAGAGAAAACTGCTTTCACATGTGCATGGGGCACCTTCTGCTAGAATGTCATGCCATTTGGGCTTAAAAATGCTGGTGCTACATATCAGAGAGCTATGACTTCTATTTTTCATGACATGATGCATAGGACTATGGAGGATTATGTTGATGATACTTTAGCAAAATATATGATTAGAGCTGAATATCTAAATGACTTGAGCAAAATACTAGACAGAATGGAAAAATTTAGTCTTGGACTAAATCCTAAGAAGTGTGCTTTTGGTGTCACTTCTGGAAAACTCTTAGGATACATAGTTTCAAAGAAGGGCATTGAAGTTGATCCAGCTAAAGTAAAGGCTATCATGGAAATGCAACCTCCAAAGAATATTAGTCAAATGAGGACATTGCAAGGAAGAGTTCAATCTATCAGAAGATTCATATCACAGCTAGCAGACATATCACAACCTTTTACAAAAACATTACATAAAGGTGTGACCTTCACATGGAATGAAGAATGTGAGAACAACTTTAATCATATCAAGAAGTATCTATCAAATCCTCCTATCTTGATGCCTCCCATTCTAGGGAAGCCTTTGATCTTATATGTCTCCGCTATAGATACATCACTGGGGGCATTGCTAGCACAACATGATGAGAACAAAAAGGAAAGAGCTATATACTATATCAGTAGAACATTCGTTGCATATGAGAAGAACTATTCAATGATTGAGAAAGCTTGTCTAGCTGTGATCTTTGCATCACAGAAAATGAGACATTACATGTTAGCTCATACCACACATTTGGTAGCTAAGATTGATCCACTCAAGTACCTTCTAAGCAAAGCTGCCCTCACAGGTAGATTAGCTAAATGGGTCATGCTCTTAAGTGAATTTGACATTGAATATGTGGAAAGAAAAGCTATAAAAGGATAGGTTATTGTTGATCAATTAGCAGATGCACCTATGATTGACAATACACCAATGCAAATGGAATTTTCAGATTCCTCTATCATGACTCTTTCTTCTAGAGAATGGTGATTATTCTTTGATGGCTCCTATACACAAAATGGATTAGGAGTAGGCATATTGTTCATAACTCCTCAAGGATACTCCATACCCAAAGCATTCAGATTAAAGTTCCCTTGCACAAACAATATTGCAAAATACGAAGCCCCTCTTAATGGCATGAAACTAGCAATTGAGTGGAGAGTGATAGAGCTACACATTCATGGAGACTCTCAACTTGTTATCCATCTAGTCAATGATGTGTACCAAACTAAAGATGAAAAGCTCATTCCTTACAAGAGAATGGTAGATGATCTAAAGAAGTATTTCTTATCTATCACATTTGAGCAAATACATAGAACAGAGAATAAGGTTGTCGATGTGATGGCAACGCTATCTACTCTATTACAGCATCTTGAATATGAGCTACGCTACGAGTTCCTGGTGGAAGCACTATCTTATCATGCATATGATTCCCCTGAAACCCACATGATCTGCACTATTGTTGGTCATGATTCATCCAAATACAAAAACCTATTTTCCTATCTCCAAGACCAAATCATTCCCAATACCTTCAACCATCATGAAAAGAGATACCTCATCCGTAATGCCTCCCGATATGTCATCATTGGTCATGATCTGTACAAACAAGGTCTAGATTGTATGCTACTTAGGTGTTTAGAACGGGAAGAGTCTCAACGTGCGTTAGAGGAAGTCCATGATGGTATTTGTGGGTCACACTCGAACGGTTTAACACTAGCTCGAAAACTTATTAGGGTTGGGTACTATTGGCCTGAAATGGAGAAAGAGTCTATCAAGTTTGCTAAGAATTGTCAAAAGTGTCAAGTGCATGGCAACTTAATCCATGCTCCAGGGAGAGATCTAATTCCCTTTACTACACAATGGCATTTTCATCAATGGGCCTTTGATCTTATAGGAGCTATACATCCTCATTCTTCTAATGGACATACCTATATAATCACAGCTATAGATTAATTTACAAAATGGGTAGAAGTAGTTCCTTTGACACAAGCAACTGGAAAACAAATATCTATGTTCATATTGAACTATATCATATGCAGATATGGGATACCTCATTCCATAATCACAGATAATGGTGGACAATTCAAGAACAATGATCTAGATGATTTATTGCTAAATTCAAGATTACACAACATTGGTCATCTATCTACTATCCTCAAGGGAATGGACAAGCAGAGGCTTCTAACAAGAATCTATTGAAAATCTTGCACCGTACAGTTAATAAAACAAGAAGAGACTAGCATCTCATGATCAATCCAGCTCTCTGGGCCTACAGAACAAGTATCAGAACACCTACTGGGGCTACACCTTTCACTTTAGTTTATGGGTCTGAAGCAGTCCTGCCTATTGAGGTTGAAATCCCATCACTAAGAATCAGAATGCATGGTCTAGTAACTGATGATGACTACAGAGTGTCTAGGTTGCAAGAACTTGAACTACTAGATGAGCATAGACAAGCAGCATATGATCATCTCAAAGTATATCAGAAAAGAATGTCTAGAGGTTACAACAAGAAAGTCAAACACAGAGAATTTCAGGTTGGTAATCTAGTCTTGAGAGAGAATCCTAAAAAGCAATCACATCAAGAACGCAAGGGGAAGTTTGAACCCAACTGGCTGGGTCCCTTTGTTATCACTTCTACTTTTGGCTCTGGTGCCTATCAACTCTCAATGACTGAAGAAGAACAGCTACAAGAACCAATCAACATTCTCCATCTAAAGAAATTCTACACCTAAGGCATTCAATGTTTGGTAAAATATCCTAAAAAAAATTTTAAAATTGGAAAAAGTCCTGAAAAAATGAATATCTTGGTGAAAACCTAGAAATAGGCACCTTGATGATTCACAAAAAAAGTAAAAAATATCAAAAGTACAAAAAATTGAAAAATATCAAAAATACAAAAAAAATGAGAAAAGAAAAAGTGCCTTGGTGAAAACCTGGAAACAGGTGCCTTGGTAGCAAAAATAGAATCTCTGCCAAGATGGTGAAAACCTGGCAAATGGGTGCCACTTGTTTCAAAATGCTCTATCTATCAGCGCAATCTTGGTCTTGCCCAACTTTCAGTCTTGTTTTAGTTTGTACATATCTCCCGGTTTGTTTCAGCATTCCTATTTTCAATAAGTCGGTCTGTACACCAATTAGCTCAAGAATCTGTATCCAATCAATGTTCAAACTTGGGGGCAATCAATGTCATATCCTATGGTCTCCAATGTATCTGAGACATATCCTATCCATTCAGATTCTTTTGAAGCTTCCTTTGAGTCAGTCAGTCTGTTTTATCTCCAGAAAGGATTTTGCATCTACAACAATGCAATCAAACATCAAACTCAAAATGAAAACAATCTATGCTTTTTACATGCTTGTATGCCTACTGATTCGCATTGAGATTTTTGCATATTGTGTTCCCACAAGCTCTTCGATGATGTCCTTTATAGGATTTAGAGAGTGATGACTGGGGGCATAATCTTTTCTTTGTTTTCTTCTTGTATGTGAAAATTTAACAACTTTAGAAATTATGGATTGAAATGGTGTCTGACTGTAAGAGCCTCTATCTCGAATTGGATGGCCATGCGTACCTTGACCATTGATACCCAAAAAATCCAAGGAAGTTTGATCTAACTATTGTCCTTTTTGAGTGAGTTCTTTCTCCTATTGTGAAACATGATCTTACCTAAGGATGTGAATGATAAAGGGTCACTACGGGTAATTCACATTGGATTTAGAATGATCTCTTAACTGCTTGATGTGTTTGTAATGCAAGGCGTATTCAGGTCATCATGACATTTATGTTTTAGTTCTTATACAAATTGCTATATCAAAATGGACATGATATTCAGCTCTTCCTAGCGTTTGTGCCTTCGTGCTTATATCTAATTCAACATTCCGAAAATAAAATCAATATTCATATGTCCATGGTTGCCTAGTCAGTGGGCGTTGTATTGATTCTTGAGCATACAAATTGATATTCATATGTCTATAGTTTCATAACTAGTGGGCATTGTATTGATTTATCCAGTTACCTAAAAAGTTCAATGATGAGAACAAATCGACACATGATCAGTGACTAGGTCCTAGGTCTTAGGTTTGCATTTCATTTTGCATCTTTGCATTTTGCACTTTGCACTTTGCATAATCTCACAAATTGCTTGCACACTTAAATGATTCTTCAAAAACAAAAGTGCTAAACATGACTACAAGAGCTGATCTTACACGAAGGTTCCTCCAATGAAACAGCAAGTAGAATCCTTTTTCGGGATCAAAATCAAAATCTACGATCATTCATATTATTAACTACTTGCATAATCAACCTTCTATCATCACAGAAATCTATAATTCAACTTAACTGATTATCTTACATCAAACTATCAAAATTTCAACTTGGTCAACTATGGTCAACTCATGGTTTAACCTAGTCAAACTTGGTCTTCTAGACCTCCAAACGATGCAGAATGCATTCTCGAATGTGTATAAACACTTCTCAAATCAATTAACATGCTTCTAAACTATAACACTGACTCTTCTTGTCAGATTTCAATTTTAATCCTGAAGGGGGCATGGTATTGCACATCATTCAAAGTTTGTAATCTAAATCTGAAATTATATCTTTATTGAAATCATATCTTTCCTCAGTAATCAAGACAACAACCACGTCTAGTTGCTGACTCATCAAAAGTCCTCGTCGCTTGGGGAAAATCTATCATCGCTCAAGGCATATCAGATTCATCGAGATCCATATCAATCTGGTATTCTCTTAATCTTGTAAATTGTATCAGTTTTTGTAACTATCGGTTCAATTGTGTTATTTCCTTGGTTCTTCAGAAACTGAAGGTTTCAGATGTGATACCAATGTGATTCAATACAAGGACAATCGGGTCTGGAATCAGTCACTCACTTCTTCGCAATCATAAGGTTCAGAATCAGGCATTTTGACACTTCTTTGCAATCATCAGTTCATTATTGTTGTAGTTAACATTATCTTTGGTCATTCAGGACCTATTATCTTCATATCAATTTCAATCAATTTCTGTCTCATATCACAGTTTTCGTTTCATATCAATTTCAATTTTAAAACATTAGTTTCAAACATCATACATAGACTGTCTTTGAACCATTGTGCTTTGCACAGCAATTCAAAGAGGGGCAAAATGTAATACCCCAAAAATGGGCTATAGGTTCATTAATCTCCTATATCGACACATCGAACAAAATCGATATCGAAGTCCTAACCTAAGGCACATCTGAACATTAGCAAATCCTAATTGATTATCTCAAATTCTGCATCGAGGAATATTCCTAGTAATATTCCTATTTATCCTAATTATCTTTAATTTAATGATTATTTGGTGATAAATCTTATTTATCCTAAAGTTTGATTAATTGAATATTCTTAATATTTAATTAATTAGATTTAATACTGTCACTTAATTATTCAATTGGATTTAATTATATTTAATCCTAAATTGTATTATTTCATTTCGACAATAAATCAAATATCCTATGACTAATTGATTAAATTCTTATTTAATTAATTAATGTCAATTGTCAAATTTAATAATATAGTTTTTGGAATAAAAGTTTGATTTAATAATTGATTAACCCATAAATCAATTGTTTTATTTTAAAATCAGTTAAGTTGAGGATAAATCACTTTATTTATTTATTTATTTATTTATTTAATTCATAATTATTATGCACATTCAAAAAAATAGTTAAACTTGAAATCAAAAAATCAGTTCAAGTTGTTTTAAAGATAAACTCAACTTTGATTTGAGTTAAAAAACTGTTTTTGCATGATTTTGCATGATTTTGTGAATTAATTATCTTTTATTCTTTGATAACTCAAAAATCAACCTGAGTTTATCTGAGTGATTTATGGATTTTTCCATGCATCCCCAAAGCCTTGGATTTCTATAAAATCAAGGCTCAGCTCTTCATAATCAATATCTCATAATTTGCAAACTTATGCTAGCGAATTGGTATCTAAAGAATTGAAGCTTCTTTTGCGAATCAACAACTTTTGTGAGATCATTCATATTTAGCATATCATTCTTAGATTATTTGTATTGCATATCAGTTTTTCATATAGAATAGATTTCATATCATTGCATAGAAAAACCAAAAATATAGATTAATTTGCATCTAATTCATATCTAGATTTTGCATTCAAATCATTCGTTTAGGTGTCGTCAAGGTCACTGATCTCGGTCCAATCTAAGAATACATACTCGCATCTACTAGAAGGCAGTAAATCGCCTAGTTAGATTAGTTTCCATTTCATTGCATGATTTTGATTTTAACTAACCTCTAATGTTTTACTGAAGTGTTGTGTCTACAGCTAGGTACAAAATTCACACACACACCAGGTGGAGTAGGATTTTTCGCCAATGCGTCACAATTTTTCCCCCTTGGAATTCTCCAGTTCAACTTGCAAAGGTTAAATGTCTGAGAAGCCCTCATTAGTCTATACAACTCAACCTGCAATCACACAATTGTGGCATTCTCTGATGATGGCATGAAACTGATCTAAAAGCAAGAGGGAACCATTTCTAGCAAATGCAGACAAGAAATCGGTGGGAATCCGAATAGATTCTCCATTACCATCTCGTCGAATTTTAAAGATGCTAAGGTGGTGCATGAGTTGGAAGATTATCTGAAAAATAAACCTTTGAAGCAAAATTTTAACTTTCCAATGTGACTGTGAAGATTGAAAGTGTCAATTCAATACCAAATATTTATTCAATTCTTTATGCATCAGATGGGGTAATTTTAGTCCCCCTAGATCAGAGGTTTTAGTTGGATAAGTTGTTACTTTATGATTGGTGAGATTAGTTTAAACGGGGTTAATAAATTATGTGAAGTCATGCTTGTCAAGCATAGAATAGAAATTTAAATACACATGCTACTTGTTTACTATTTAGTCAGGCATGTTTTTGTTTGGATGTTAGTGTTTTTCCATCGTTGGTTTTTGTAAAGGACTATGAGCTTTAGTAAAGATGTTTCTTAATCATTTTCTTAGATTGTCTATCTTTCATTGAAGTTAACTGGAACTGTGACCATCACTTAGCTATCTGATTGATTTCTAGCTATTGAGTTTTTAGGTTGTAGTTCCCTTGTAGAGCTCATGATGGACCTGTCAAGAAACAAGACAACAAAACTTAAACATGGAAACTAATATCTATATCAGCATTTTGAAAGGAGGGATAGATTATTTTCACATTAAATCAATTAATGTGAAAATTATATTTCACTGTGTAAGTAAAATCTGTGAGGCCAAATAGCTTGGATATTTTCCTAAATGCAACATACATTGGTGAAAATGGCATCCAACACTCAACAACTGTGAAAATCTTGACATCTTCCTCATTCTGAGACTGTTTGCTTCTAATGGTAATTTTCATGTCATCACAACTTCTCATAATTGATTTTACTAGGTACTTTCCCATGCAAGACTCGTTGGTATCTTCTTCTTAGGACATTTTACTATATGTATGTAAACATGACATTCTCTTTAGATTCTACTGTTGCATTTCATAAATTTGACATCAGTTCAATCTCATAAACTATGCCATTATTTTCTTTGTTCTTTCCATCTTCTAGCTTCACAATAAAGGGCCTAGAAGTTGGGAACTGCCAATCATGTAGAAGAGGAAGCAATTGGCATTCTCTCCAATTATCAGATTAAGGTGTAAAATTAAAACATTTTTCTGTGGGAGGAAATGCCCTTTTCCAATTTCTGGCTACGGCTGGCTCCCGTTAAATAAATGACAGTAGAAGTTAAACATTACATCAAGTGGAAACTCTCTATTTCTTCTCCGTTTTGGAGCAGCATTAATGATAATACGTCTGTTGAGATTTTTGCAGCCATTTCAACTTTTGTCTTGTATTATTGAATCAGTTAGCTTTTTAAGATTCTGCTTCTTCTTTTTCGGAATAAAAATATGATGGCAAGGAAATGCTTAAGAGGGTGATAAACATAAATATTTTCATATGCTAGGATAGTTTCCCTTGTTTAATGTGGGAGGATTACTTCCATTTATAATTAACAAGGAGGATTACTTCCATTCATAATTGCTAACTATCGTATAGATGTCCATATCAAATTTTATACATCTCTTCATGCTACTTACTTCTTTGGCATTTTTTTTGTTCAACCACATTTGACAACTTATCAGGTATTATTTTTGAGGTCATATAATGGGCCTCTAAATTTTATAATGATGTGATCTGATTTCTACCCCAGAGCATGCATCTGCAGATACTTCTAGTGCAGGAAATATAATAAGATACATTGAACCTGATTTCAATGCATAAAAATTCACTTGATACTTTTTTTTGATCTAATCTGAATTTTGGAAATATAATTTGTCTATTGTTATTGATGTGGCACATAATATTCTTATGCACTCACTGCAGGCAATAGATGTCACATAGTGGTGACGTAAGTTCTGCAGTGATTTATGAAAAAATATTTTGGAAACAGTTGCACATTCCATGTTTTTGTTGCAGACAATACTTCTAGTTAGATTTATGAATATGCTTACAAATGCAAACTACCTGTAATGAGATCAATTTCTTCCAATCAAATGTTACCTGTAGTTAGATCTTGTGATTGTTCATATTCTTATGAATAAAGGTATGTGATGAAGGGACGTGTTTTCTGATAGAATTGTGATTTTAAAATGGCTGGATATAGTTATGCAAACTTGTAACTGACAGATTTTTTGTTTTATCGTCGATGCCCTTTTTACATGTTATTAAGGATATGATTTGTTTGATATACTCTTTTTGTTTTGCATTAACTACTATGAGCTTGGATATCAACTATATCAAAGGCACAAAGTTGCTCATCAAAGGCACAGACCGAGAACCTGAAATACAAATGATTAATAAGTATTGTTGCAAGGAGGCATTGTTGGCACAATGCTCCCTCAGACAGCATCTTGATTGTTGACAAACAAGAGTTTCTGATAGAAATTAGAGCCCATTTCCCTTATTTCTGTCAGTATGGTAAAATTGGACCGAATTCAATGTATAATTACATTTTTTTTACACTCAATTTTTTATAAACCAAGGCATCAAAATTTAAATTTGTCATGAAATTATCTAAAAATCAAATATTTGAGAGAGAAAAATAGGCATCAGAATAAGTATGGACCAGTCTCTGAGCATGCATAATAGTGTCATAGTTAAGAGAAACAAGAGAAAATATAGCCCTGTGAATCCTCTTCATCCAGTGATCCAATTTCTCATGCCTCTCCACACGCTCACCTCCCTCATAGGCCATAATGTTCTCAATCTGTTGCCCAAATATGTGCTTCTCCAGAGTCACCCTTTTAATGTAGTGTTGCAGAAGAACAGACTCCAAGAAATTAAACATGGAGACAGTAATCTAGGGCCTCATTCAGCTGCTAATCAAGCCGCCCAATGTTTTGAGTCAATTCTTGCTCGATGACCACCATCAATTTGAGCGAAAGTATTCTCATCATTTGCAAAAATCGATCGACACTTGATCCCCTACATCCTCCCCTATTTCCATCCTCTGAGCCCACCTTCAATCTCTGACTGTTGATTATAGCCTCAAATGTTGAAGGCGACAACATGGGCATGGAGCTTTTAGTCTGTTCGATCTCCAGGAGATCTCCTAGGGTTCAATCCTGGGTTAATTGGGGAGGACTTTGGTACTAGGTGAACATGGATCAAAGAAGATTATTCGGAACACGGGTTACCACATGCATAATCGGGGGGCACCTGAAGCTTTGGATTGAAGGGAAAGTCGAGGGATAGGGGTCCAACGATGAACAGGTTGTATGCTTATCCACGGACCGGTGGGGACTCGACTGACGATGGATGGGAAGTAAACAACTGGGATTGGATTTCAATATGGTAGTAGGGCTGCTTGCTATGTTTCCACCTCTGTCGGTGGTGGGAAAGGCCCTAGCACCATATTGTATTCATTTAGTAGCCCTCCCTTCCCGATAGCTACGTTCTCCATTGCAGGAGAACTCTCTGAGACTCTTTCCATTCATCTAAGCTGACTACCGATTCATATAAGAAGGGACTATAAAATAGCGTTAATTGTGAGAGCGCCCCCTATTTCAACAGTCACCATTTCGTCTATGAAGCTTTCAAGCTTGGTTAAGCCCGAATGAACTGGAAAGGAATGTCCAATGTCCCCTCTTCAAAATCGTCACTTGCCCCATCACCATACTGTTCTTCGCTTGCTCTTTCCCGTTCAATTTCTAGTTTTGTGTCTGGAAATTCTTACTCGAATTCTGATTCTTGACGGATCTTTTCCCAGAATTCGTCGTGGCCTCAGGAGGAGGAGACTTTAAGGGTCGTTTCTTGTCCTGCCCCGATTTCTTCCTCAGCGGAGACTTAGACTTCGATTTCACAGGCCGATAATAGTCATTGCCATTTTTACCCTCTTTTTTCGCAACAAAGATCAAATCACAGATCAACACACAGAGATCAAATTACAGAATTGCAGATAAAGATCAAATTGTGCTTGGATTTCGGAAGGCTAATCTCTAAAGCCATAAAATAGGCATCTTATCTGGAAACAATCCTATGGCTTACACACTCCCAATGGCAGTCATTGCCTTCTCCATAATTTGCAGCCGTCAGATGAACAAAATCAGCTCAAAGACTTTCATAGTGAAACGCGTATGGCATAAATATACGTTATATTTTCCAATTAAGTTAATTTAATTAGCTAAAAGCTATACTAATTAAATCATCCAATAAAATAAATAAATAATCTAAAACCTAATACTAACTAATTTTGTTACTCTAATGTAACCCATTTAATCTATAACATATGACTCTAACTAAAAGAAACAACTCTTTAATATCTATTTAGATAAATTATAACTTACTTTACAAATATAAAATATCCTAAAGAATATCTAATTTGTCTCTAAATGTTTGAAGACCAATAGTCAACAAATTCTATTTATGTTAATTTAAATGACAATTAACTAACATTCTAAAAGTTTCTTAACCAAAGTAAATATGATAAATAATTTCTAAATTTAATTTAAAATATAAAAGATGAATTAATAAATCAAGCCTGGAACCTTCTAGATAAATTCCTTCAATAAAAATAACTACTCAAATAACTAAAATCTATATAGTTTTGAATTCCATTAATTATAATAAACATTAACTTTTCATTTCATAAGGATATTTTCTTCTAGAATTTCCTAAAAGAATAATATCTTCCATATTTATTTTAAGATAAAATTTGATTTTTAAATTATTTTTAAAGTGAAATTAAAAACTATAAACAATGTTGTGATAAAGTTCTTCTAGAATTTTCTAGAGAAATTCAAACTTCTAGAACAAATCTACAAAGTCTAAGAAAACATACTATGAAATAAACTTTACAATTTTTTGTTTTGACATCCATTTATTAAAATAACATTTAAATTTTCCAGCCTTATCCCTATAAATATCCCTCATCTGAAATAGTTAAGAATTGGGTTAGAAATCCATAGGATTTCATGGTTCCTATAATTTTAGATTAAAATTATTTCTTATTTAGATAATTGATATTCCTTTACATATTAGCCTAAATAATCAAATTAAAAGTTTAATCTTTGTTTTTAAATTAATTTTAAATTTAATTAATAACTAATTCATTTATAAATATTACTATGCTGTTCTTTTATATTTATTAATTAATTAAACATTTTTATTTATTTATTAAATAAAACTCCTATGTTTTTTAAAGTTATCAATTTAAGATTTTACAACTCTAAGTTTGAAATTTAATTTAATAATTTGATATACAAGAATGGTTCAAACCTTACTATGCTATTCTAAATGTTGAAGATTTGTTCCATTTATTTAATTAATTAAAAATATGTAAAATAAAATGATATATTTGCACTATTAAAATATTAAGTTAATAACCCTAATGAACATTTATCAAATTGAATCCTACAACTCAGAAACTTAGAAATAGATTTGGTATTTAGTAGGAAATTTTTCTATAAAATTTCAAAGGAATACTACCTCTTTGAACATTGATTGGAATATAAAATTGATTGCAAGTAACTTTTCTTATAATAAGGAATTATTTAAAGAACTTAATTTTTATCAACTAATCCATGGTAAAATTTTAACCATAGGATCAATCTTACAAAAACATGAATATAATTTTCTGCTCTAATTTTATTCAAATGAAATCTTACAAATTTACAACCATGAAAGAAATACAAATTTTATCTTTCTCATCATAGGAAGATTACGTCATAAATACAACCTGAAATTACGTAATTTTCCTTTCACAACATCATGAATATTTACAACTTTCTTCTTAAGGAAATTACATTAATCAAAGAAATAACTTATAGATACAATTTCTCCTAGACGTACTTGTTCCTTCCAAGAAATTCATAGAACCTGCAAATAAAATCATGTAGGTTGACCATGGAGACTCACCTCCCAACCTAGGCCCTTAAGGCCACCCCCGAGCTAGGGGTTACAAACACCAACAGGTACAAACATAACCATATACAACAAAACATGGAGACACACACAAAACACACTCCCAACCAAGGTTATACACATAGGCCATTGAAAGGCTATTTTAACATGGGGTGAAAGTGGACCAAGAACCCATAGAAGACAACCAAGTTATAAGTAAGGAATTATGTGCCACACATGGACACAAAAATTCCTTTTCAATTCAGCCTTATTCCCCCCCTTTCCCTTAGGCAAAACTTGACCACATGGAACCCATAACATCCATGCTTATACTTCCCATACATGGAGAAGCTCTACTCTAACAGGGTTGCCCAATAACCTTTCACCCCTCAAGGTTACCCATCCTTCACATGGATGAGTACACCTTGAAAACTCCCAAAAAAATTATGCAATAATGAAATAAATACAACACTTAGCACGCCTCCATGGAAACCTATGGAGTTGAAAACAATAACATGAAAACACCATTAATCTACCTTGAGCTTTTACATGCATGGAAATAAGATATGCTACAAGTTCTAGAGGAAACCAAACCTTAAGTCCTAAGATGAATGATGAAATTGAGAAGCTTTCCCCTCTTTAAGCCTTTCCTTCCTTCTTCATTTCTAGTGGTCTCTAAGAGTAGAGAGTGGGTGATCAACCTTCTTTCCTCTCCTCATCTCCCTAAATAGGCTCTAGCCAAGAAATATCAGGTCTAGACACTATTAGGAAACCTCTATAGTCTTTCTCCCTTATCCTTCCAACTCGTGTCCCTCATAATGGAATTTGACTCACCATGTAAGATAAGATACCTATCCCAAAATTCTCAAACTCTTCCATTTTCGCCACTTTGAAGATGAGATATTTTTAAGGTGTCATAAGGAGTATTCTAGGCTCTTAGTGGGTTGAAAATGACCCCTAACCCTTAAGGTAACAAGTGGGGTGGTCAAAACTAACTCTAACTACCTTCTAGAAGCTTATTTGGTCCTCCTAAACTCCCCTTGAAGTTTGCATCCGAAAATAAACTAATGAATAGGTCATCCTAGATACATTTACTAGTCATGCCAACACATAAGGACATAGGTGTCAAGTGACACACATAAATTATATTAGGCATGACTTATTTAACATTTCACAAAACTAATTTAAATACAACCATACAATTTTACTTTCACGAATTAAACACATTACAACGAGTTCTATGTCTCTTCATAGACATGACCTTAACATCATGGAGGATATACATAGGTTAGTGTTTGAAACCCTGAATTTATTACCATGGTCAACTACCTGGACACTTAATGCACACATCAGTAGATCCAATAAAATCCACATATAAACATAATATAATGTGTAATATAAAACACACACCACTTACTACTGCATTCATTTACACATTGGTAAAATAATATCTACATTTTGATATATCCTAACTTGTATATCTCACACAATGCATCATAAACTAAACCATAAAGATTAACTGCATAATTATCCATAGGATATTACCTGAATAGGTTCACATCAACATAATGCTTAATAGCATGGTACGAAATATTACAGATCTACAAAAATAACTTATGTTTCAAAGTATTTAAGAGACTCAAATAATAACAACTGAAAACATAAATAGTAAACAACTGTGCTAAGCTATGACGGGTTGGGGTAGGCCCTACAGCCCATTAAAAAGAAAAAAAAGTTTGGTTAGTCCTAAGATACAAGCCCTGATGGAACAAGAGATGACCAAATTGATTGATTCAAAGATCGTCTACTCGATCAAACATAGCATGTGGATGTCAAACTTGGCTCTGATCTGTAGGAAGAATAGTGATATCCGCCTCTATTTGGGTTTCCAATATCTAAACAAATCTTCTCTGAAGGACCTTCACCCTATGTCATCCATGGAGAAAATCTTTTAAATTGTTGTTGGGTCGGAGATGTTCTCACTACTAGATGGTTTCTCTAGATATAATCAAGTTTGGATGGCGAAAGACAACCAACACAAAACAATGTTCACCACTAAGTGGGGAACATTTTGTTATGGTAAAATGTCATTTGGGCTATCTAATGCAAGAGAAACTGTCCAAAAGGTCATGGAAACATCTTTCAAAGAATTAATAGATATAATCATTCTAATCTACTTGGATAATTTGACAATATTTTCAAGGAGGATCACTTCGATCACCTCGAGGAATTTTTCCAGAAGTGTCAAGAATTCAGAATTTCTTTGAATCTAAAGAAATGTGTATTTGAAGTTTTGTAAGGAAAACTCTTGGGACTCATAGTCTCTAAAGGGGGATTTCTATAGATCCCAGGTGGGTAAAATCTATTTTATAACTCCCACTCCCTTCAAACAGGAAAGGAAATCAATATTTCCTCAGGGAGATTAATTTCATCAGCAAGTTCATTTCCAAATTTACTGGAACAATACGACCCATCACCCTGATGCTTAGAAAGAAACAAGTCTTCAAATGAACCCCAAAAAGGAAGGTCTCCTTTGAGAAGATAAAAGAAGCTATAGCTGCTGCCCCAATATTGTCAAATCTGGATTCCTCAAAGGATTTTATAATGTATGTCTACAACAATGAATACAGCCTTGTTGTTGTGTGACTCAAAATAGAAAAAATCAAAATGAAGAACACCCCATCACCTTCTACTCCAGGGCACTCAAGAATTATGAGGTCAAATATAATTTAGTAGAAAATTAGGACTTTTCTCTAGTGAAAGGCCTCAAAAAATTCTAACACATGGTCTTTGAAATACAAGAATATGTCATGGAATGCGAGATTACTGAAAAGAGAGCTAATTGAATCACTAAAATTATGGAAAATGACATAGAAGTCCTCCCGACTAAAGTGATCTAGGAAAAAGGCCTCTATGAATAGTGGAGATTTATAGTGGAGTGTATTCCCCCACATTTTAAAGTGATGGTATATACCTTATCGGGAGCAATATTTTTAAGGTATTATATTGTAGACACCTAAATCTGATTATAAAATTAAGTGATCTTATTTAGTTCTCTTCTAAGACATTGTTAATTAAATATTTAATATTTACTTAATTTATGTCATCCCCCTATTTAATTAATTTAATTCATTAACTATACTCCAGTTAATTATCTAAGTGACAACCCATAGTCTGATAATTAATTAAATCCTTATTCATCTATTAATTTGAATAAATACGTGATTTTATTTAAATTAATTCTCAAAATACCCCTTTTGATTAAATAATCCTCATTTAATCAATTACAACACATGGTTCCTAACTTTAACCCCTAACCCAGCCTATCTCAACCACCTAACCCCTAGTTCTAACTCAACCCAACTCATTCACACATACTAATCCCTCCTAATTAGCTAATGATCGATGATTAGTTAATCTAACCCTCCACTCATTATTGTTGGAAAGTGATGCTTTAGAGTAGTATGAAGCACTTGAGGGTTGTCATTTATGGCAACACAATTGATATGGTGATCGCATTAAGTTAAGTTTAGTTTTGGAGATGCAGTCTTCAAAATGACTAAGTATGGAGACAGATTTACAAAGAACAGCAGTACTGTTTTGGATATCAAAGATAGTATATGATAGATGATGGCGTGCGAGCTTAGAAGAAGACATTTTAGGATGTGTATGACCTTCAGTCAAGGTCGCTTGTGTTTTGGTATTGTTATCAGCAAGCTATAGTGATTTGGAGATATGCGAAGACAGAGGGATAGTGAAACAGAGTATATGAGCAGTCACGATGATTAAGGGAATATAAGATGAAATGGTAATGTGCTAAGTTAGATAAAGATTGTGGATTACCAACACTTTGGTAATATAAGATCATCAACTTAGTATTTACTCTTTGCATTATTAATTATTATATTTTGTATTGTATTTGAGAGTCGACTGAATGATAGAATACATATTTATATGAAGAGCTTTGTGTCAAGCAGAGAGGTGAGAATGGGAGACAATGATAGCGAGATAGATTGATGGAAGATGTGAGATTAGAGATTGACAGAGGTTATTGAGAACTACAACTGGAATTATCAAAGCATAACAAATGCTTGTTTTGTTCATTCTTGAGAACACTTTGTAACCAAAGTATTGATTGTAAGAGTTGTAAGCTCAGTATACCTTTAACAAGGTTGATATTCCTCTAACAAGGAAATGTACTATGCAATGCTTAGCTCCTAATAGGGCTAGGTCTCCTAATAGGGACATTATACTTTAGTACATATTTGTGGGTACCATTCCCACCGGGGTTTTCCCTTGGCCAGGGTTTCCTCGAAAACAAATAATGTTGTTATGAGTTGTGTGTTATTTTCTTATGTTCTTTTCATTTCTCTAATCATATGGTTCATTTGGAATTGGTTTAAGTTTACTATAAAGTGTTGTAATAGTGATTCACCCCCCTCTTAATATTACTCAATCCTAACAATTGGTATCAGAGCTTTTAGCCCTTGGAGAGAAAGTCTAATAGCTTAAGGGAGATCAGAATGGATTCAGAAAGTTAGCAAGAGAACTTTGAAGTGGCACTTGATGACTTGGACAAAGAAAAGGCTAAGAATGGTGAATTGAAATTCAAATTAAGAAGAGTAGAAGGTTTTAGCAGGAAACTAAAGGAATAGCTTGAACTTTCAAGAAATCAAAGACAAGACCTTATGGAAAAGATCAAGGAGGATTCAGACAATGACACATCAGACCAGTTAAAGAATCTTGAGCAAGAAAAAGAATAAATTAATCTTTTGATGATTAAAGAGATCCAATGTGAAAAGGATGCAAGATACAAAGTTGAAGAGACTCTAAAAGAAGTGAACATGCAGATAGGACAAATGCAGATTGAACTTGATCACTACAAGGATAAATGCCTGGAATTAGAGAAATATAATCACATCATTAAAGGTGAACTCACTCAAGCCAAGGTACACACTAAGAAATTACATATGAGCGGTGATAAGATTGATGAACAAAGAGAGAGACGAAAACCTAAAGGAGATATGACTAGAATTGGATACAATGAAGGAGAATGTTCTAAATCTCATGAAGAATCACATGAAGTGAAGATTGAAGAAAGACCTACTTTTGAAGAACCTAGAGATCATATCAGACCTTTTAGAGGTAGATGCTATGGATGCAACATAATTGGACACATGAAAAGAGATTGTAGAGGTAAAGGCCCTTTCAGACCCTTTACTGGTTATTGTTATAATTGTTATGCATATGGACACAAGAAAGAAGAATGCAAGAAACCTAATCAGTCAAGAAAAAGACAAGATTACATCAGAGAAGAATCTACAGCCAAGATCACATGTTACAAATGCAATAACCTTGGGCATACTGCAAGGTTTTGTAAACTACAGATTAATCAGGATAGAAGACTACCTACATGTTACAAATGCAACAACTTGGGACGTATAGAAAATTTTTGCAGGTATAATGGAATCAACAAAAGAAGAGGACCACCTCCTATGGTTATAAAGAAAAATATTGGTGATGGTGGTAAAAGTATTGGTGATTACATGGATAAATTCAAGAATCATTTCAGGAATCCAACATATAAGAATAGTAGTAAGACATGGATAGTCAAAGAATTCAATAAGGCATTGGTTTAGGGAGAGATAGTAGATGCTACTATGCCTTCTCCCGATGTTAACCCTGCTACATCGACCTAAGAGGATGAGCATGGCCTTAAGGGGAGCATTGGATGAAGAAAACAAATTATATCCAGCCCTTGATTCTGAGGAGTGAGCTCATGTGAGCTTAGTTATGGTGTATACAGACACTATGAAGTCTATATCTTTGATCGCAGTGTTTGAAGATTCATATCCTATGAGCGTGAGATTTGTGATTAACTGGACAATATGAAAAGTTGAGCTAATTAAGTTAAGTGCATTTACTCACTTGGCGATGAATAAAAGACCTTAAAGAAACCTACTTCTTCATGATTTGATGAGTAGCGACCAAGGAGAGCAGAGTTAAGAAGCATATCAAACCACCAAGAAGCTATATTGCATGATAGATCAAAGCGGAATTTCTAAATTCAGCGTGTTCAAGGTATTTAGATCGTTTACTCAAATAGAAAGCTATGGATGCACCTGTCATTTATGATGTTGTGGATAGACCTAGCTATAATTTTAAGAAACACCCCTTTAAGTCTTGTGAGGATGACCCTAAAGGAGATTTTTTGCAAACACCATACGACATGTTGCACGTAGAATATATTAGGGCATACATTCATTGCAAGTATGAAACAATAGGTGATGCAGAGATATTCAGAGAAATTGATGAAATGATCGAATCAGATGGTAAAATGAAGGATGAGTTTAAACATTTAGATGACTTAACCATTATGAAATTAACCCACATGAATGAACTCAATGAAATAGAATGGTTCAAGATAATACTTCGTAGTGTTCATGACCAATTCATTTGGAGAGGAGAGCAACTTGTAAAGATTTGTAGTGAACTAATTCATGAAATTACTGGGTTAGATAACATTGGAGTTATTCCTATGGAAAAAAAGAATATCAAGAAGCAAGTTGAAACCCTTACACATTCAAAATGGGACAAGAAAGATATGACATTTAATGATATATTCCAATAGGATGTAAGGCTAGTTGCAATGCTTCTAGGATACAAACTCTATTATAGCAGTAGACCTAATTTAGTCTTAGTGGGATTTATCATGATGGTCTATAGGATGGTGAAAGAAACACAAAATACAATCTATGTGAGATTTTGGCACAATAGTTTTTGGAAAATGTAAAGATAATCGAGAAGGATAAATCTAAGGCTTTTAGATTTGGCTCACTTCTGGTTCACATGTATATACATATTGAGCACAAGTTTGTTGGAATGCACCCTAGAGCATGGAAGGATAGTATACCCATTGGTATTCAAATATCAGAGAGCTACCAAAGACAAAATAGTATATGGGTATATGGTGAACTATATGCCATGATCAAAATTCTACAGAGACAAATGAAAGAAATATTTAGAATCCCTGAAGTATTTGTTGAGAAATACAAGGATACAATCTGTTTCATGGTTGAAATTGATTGTGTATGTTTTGAAGCTTTTGAACCTAGAAAGAAATGGTCTTATCCCATGGGCTATTAAGTTAGTTCTGAATTTCTTCTTATGCAAATAGAACATGTTTTAGCATCTGAAGTTGACAAGTCTAAGGAGAGATGGGGCACATATGAAAAAAATTCAGAAAAAATCAGAGACGAACATGATAGAGGCATAAGGAAAAAAAGATATAGAAAATGGTCAGTGATATTGAAGCTAAGGCAGGGATATCAAAGAAAGAACTGAAAGAAGTAAGGACTAAGATGACTAAGGGAGCCTCTGGATTAGTAAGCATGAGAATTGTAACCCCTCCATCTTCTAAAGTAGAAAACATAGTAAGTCCTACTTCCAATATAATTGATCTATCTATCACTCCAGAGAAGATAGCACAAGAAGATACACCTGCAAGCACACCTAGAAGATCCACTAGAACAACCAAACCTAATAGCCCTAAGAAACAAAAGTTTAAAGTTGAATCCAAGAATAAAGATGATAAGGAACATGAGAAGAAAGAAGATAAGGAAGCTGAGAATAAAGAAGAGAAAATAGAACAAAAGAAAGTAGAGAACCTCTGGAAACCAGACATAAAAATATTGCACAAAAGGATAATAAGAGATGGTAACCTTAAGACATTAAATAGATATTATGATAGGTATGACTCTGACAATCAATCATTGATACAAGACATGGTAATTGAACATCTACTTGTTTATAAGAAGAATCTACTGGATATTGAGGGCAGTATACCTAAAAACTTGTATGGAAAATTAGAAATTAGAAAACAACTTACACAAACAGAAGATGAAGCAATAAGGAATAAAGATATTGAGGACATGTTTCCTGCAGTTTCTATATGGGAGAGAGAAAAGATAATTAAGGATCTAAAATCCTTATTGAGAACAAAATCTACACTTGTAGAAATAATGGCTAGAAAATATGATGAAGTTATTGAGGATACTTAGAAAGCATTAGATCAAATACTAATGAGCGACATGCTTGAGAAAACTTCACCTCCTAAGACTACCAAGCTCACACCTATTACAGTTGGACAAAGCTCTAAGTTAGCTGAGGGTAATGTGGAAAGAAGCAAAGTAAGTTCTGATAAGCAACCAGATTTCTTTATTGCTAGTATGCATGTAATTCTTGACACTGCACTTGATGAGAGTGATCCGTTTCAAGGAAACATGGATAGTGCAGTGATAGAAGAAGAAGAAAAATAGGAAGAGGAAGGACAGAAAGAAGAAATCAAACAGAGAGAAGAGATAGGCATAGATAAGGGAAAAGAGGCAAGAATTGAAGTCAAGCAAGAACCTGATACTTCCACCACTTTATTGTTGGAAAGTATGGACAATCCTGTGAGCATAGATATAGAGAACATGGATGAGGATGAATTGATGAGATTATCCTTCATGGAATTCAGTAAGGCAAAAGAAAGATCTGAACAAAAAGGGGACAAAAAGGTTAAGGTAATTGCTAGGGAAGTTGATACAGTAAATAAAATACTCCCTATACCTATTTTTTTCAAGGAAAAGATGATGCATAAAACCTTAATATGGCACTAGATAACTTTGACAGTCACTATGAGTCCCTAGTGAAGATCGTAAAAGAGAAGGCAAAGAAAATATATCTAGAGAAGAAGTTGAAGGAAGTATGCCAGTCTATTTCATGGGACTTGGGAATTTTGAGATCAACTACATCTAAGTCCAAAAGTTGTGTCACGCATGGAATAAAGTTATGTACAGCTACTATATAAACCCTATTAGACACATTCAAAACATTGAAGATATAATAGCCAAGGACAGGGCCACTTTAGACAGCATGATGGACAGTTGTGAGTCATCACAAATTGTATTATAGATGGACAAGTAGGTATCAAAGATTCTTGGAAAAATGAATGTATTGGATATAGAGAAAGGGAGATTAATGACAAGATTTGGTTTGCTAAAGAGTTTAATCACTCCTAATCTATCAATTCTTGAAGCACATCTTACTAAAATGGAGAAGATTTGGGAATCAATGACCAACTCTATACCCGTAGAATTGAAAGCAGTAGAGACTTCATCTTATGTGTTGAATGGTCTGATACATGTCAGTGAATTATTGATCAAATCATGGAATTATGAAGTGAATACCTTGGAAGATCCCTTCCAAGATATTCTAAAACTAGTGAGCAAGCACTAAGTCCTACACTTTTTGTTAAGTTATGAAATTTTGGGTATACCTTTTCCATTGATGTCAAAGGGAGAGAAGAAAAGAAGAAAAATGAAAAAAAAAAAAAGTATATGTATAAGAGAAGAAGAAAAGTACAAAAAATATAATATATAAAAGAAAAAGAAAAAGATATTAGGAGAGAAGAGAAGAAAGAGAAAAAGGAGAGTTAAGTGTTTTGTTGGGACACTTAGTCATTTTTCACTAAGTGTTTCCATCAATGCCAAAGGGAGAGATTGTTGAAAAATTATGATTTAGAGTAGTATGAAGCACTTGAGGGTTGTCATTTATGGCAACACATCTGATATGGTGATCACATTAAGTTAAGTTTAGTTTTTGAGATGCAGTCTTCAAAATGACTAAGTATGGAGATAGATTTAGAGAGAACAACATTATTGTTTTGGACATCAAAGATAGTATATGATAGATGATGGCTTGCAAGCTTAGAAGAAGACATTTTAGGAGATGTATGACCTTTAGTCAAGGTCTCTTGTTTTGTGGTGTGTTATCAGCAAGTTACAGTGATTTGGAGACATGCGAAGATAGAGGGACAGTGAAACGGAGTATATGAATAGTCACGATGATTAAGGGAATATAAGATGGAACGGTAATGTGCTAAGCTAGATAAAGAGTTTAGATTACCGACACTTTGGTAATATAAGATCATCGACTTAGTATTTACTCTGTGCATTATTAGTTATTATATTATGTATTGTATTTGGGAGCCGACTGAATGATAGAATACATATTTATATGAAGAGCTTTTTGTAAAATGAAGAGCTGAGAATGGGAGACAATGATAGTGAGATAGATTGATGGCAGATGTGAGATCAGAGATTGACAGCTCGGTTATTGAGAACTACAACTAGAACTATCAAAGCATAGTAGATGCTTGTTTTGTTCATTCTTGAGAACACTTTGTAACTAAAGTATTGATTGTAAGAGTTGTAAGCTCAGTATACCTTTAACAGGGTTTTGTATACCTTTAACAGGGTTTATATTCCTCTAACAAGGAAATGTACTATGTAATACTCATCTCATAACAGGGCTAGGTCTCCTAACAAGGACATTATACTTTAGTACATATTTGTGGGTACCATCCCCGCTGGGGTTTTCCCTTGGCAAGGGTTTCCTCAAAAACAAATAATGGTGTTATGATTTGTGTGTTATTTTCTTATGTTCTTTTCATTTCCACAATCATATTGTTCATTTGGAATTGGTTTAAGTTTATTATAAAGTGTTGTAATATTGATTCAACCCCCTCTTAGTATTACTCAATCCTAACAATTCTCTCTCCTCACATCACATCCTCCATAATCCTCCACTTCCCTCTTTATCCCAAACCTAATCACCCCTTTAACATTTGCAAAATCATAATCCATGGATTAAGAAAATCCTACCCCAACACAAGTCAACCCTCATGTCACATCTCTCAAATCCCCAACCATAACCATTTAAGGTTGACTTAAATGCTCTTACATCCCTCTTACACACTCATTCCATTTCTTACACTTTTGCCCCCTCTCACATCTTCCAAAATGGTCACATTCCTCCATTATTCCAAACCTCTCTCCTTGTGACACTTGTCACAATGAGAGTCATTAGAGAAAGCACAATCCATGTGCTTCTCCTCAAATCCATCTCCACCCTTCCTTAAGTTTGCATCTTGATCGTCCATTCCATCCTCCATTTGCCTACAAATTGAGCCTTCATTCCCTTCATTTTCATCCACCATCCAAGTAAACTTATAATACCAAATTGAGAGCCAAAAATAAAAATCATATCCCTATAATGCCAAAATTCCTCCACAACCATTGAAGCTTGATCTATACATATTTGAGCACACATACATCCTTTTGGACATATAGAAACTACATTGGGAGCTTCTTGAGTTTGAAAAGGTTTGCATTTTCTTTGTGGTATTTTTTTTAATTTTGTAGTGTCTAATCTTAGATGTTGTTAATGTTTTATTTGTTGAATTATTAGTTTATCTTTGTGTTCCTAACTCCCATTTCATTACACACGCATACATACATCCAAAAAGATAAGCATGTGGCTTTAGTGAAATGTCCCCAAACATAGCCAAATAAAAGAGCGACAATCACAAAACACAAAGGAGCACATAAGGGATCCACTATCTTGGGGTTAGTATGCACATTCGATAAGTCATGAATATCAAGCATGATTGTATTTAATTGACATCATCCCCCAAAGTTAGTAGAACTACAAACATAATGGAAGAAGAGCGCGTAAGATGAACAAATACAAGTTATTTTGGGTCAACATGGAAGAGACAAAAAAGAGAAGAGATGTCTACTATTTTCATTTTCCCCAACTAGACAACACAAGAGTACATGTACAACAAAAGTACATTTAAAACACATGTACACAACATATAGAAGAATGATGATATAAATAAAGGACTATCACAATAGGTTATGTCCCTTTGTTACCTTGTGCTAATAGAGCAACAAGTGTAATCCAAAGAGAGCTTAACATAATACAAAGACACGCCAAGCATCAGATCACAAGGAACACATTATAAACAAGAAAATGCAAAATAATCCACTACACAAGTGAGTTCAATCTAGAAAATCATCCTCCTCCCAATATTGTTCAACAACATTTTTAGGTTGATAAGCTACTAGGGAAGCAACAACAAGTGTGGTACATGGAGCTATCACAAGTGCCAAACAAGGACCGTACTCTAATGATGAATCACTATGCATCTTACACAGAACTAGGTCCAAAGAATTTCCAAACATTGAATATAACTCATAATTAATTTCAAAAACTTCATACACATCATCATAATCATTATTATCAACATTATTATTAATAAAATCATTACTTGAATCAATCACAATAGAAGAATCATTATGTTCTATCAATTTAAATATTTTTTGAGGTGGATCAAGATTAAGACCCTCCATAGGTTTAGGCAAGCGTGTGGTAAAGGGAATCAATGCAACACATGATGTCTTAGGAGATATATTTTGGAAGAAATCTCACAAGCATTAGAAAGATGTCTTCATTGACGTTATCTTGTGCTACTATTTCTCTTGTATGACTTGAAACTTGCATGCAAGAAGGCTTGGGATCACTCAACATAGAATACTTTTCTTCCTCTGTGAATAGAAGGAGGAAAAAAAGAAACCACATTAGGTTGAGAAATGGAAGATGTTGGATGGTTTTCCCTATAATTTTTAGGAGGGATAGAGGCATAAATGGAAGGAATAATAAGACTAGAAAGAAGTCTAGATCCATGATGCAGAGATGGGACAATTGTATCCAAATCCATAGATTCAGAGGAAGCATTCGATGACAACTCGGAGATCTTATTGGATTTGATCTTTTTATAAGACAAGAAAAGGATATCATCACAAGGTCTCAAAGGTTGTAGTGTACCAGACCAGAAGTAGTCAAGTGTAAAGTTTCCATGATTGGCTAAATCTTGATAGAGGCTATGATTGATTATTATAACTTACCAATTGTGGGGAAGCTTCACACAATTATGGATGATAGAAGGAATAGCTTTCATTGCATTGAGCTAGAGATACCGTAGCTTCACAAAGAATAGGTTTGAGGTAGAAAGGATGGTAAAGGTAACATCCAAGGACTTGAACCAACTTTCATGGGTAGGGTAATTGAGCCTATTATTGTACAAGTGAAACCAACATGCACCTTAATCATAACATCTAATTCATAATGTGTCTTGACAGAATTATTGTGTAAAGAGTTATCTCTAATCTTGATAGTAATGTATAATGGTCCATTGTGTGCACTAATGATATTCGTTAGGTTAAAGGTAATGCAACCTTCATTTTTTAGCTTAGTTTGTTCAATCAAGTTCACAACATTGTTCTCTTTATTAGTTATATCATGTACAACTATAGAATTGGCATCATTACGCTCAATAACATTAGTAGAATGGGAAGGAAAAGGATTGGTGAGGATTTGAAGTTTCCATTAGGGGGTTCCATAGATTATTTCCTTTATCATTCACACCAAGCAATAAGGTCTTGGATTTCATGTTCCGAACGAAGACACTTATTGGTATCATAGCCAAGTTGATGATGGTATTGAAAAAAGGATTTTTTAACAAAAGAGTGTGGCAAGGGCTTAGAAGTATGTATTTGACGAACAAGAAGAAGCTTCAACATCTCATTATTGATCAACCAAAGCATGATGGAATGCAAAGATTTAAAGAGGTGTAAAATTGTCAAATTTGAATCTAGAACCAAAGGGAGCAGCACTGGAAGTTGTTGCTTGATTCAACATCATTGAAAGAATTATTGTTTATCTTGATGAACTTCTTGGGTAATTTTCTAAAGGGATCATCATCAATCTTATCAACTAGAGCTAATGAGGAGGGAGGTTGAAGTTAATTTACTTTATGTTGATACTTATGAAGGGTAGTGTACAAGTGTGTGAAACAAGCAAATTAGTATACAAAATCTTATCTCTAATTTCTTTATGCGGGTTACTAATGAATATTTTTTTAACATCATCAAAAATAGGATAAGCAATTTTTAAATACAAGTGTTTATATTAACAATGAAATCATTCACTTTCTCTTAAGGACCTTGTTAACAATTCACTAAATCAATCAAAGTAACTTGTGGACCAATATGTTTTGAAAATGTTGAACAAAAGCATTTGCCAATTATTGAAAAGAACTAATTGAATATCCAAGAAAAGAGGAAAACCATTCCAAAGCTCTATCATTCAAGGTATAGAGTGATAACCTACAACTGATTGAATATCTTGATGAAATGAATGGACAAGTGAAAGACAGTGATTGAAGGTCACCAAGCTACTAATGTGATATGTAAGGCAATTAAATCAATCAATATATTGTAATTGATGTCAACTAGTTTTGACTTTACTTATCATGATGGTTACAAACATCTGAAGATGAAAATAGTAAAGGAATGAGATATCTACATGAAGATGAGATGGATATGAAAGATATGGATATGGTACACATTGGGTAACTTATTGATGAGTCTATGGCATCATGTTGTTGACTTGAGTGTAAACTTGATTGTATTACATGATTTGGTTATGTATAGAAGATCAGAACTAAACACGTTTATGTGGTCGGTAATTGAAGATTTATGTATACACCAAGCTAGTGTAGTGTATACCTAGTATAGTATTAACCAAGCAAGTAATCACCAACACATTCTGGTATTGACTGAGTGAAAGAAACAATTAAAGTTTATAACAGCCGACTGAATTGATGAGTTGGACAATTGCTTATGATTCTGAGGTAGAAGATAAAGTTTGTTATGAAGATCTAATGGCTGACAAAATTTAAGATTGATCAAATGAAGGAGAATGAAATGTGTTATTGACACAACTATCGAGGAAGGTTAAAGTGGCAAAATGAATGATGAAGATTAAGAGGCAAAATCAATAGATGAAAAGAAAATGGTTTATGTTGTATATTTAAAGAGACACGAGATTCATTATTGAGCCTAGGATTATTGATACTACAGGAGAATTCATGTTAAAAGGGTTGTTTCATGCACTGCTGATCAAACTGGTTGAAGACAGACCTGATTTCAACTGTAGACATTACCAAGCATCAGAGAAGCATACATTGAGTGGAATAAAGTTGGAGGATATGAAGGATTGAATTGTTTATTGATTAGATGAGGTATTTTGAGCTTAGCATAGATCTAAAAATCCATAAATCATAGTTGTATTTGAATCAGATCATTACTATATCAGTTTAACCATTGTTACAGCAAAATCTCTTAACTGAGTGGAACTTAATAGTCTTTTTTGTATTTCAATATGACATTCAATGAATGTTGATTATTTTCTTATTGACCCCATAGTGAATGTTGGTCAAGGGAGAACTGTTAGTGATAAATCCTCTAACCATGTCACACCTTATAGTGTGCTTTGTAACCTTTAACAGGGTTGGCTCCTAACCGAGCTCACTTCAGAAGAGTGAATTATTTTGGGTTACCGATCCCAGGTGGTTTTTCCCTTAACAGGGTTTCCAAATTTGTGTTATGTGTGTTTGATGTATTGAATTGTTATTTTAATTTACACATTTCATAATTGGACAGATCAGTAAACACAATATTAAATTTACTAGCAATCGGTAGATAAAGAGAAAGACATAGTTGATAGTTTACCGAGTTGATTATTTTATTGAAAAGTTTGAATATATACATTTGGGAGATTTGGGACTGTAGGATAACTAGAATTAACTGATTCACCCCCCCTCTCAATTATCTAACAATTGGTATCAAAGCCTAGAGTGCTTGGAAAGGAAAATTTGAAGGACTTAAGCTAAAGATCACAAGATGTATAAGAGAGAGGTGCCAAAGATGAATAAAGACAACTTCTCGACATGGAAAATTAGAATGAGACTACATATATCTCGAATTGCAAAATCTACAATATACTACTTGGATAATGATTACATCCAACTGACTGGACCTTTGACTATTGATCAGTTGAGAGATAGAGATGACCATAATATCACAATGATAGAGATTGTTGCTTCCTTATTAGATGTCGAATTTGAAGATATCAAGACATGTACTACTGCCAAACAAATGTGGAAAAAACTTGCACTAGTCCACAAAGGAGATGAGAATGTGTTAAGGGAAAGATCTGAGAGTCTTAGAGGAAGGTTTGATGACATGAAGATGAAATAAGGAGAAAACATTTCACAATACAACAACTGAATCAAGGATATTTTCAATGCTATCCAAGGAGCAGGAGGTGTTATTGATGAAGACACTATTGTGAGTAAAATTCTTAGAACCTTGCTACCTATTTATGCTATTAGAATCTCTGCAATCCATGAAATGAGATCAGCTCCGGGTAATCATCTCACACTTGATAGCTTAATCGGTAAACTGACTACTTTTGAGTTGAATAACTATGATAACAGTATTGTTCCAAATGTTGAGTCTTCATTTATGTCGTCCTTGAAAATTGGTAAATAAGCAATAAACACATGATAAGAAATGAAAGTGATAGTTGTACACACTAAATAGTGCACTTCTCTAAATCATTGCTTCCAAGAGAATCCATGGATTGGAAACCTTGAGAAATCGATTTAGAGCTCCCTAGGCATGGAGTGCAAGGGTGTTAAGAATGCTCTCAGCTAGAGCTATTAAGCCAATAACCTTGCTAGTAAACCATGCAATGGGAGATTCAATGAGACAAGGGCAAGAATGCCAATATCCTCAAGAATCAAGATGAGAATGAAATGAAACTATGCTAGAAATGAGAATGCAAGCTAAGCTATGAAAAGAAAGATGCAAGTGTTACAATCCAAGCTAATTAATCTATGTGAGCTAATCTAGAGCATAGAAATGAAGCTAATCTAGGAAAGCATAAATATGAAACTATGATGCAAGAAATGGAAGATGAATGCAAGAATGAAAGCTAAACATAGAAAGATCTCCAAAAGGCTCCAAAGTCTTCAAAAAGCTCTAAAGTCTCCAAGAAATCTTGCAGCATAAAGTTAGCATAAAAAGTTGGGGATCTAGAATGAAGAAGAGAGCTCTCCTTTTATAAGAAATGAGAAAGAATGGACCATGGAGATTAAGAGGCAAAAGATTTAATCAATGGTGGAGCATCGAAGAGGAGCAATCCATGTGCACAAGTATCCTCTAATGAGAAAATAAGAGTTGACTTTTGTGTCCATATGAGACAAAAAAATGTTTTTTCCCTTTTTATAAAATGTTTTATTTGTGCAACTTAGGATAAGAGGAAAAATGGGGGGTTTTTTATTTATTAAAAGGGGAGGAAATTCCTTTTAAATAAATAAAGACTTTAGGATAAGATGGTTAACCCATAGAAAATAATTGAATAAATGATAAAACTAGGATTTGATCAAGAATAAGCAATTGATGACTTTAGCAAATAATGCTAGCAAGGGGCTAATAGTCTAGGTGACCATTTTTGGGTGATTACATTTGCCCCTCTTTGAATAATGTGTGATCGATCTGGGAACACATTACATCAAAGAATAGATCATCCAAGAAGGCAATAGAGATCTGACTCCAAAGAATGAAGTGCGAAGAGATAGCAAATCCTGCATGGTTAGCCTGGTAGCAACAGTACTGAACACTTATGAAAGAGATGGACAATATCAGGACTCGAGATGAGAACTAATATGTCAAGCGCAAAGATAGATCGATCAGAGCAAATGGAATGGTCAAGCATATGCTCTGGAGAATAGCTAATAGGATATGATGTGTCTGCCCCCTCGGGATAGAAACCAAAATCAGGTAGAGGGAAGGCAGAAGCAAGAGAAACATGATCAAATCACTAGAAATCATAATCAAAGATGAAAGATAAGAGAATAACCATCAAGCAGTGAGGATATGCCCCAGTTTGACTAGGTTTGACTGAGAAAGATATAGGATAAAAATGAAGTCAAACCTCAAAGAGACAAAATGAAATGAATGAAAGACTAGAAGGGTGAGAGAGATGGAGATGAAGGAAGAAAGGATGCCCCAATGAAGAGTGAAAGATCAAGCCTCAAAAGGTCAACCAACTATGTGGAAGAAGGAGAAATGTGATTTTGATGATCAAGGTGAACTCAGATTTCGGTTTCGATCCCGAAATGAAGAGAAAATGATGTGATATGGAAGACAAGAAGTGAAAGACGTGATCAGGAAGAAGCAAAAGGTGAATGCAATTGATAAACAAGTTCGTGAAAGATGAAAGGAGAGCTCTCTCCATATGCAAGATGCAAAACTAACTAACATGAACTTAAGAATGCAAGCTACTATGAAAAGTGGTTTACTTGCAAGGTCACGAAGCTATTAGACTCTAATATTCATCATCGAGCTTTATTGGTAGCATCGTAAGATCATACAATGCACACTAGTATAACTATGTGGATCTAAATATGATCTATATCAGATAGGAATGTGGGAATCCCACCTAGGCATCAAAGACATATAGGTCAAGATGACTAGTGCAGTGAGGTTCCCTAAGTTTGATATAGCAAGATTATGCTCGCATCGAGACACAAGAAAGTCAAGATGACTACAAGCATGCACTTGCGAAAATAGTCAAGGATAATACCTTGTAAATCCTAGAGTCAAGTGGAACAAGCATAAATGCTCATGACAACCAAGATCAACAAAATATACCCACAGGCAGAAAGTAGATAAAACATGTCCTCACGCCCTAGTCTTCTAGCTCAGCATCATCAAAAACTATTAGGGAGAGAACACTCATCAAAGAGATCATCATAGACAACACACAAAGAAATAAAGTCAAGCAAGTCTTAGCGAGTCAAGTGTTTAAGTGCATGTGTGTAGGTCATAGAGTCAAACTTTGAGTATCGCATCTGTCAATGAGAAATATTGCATCATCTAGACTGCGGGTAGGATATCTGATAAGTGTTAAGAAACACTCGACGCTAGGGTAGTGTTGAAAAACACAATTGGGGTGGTGTTGAAAAACACCATTTGCAAGGTGCCTAAGAAACCCAGACGCACAAAGAAACCCAAGATAAGCTAGAACAATGTATGCCCCCTAGACTAAGACAAGAGTCAATTCCAAGCTAGGAGAGGCAAAGTGAGAAGTGGAGCAAATAAGCGCCACGCAAGACTGATAGACATAGGTGCAAGGGTCCCAAACAGTGCCTGTTTCTAGGTTTTCATCATTTGACAGATTTTTTCAAGACTTTTTTCAATTTTTTTGTATTTTTGCTACCAAGGTGCTTGTTTCCAAGTTTTCACCAAGGCACTTTTTCTATTTATTTTTTGCATTTTTTGCATTTTTTGATTTTTTTAGTGAGACATCAAAGCACCTATTGCTAGGTTTTCACTAGGATGCTCATTTTTTTTATGACATTTTATGCTTTTTAGGATTTTTTCAGCATCATATATGAATTTTTTGGAATTTTTTCAGGATCAATAAAAATATGTACAAAGAGCTCCAGAACTTTAGACATAGTACTTCTTCAGATGTAGATAATTGGTAGGCCCAGTAAGCTCTTCTCCCTCTGGCATAGATAGCTGATAGGCCCCAGACACAAATGTTGTTGTGATAATACAAGGCCCTAACCAATAGGAACCAGCCCTAAGCAATTTCCAAGCTAGTGCGGGATCATTAAAGTGTGATCTACACATATCATCATGAACTTCAGCTAGCACTTTGTCTGACTCCTCTATTTCTAGACACCGCAGGAGAGTTCCATCTAGACCCTTCTTATATAAGTCACCAAAGATGAGGGTAAAGTGTGAGGTGTTATGGATGAGATTTTCAAGGATAACATGATCTTGGAAATAGGAAAAGATGGTGGCATTGTAGGAATTATGGGCAGGATAGCGTAATTCTTCCACCAGGAACTGGAAGCAGGATTTATGCTTTTTCAATTGTGAAATGGATACCGAAGTAACCAAGGCATTATCAGCTTTGATCTAAGCTCTAGGAATGTGCTAAAATATGATAGATGTGAAAAAATTATTGAAAAAGTTCACCATTTTTTTTGTAGAGAATCAGCTTGTCATCTTTTATTTGATAATCATCATTTTTTAGCAGGTCTTTATTTTTACTTTTTTTAGGTTCAGATACTGCCACAATGTGGTTTTCACCATCCGACCATTGCTCTTTTCTTTTGATTTGATGATTGAGATACTTGATTTTTTATTCAGTCCTTTTTGTTGCTGGTTTGTTGGTAGAAGAAGTAACAGGTTCAATGGCATGTTGATCCTGGGTGGACCAAGCTATGAGATCTGATTTTGCAAGATGAAATGAAGTGACTAGTTCAATAGCATTTATGCAAGGGATGTCATCTCTGGTGACAAGAGAGGTCGAGCCTATAGGGTAAGCTCCGAAAGTGTTAAGATCTAGACTTGTCATAGAAGGACCAGCGTGGTCCACTAAAGCAATACGTGGATTAAACTCATCAGACCCTACGCGAGACTCATCAACTACGTTGAGTTGGTCACCATAAGTATGAACCACATCCACTTCCATATCCACTGTGGAAGATCTGTCAGAGAGAGTATCCCATTCATATTCATTTGAATTTGTTGTTACACTTCTACTGGGATGCTTGCACCAAGAAGGTTTAGGACCTTTAGAAGTAGAGGCTTCAGCATCATTATTTGTGAGATCTCTTATTTTCATTAACCACAAAATATTCCTATGTTGTCGACTTCTAGGTGTAGCGGCTTTAGCTGTGTCCTCAGCAGGTATGTTTTCTTCTCCCCAAAGGAGTGAAGTAGAAGGAAGATTATCTCCCATTTGAGCCATAGTTTGCAGTGGTGACTCATCTGTATCTGTGTCTAAATCACTAATCATGGGAGCATTTCTAGAACATGTAGGGAGGTCATCATCGGCACCATATCCTAGACCTATTGTAATCTTAGAGGGTCAGCCATTAGTATGACTCAAAGGCTCGACTAGGGCATGTCCATTATCATTTATAGGTCCTTGACCTTGATAGCCCATTTTCTACAAAAATTTATAGCCTTTACCATAGCGCTTAGGAGAAATAGGAGTAGCAATAGTGGTACTATCTTCTTTGTCTCTATAGATCCATTCTCTAATAGCTTGTTATTCTCTTTCTGCCTCTAGGGGTATGAACGCTTGAACAAAATTACCAAAAATTGTCATGGCAGAAGCAGAAGGCTTCATCTTATCAGAAGGTCGCCGATATGATCTAGGAAAAGTAGGCATAGCAGCAAGGGAATCCAGCGTGTATTCACCCATACCAAGGCTCATCATCTTAAAAGTTTTCTCAGCAGCAACAAGGGATGCATTAGGATCATTAGAGGGTTTGTTGTGAGGAACAAATGTTTCAATAGCAGCAAGAGTATTGATAGCAATAGAATGATCCCTGGGAATCACAATTTTAGCTCTGTTATGTGGGAATTTGACACACTAATGGTATGTAGAAGGCACAGCTTGCATGTCATGGATCCAAGGATGACCCAAAAGGATGTTATAAGCAAGTGGGATGTCCAATACTTGGAACATAATATCTTTTGTGACAGGGCCCACTCAGACAGGTAGCATGACAAGACCTTTGGAAGATCTTTCAACTTTATCATATGCTTTTATAGTAATTTTCCATGTAGGATCTACAGAAAATTCTGACAAACCCAACTATTGTATGACATTGAAAGAAACAATATTTAACCCTGCACCATTGTCTATCAGAACTCAGCAGACTCGGGTATGGTAGACCATAACTTCAATGTGTAAGGCAAGATTGTGAGGGTGGCTAACAGATACGTCATCTTCTACAGAAAAGGATAGATAATGAGGTGATGAGATGTTGTTGACCATAGCTTGGAACCTATCTAGGTCAATGTCATTAGGGACATTAGCTGTACGCAAAGCCTTTTCAAGGATCTCCTTGTGCAAATGGGATAGCTCAAGCAACTCAAAAATAGATATCTATGTGGGTGTCTGTTGCAACTGATGGACAAGATCATAACTAGACAAAGCTAAAGGAACTACTGGTTTAGAAGATGAGGCTTTTTTAGGATCAGGTGCAGTTTTAAGGACCAGTTTAGCTTGCCCCCTAGTAACAGCATTCAGTGCCTCACTTCAAAAAGATGAACTACCTCATGTTTGCAAGACCAACTTTGGCATACCATGATTGGCTTTATTATCATATTGAGGTCTCATCATAAGAACACTCTCAACAGGCTCTACCATGTTGATCACAGGTGAATCAGAAGTATATGTATAGTTGATCTTAGCATCATGATTCTTCTTATGTGCTTGGGAGGTTTCACCTTTGTCATACTTAGGTAGAGGATCTTTTAAAGCCTGGTGATTAGAGTTTTTAACTAAGCCATCTATGAGAATTGTGCCTCCATTAATGAGATCTTGTATAGCATCTTTAAGCATGAAACAATTGTTAGTCTTGTGTCCCTTGTTTATGTGATAGTGGCAGTAATAATCCTCTCTCCACCAATCAGGCTTAACTAGCGGATCATAGGGATGAGTTTTCTCAGGAAGCATAAGATAATTATTGGCAACCAAAGTATTAAGATTCACATCATATGGTTCAGCCAATGGGGTATAGACCCATCCTTGGAATTGCTTCTTTGGCTTGTTTGCATTCTGAAGCTTAGGAGCACTGTGAGCATTGGCAGCTTCTTGTTGTTTTTCTGCATAGATAGCATTAGAGAGGTTGAAAGCAGGTTCTTTTGCTTTTGGGACATCTACAACCCCATCATTAGAAACATACTTGTTTCTATTCCAAGGCTTGTTCTTGTCTTTGCCATTGCCTCTAGTATCTTTATTAATAACAATATCCCCTTTTCTTATGGCCACATCTTCAATCCAATAAGCACTTTAAACCATGTCGTTGAAAGAGGACAATTGTTGTTTCCTTAGATCATAATATAGTTTTGGCACAAGAGTATTGACAAAAATGTCAATCTTTTCTCTTTCGTCTAGCTGTCGAGGATATCAAGAATATAATGACCTCCAACGTTGTAAGTAAGTGGCAAAAGGCTCACCTTGGTTTTGCTTTAGAGCAATAAGATCTATCATGGTGATAGGCTATTGGATGTTGTAGAAGTAATGTTGGGTGAAGTGCCTGACCAACTCATCAAAAGTTTTAAGAGGTGGTATCAACTTTGCAAACCATTCTAGAGCTTGTCCTCTTAAGCTTCGAGGGAATAATGATAGCAAAAATGTGTCTTCATGAAGGAAGTCCATGCTAAGAGTGTAAAAGTGACACACATGGTCATGGGGGTCACTATTTCCATCATACTTGTCATATTTAGGAACCTCAATATCCCTAGGAAATGGGACCATGTATAGACTCCTATCAAATGGAAGAGCACAAATAGATTCTACAAAGGAGACCTTCAGAGGCTCTCTTTCTATTGCCATTTGGGTAAGGTGTTGATTTGTCCAACGTAGTTCTTCCTTAAGGACTTCCAATTCAGTTGGTACTCTTTGTTGGACAATTTGTCTGACATCATAGCCAGGAGGAAGCTTGTATCCTCTAGAAGTCATATATTGGAAATATTGGTCTCCATTGCGCTCTAAAAGCTTAAGCATCTTTCGTTGGGAGTCCTCATCTCATTCAAATGCAATAAGATCCTCACTAGAAATATCATCAACAGCCTCTTCCTCATGGTGAGAGGGAGGTGGTCTAGGAGGTGAAGAAGGTATAGCAAAAGTTCATCTCGGAGGAGATCTAGGTGGCGTGTTGTTGCCATAATTGCCATTAGCATCAAAAAGTGGTCTATGCTCATAACCACTAGTCTCGGGTTGCTCATGAGATGTTCCTCTCATAGCCATGTGCCTAGCAACATCCATTATGTTATTACTGTGCTCTTTGTCTAAGCGTGTTTGGTTGTCCTTGTGCTCAAAGTGATCTTGCAAATGGCAGAATTTTTCTTGTTCAGTATGAGTGAGACATTGTCTGTGTTTTTGGAGGACTTAAATGCGGAAAAGAGGAAGCCTCCTTTGTACCATGGGGTAGCCTTAGAATCCTCAGAACTAGAACGAGCATTGCTAATAGGTTCTCATGAGCATCTAGTGGGAGAAGGTAACTGTGTATAATTTAATGAAGGGTGACTCCCTTGTTCAAATTGAGACCGAGTTGTAACTGGCATGAAAAAGAAAGTTTTTCAACCAATAGAATGAGACAAAGTTTCTTAGATGTTGAGAGAAGCAAAAGCCATTAATGATCACTTGTCGAGATAGAACAATAGAGATGGCTGGTCAAAGTGCTCAAGAACTTACAATAGTCAATTGACACAAGCTGAGATGTGAGCAAGAAGCTCGATTAGCAAGTAGCTAGAGAGGTAACCATGTTTAGACAAGTGATCAAAAGTGACATTCGATAAGCTCAAATCCAAAAAGTTTTAGCTCATTTTTTCAGTCTTAGAACAATCCTAAGCATGTAGGTAACAAACCAGCTTCAAATAAGAATAGAGGAAGACACTCTACAATAGGTTAAAGTGCAAGTTAAAGAGCTCCGAATTTGCAACAGCAGCAGGACAGCAAAAAGGACTTAGACGATAGTTTGCAGGAAGTAGTGCGATGGAATCTAGCAGGGTGATATTTCACAAAAGGAAATGTGATAAACTCCAGGTAAGCAGTGCAATACTTTCCAGGCAAGTGGTGTGATAGTATTCTAGTGGTGAACTATCGCGCGATATTTCTCAGTATAGGGTGCGATATTGTTCCAGTGTCGTACGATTCTTGACCAGTGAGTGCTAAAAATCTCAGTTTTAAGGGAAATTTGTTTAAAATCTCAATGTAAAGGTTGGTTTTTTTGACTTCAAGCACAGTGACAACAGTAAATAGACAAGTTTCCAAATAGTAGGTGATCAAACATGTCATAAAACACTTGCACAAGGGCAAAAGCAACCTTGCCAAGATAAGCAATTGTGATATCAAAACTAAAAATCTATGAGCATTACCGTGATGTTTGATTTTTGAGAACCTTTACATGGGTAGATCACAGCGAGAACACTTCAAGAACTTTCTAGCCTAGAAGGACAAAATCTCAATACTTAGCAACTTGGCCCACACTTGATGTCCCATCGCCTCACACAAAGTGGTTGCCCACAATAGATGTTGGCTTTGTCATGGAGGTGTCAATGACACAACCAAAGGAACACAGATGGTGAGTAATCTTGGGGTGATCTAGGTTAGTCCACTAGGATCAATCCTTGCACCAAGAAGTTAAGCAGCAAAATAGGGTAGCTTCTATCTAATGGTTCTTAGTAAGGGCTTCCGTTCATAGCACTCCTCTTGCTCCCCAAAGGGACTCCTTACCTTGCGGCAAGTAATGGACCTCGCGGCCACAAGAGTACCTTAAGCATTCTTGCTCAACATTTTTCTCATGGTCACAATCCCATAAGTAATCACATCAAGAGAAGACAAGCACTACGTCTACCAAAGTTTTGTGTCCTTGATAGCCTCAAGATTATAGTGAGTTGGAATAGCTTGGTATTAGCTTGTCCCCACTTGGGTCGTTCCTCTTGATTTCTCAAGAGAAGGCCCGCTAAAGGATCATAATGCTAAACAAAGAGTGGATTGAATTTTGAGTGTCAAGATTTCTGGTTCACCTCAAGGGTGAAGAGCATAATCTCCTAGCTCAAGAATCTCCCCCAAACACACCAAACAAAGAGTTCAATTACCCTCTTGTTTTCAAAGTCTAAAAGTGGGTCAGGATTTCTATTTCACCACAAGGGTGAAGAGAATAATTTCCTACCACCAAAAGACTCCTACAACAAGATCTTAAGTGCCTAAGAAATGAGACAACTAGTATATGTCACACTTAAAAGAAAAGTAAATAAACAAGCAATTGGTTGTTTTTAGGCATTGGGCAGCCTTGCAAAACACAATTAATAGCCCTTTTGCCTTTGAAGCTTTGACATGCGTTCTTTTGGCAAAATATTTCAAACAATGAGAACATCTACAAGCACAACTTGTGAGTCCCACAATGGTTAGCACATCAAAAATTAGATAATCTGCAAGTAAAATAGCTGATCAAATGGCAAAATTTGAAAATGAAACCAACATGGTTGGATTAGGCTCAAAAAGAGTTTTCCAACGATATATCACACTTAAATCTGTACAATATTTCTGTTGCTAGAAGAATCGCGTGATACTTTGCAGTATATTGGAGCGATATTATCTTTCTATGGGACAGTTCACATTACCTGCGAGCAATAGAGTACAGAACTATAGTGCGATAGAATGCTGCAAGGCACGCGATAATTTAACTGGTAAAGTATCACACTGATATATAAAGAACTATCGCACGACACTGGCAAACTGTCGCATGATAATATGAGACAAAAAGAACAAAGAGCCGAAACTAACGCTAAAATATGATGAAAAATTAATAGAAATGCAAAAAAAGGACAAAACAATAATGTTTTGCCCCATGGTGGGTGCCAAAAATGTACACACTAAGATGTGCACTTCTCTAAATCATTACTTCCAAGAGAGTCCATGGATTGGAAACCTTGAGAATGTGATTTAGAGCTCCCTAGGCATGGAGTGCACGGATATTAAGAATGCTCTCAACTAGAGCTATTAAACCTATGACCTTGCTAGTAAACCATGCAATGGGAGATTCAATGAAGACAAGGGCAAGAATGCCAATATCCTCTAGAATCAAGAATGAGAATGCAATGCAACTATACTAAAAATGAGAATGCAAGCTAATCTATGAAAGGAAGTATGCAAGTGTTACAATCCAAGCAAATTAATCTATGTGAAGTAAACTAGAGCATGAAAGGAAACTAAGCTAAGAAAGCATAAACATGAAGCTAAGCTAAGAATGCAAGAATGAAAGCTAAATGTAGAAAGATCTCCAAAAGGCTCCAAAGTCTTCAAAAAGCTCTAAAGTCTCCAAGAAATCTTGCAGCATAAAGTTAGTATAAAAAGTTGGGGATCTAGAATGAAGAAGAGAGCTCTCCTTTTATAAGAAATGAGAAAGAATGGACCATGGAGATTAAGAGGCAAAAGATTTAATCAACGGTGGAGCATCAAAGAGGAGAAATCCATGTGCACAAGTATCCTCCAATGAGAAAATAAGAGTTGACTTTTGTGTCCATATGAGACAAAAAGTGCTTTTTCCCTTTTTATAAAATATTTTATTTGTGCAACTTAGGATAAGAGGAAAAGTGGGGGATTTTTTATTTATTAAAATGGGAGGAAATTCCTTTTAAATAAATAAAGACTTTAGGATAAGATGGTTAACCCATAGAAAATAATCGAATAAATGATAGAACTAGGATTTGATCAAGAATAAGCAATTGATGAGTTTAGCAAATAATGCTAGCAAGGGGCTAATAGTCTAGGTGACCATTTTTGGGTGATTACATTTGCCCCTCTTTGACTAATGTGTGATTGATCTGGGAACACTTTACGTCAAAGAATAGATCATCCAAGAAGGCAATAGAGATCTGACTCCAAAGAATGAAGTGTAGAGAGAGAGCAAATCCTGCATGGTCAGCCTGGTAGCGACAATACTGAGCACTTAGGAAAGAGATGGACAATATCAGGACTCGAGATGAGAACTAACATGTCAAGCGCAAAGATAGCTCGATCAAAGAAAATGGAATGGTCAAGCATATGCTCTGGAGAATAGCTGATAGGATATGATAGGATATGATGGGTGATTACAATAGTGACAGTGATGAGGATGAACTTGATGAACTTGAAGCATTAATGGCTAGAAGACTACAAAAAGGTAAAGGAAGATGCAAAGGTAAATTACCTTTGGTAAATTACATTGCAGCTAGATGTCCTAACCAGAAAGAAGGTGACAAAGATAATGAATGATCATGTGAAAGAAACTTTGATAGAAGAGATAACCAAGATCACAGAGGCAACTGACAGTATGACATAAGAAGCAACCGAGACTACAAAGATAAAGGCAAGAAAGCATGTTACCTTGTTGAAGATGATGATGATGATGACACCGACATTGACACTGATGAAGAGATTGAGGTGGTATTTGTAGCTTTGAAAGAAGATTCAAAAGAAGAAGAAAGATATGTTGAAACAACACTCATTTCTAAAGTTAGCAAGAATGACCTTGGATTATTGATAGTGGTTGTATGCATCATATGATTGGTGATGAAGCCAAATTTGAATACCTTGAACATTATAATGGTAGATCTATTAAAATGGGAAATGATACACCTTGTCTAGTAAAAGGAAAAGGATATATCTTCTTGAACAATAAGATCGGATGTGAGAATGCATATTGGGTGAAGGGACTTAACTATAATCTCTTGAGTGTAGCACAGCTGAATAACTCAGGTCACCGAGTTGCATTTGAAAATAGAAAGGTGAAAATATATGATGAGACTAGAAATTTGATCGGTACTGGTGAACAATCTAAAGGTAATCTATTCTATCTTGGCAATGATGAAACTTCTTGTTTATTAGCTAAAATTGAAGATGTGTGGTTATGGTACAAAAGGATATGTCATGTGAATTTTGACAACATGGTTAAAATCAATAAGAAAAGAAAAGTTAGAAGCTTACTGAGCTTATCTAAACCTGACCATGTCATGTGTAAACAATGTCAAATGGGAAAAATGTCAAAATCTAGTTTCAAGAGAAAGAACTATTCATCTAAAGCTATTTTGGAGTTGGTTCATACTGACTTGTGTGGTCCTATGAGAACTCATATTTATTATGGTGATAGATATTTTACCTTATTTGTTGATGAATACTCTAGGATGATGACTATTATGTTTTTGAAAAAAAAAATTGAAGCTTTCAAGATGTTTAAATGGTATAAAGCTAAAGTGGAAAGAGAAAGTGGAAAAGAGTTAAAATGTTTGGGATCAGATAGAGGTGGTGAGTTTATTTCTGATGAGTTCACTAACTTTTGTAATGAGCATGGAATTAAAAGACAGGTTTCTGGACCAAGAACACCACAATAGAATGGAATTACTGAAAGGAGGAATAGATCTATTGTTGATTGTTCTAGAACATTGATGATTGAAAAAGATGTTGCACAAATGTACTGCAGGGAATTTCTTAGTACTATTGTATACACATTGAACCGAGTAAAACTGAAGAAAGATTCAAATAAGACACCCTATGAGTTATGGTATGGGTATACACCGAATGTAAGTTATTTCAAAATATTTGGAAGTAGATGTTACATTCTGGAAGATGATAGAAATGGAAATTTTGATTCAAAAGGTGATGAAGGAATATTCGTAGGATATTCTACTACAAGAAAAGCTTACAAATGTTTGAATAAGGCTACTAACAAAATGATTGAAAGTACAAATGTGAGGGTTGATGAGTTTGCTGATAAAAATGATGAAGAAAGCAAAACGGAACTAGGAGACTGTGGTAGATTCACATACATTGAGCAACCTAACACTCTACCTAAGCAATAGGCTAAAATTATCGAGCAACACGATGATGATACTAAGCATCAGCCTATACAGACCGAGAATTAGGAAATAGTTACCGAGGAAGATCTTGATCCTACACTGAATGATGAGCAAAGAAGAGAGCAAGTGCTAGCAAAATTTGTGAGGAGACACCATCCACGGAATTAGATTATTGGTGTCAAGCAAGTTGGCATGATGACACAAAGTAAGTTGAGAAACAACACATGTTTAGTTTGTGAATTTGAACCTAAGAATGTTAGGGATACACTTGAAAATGATGAATGGATTAAAGCCATGAATGGGGAAATTGAGCAAATACTAAAAAACAAAACATGGACATTGGTACCGAGACCAGTCGATAAGAATTTAATTGGAACCAAATGGATATTCAGAAACAAGTTGAATGAAAATGGTGAAGTCACTAGGAAAAAGGAAATACTTGTATGCAATGGGTATGCACAAGAAGAAGGTGTTGATTATGGTGAGACTTTTGCACCAGTTGCAAGACTTGAAGGAGTTAGAATATTTCTTGCATATGTTGCCTACAAAGGATTTAAAGTATATCAAATGGATGTCAAATTTACATTTTTGAATGGAATATTTGAAGAAGAGGTATACATTGAACAACCTAAAGGGTTTGTTGATCCAAATCAAAAAAACATGGTATGTAAGTTGCACAAAGCACTATATGGACTGAAACAAGAACCGAGAGCATGGTATGAAAGACTGCATTCATATCTTATTAGTATTGGATTTGATAGAACAAGTGACAACAACAATTTATATTTGAAAGGTGAAACTGATGATAAGATTCTTATTGCTGAAATTTTTGTTGACAATATCATATTTGGAGGACATGATAATCTATGCAAATCATTTGCTAATGAAATAAGAAAAGAATTTGAAATGTCAATGTTTGGAGAGATTAAATTCTTTCTTGGTTTGCAAATACTACAACAAAGTGAAGGTATATTCATTACACAATCAAAGTACATCAAAGAAGTGTTGAAGACCTTTGGAATGGAAGATTCAAAACCGGTCGGTACATTGATGATCATGTTGACACCAAAATTTTCAAGTTCTAAATGGACAGGATGTCAAGGAAGTATGATGTTAAATTTCAGTTTTCTACCATTTGCTTATATTGAAAAAATTAAAATGATAAAAGAGAAAATGTATTTTCATTTATTAGGTTGTTAATTATTTTATTCTAATTCCATAAATATATATTTAATTTTGAAAATAAATAATTATTATAAAAATAGAATAGGTTGAACAAAAGGCGGCGAGAGGGAGTTGAACACTCAATCTCTCAAGCTGACCTTTTTCCTACCTATCTACCCTCCTGCCCCCTAACCAGTTAGTCTACTTGTTTTCTTCGAGAGGGTTATGATAAAATACTTATTTATCTTTGTTTTCAGGTGCAGATGAGAAGTAAAAACAACCTCTTACATAAGGAGTTATATCTTCCCTTATTATCTTTTATAATTTAAATAATGTGATTGTCATTTTATTTATTTTTCTAATTTTAGGAAAAAGAATGGGGAAAGGGAGTTGAACACTCAACCTCTCGACCCATTCCTTTTCCTACCTAACTACCCGACCCTACCCTTACCGATTGCTCTATATTATTCTTCAAGAGTATGTATGTAAATAAATTTATAAATTAAAGAAAACATTATCTCATTTGAAATAAATATTAAAATAAATTTTGTTTATAAGATAGGAATTACATGTATCATAGTTACTCATAATTATTTTATTTTTATTTTTGATCTATCCCCAAAACCCTAGAAGTAAAAAATAAATGATGGAATAAAGGTTAAAATTGATAAATATTGATTTGTTAGGGTTTTGGTGTATTTTTAATGTTAACTCTTTTTCTTTCCCATTTGGCATTTTTTACCTAATGAATTTTTAACATTAATACTTTACCAAGTTAGGTGAAAAGTTTTTTAACGTTATTGTACTATTATTATATTTTTATGATGTGTAATGTAAATGTTTTCTTTTTTAGGGTTTGCCATTTATGCTTTAGTTACAAATCCCTAAGAGTAACTTTTCTTTACTCATTTTTCTTTAATTTTAGGGTTCAATAATTTTATCTTACTATTTTATGAATTAGTTAATCTTTTTATATGTATGTTGTAGGGTTGCTTGTTAGAAAGTTAAATTTTTAGGTTCCCTAATTATATGTATTTTTTATGATTGTAATATTATTTTATATTAGAAATATTTTATATCATTAGGGTAATTATTTTATAAACTTAATATGAATTAGCCCTAAGTGGATTGATTTCATCTCTAGGGTTAAATTTATTTTTTTCATTAAGTGGATTGTACTCTTAAATAAATACATTATGCTTTATTTTGAAGTAAAAGGATAATTATAAACGTAATGTTTTTATTTGTCTCATTATATAAATCCTTCATGATTTAATAATTATTATGGTTTAAGTATAATTAAATTTTCATTTTCATTTTTATTTTTATTTATGATACTTATTTATTTTTAATTGATTATTAATAAGTAATATATAGTGTTTATACAAGATTAATACACTACATATATAATGTTTTTTATTATTATGTTTGAGATGAACTAATATTGAGAATTTTGTGTGTGCAGGAAATTAGAAAGTAAACTATTATGCATGGCACACATATAACTATAAGGGATATTTTCCTGAACAACCATTGTTATGGTTGGTTATGTACATTTTAGGGCTAATTGTATAATTAGGTCCTGTGAAAGGGCATGTCCTTTCACAGGGAACCGTTGGAATTTATACTTATACTCACTCAAATGTAAGCAAAAAAAATACAATTCTATCACGGCAAAAAACCTACCTCTCACGAATTGGAATGTAATGTCTAGAGATCTTATGCACGGATATCTGATAAGTGCTTATACCTTATTGATTATATAGTTTTTATGTTCAATTGGTTTCTCGGATTACTCTCTAGTCAGGGTATCCTATTGTGTTTCCATTTCGAGCATTTATTTATAATTAACATATACAATTTGAATGATGATAGCAAGGTCTGAGAACCTGTTATCATTTCCTTTCGGGCTCTTTAGTTGAGTTAAAAACCATAGGACCTGTTGTATTAATTGTTATAAATTTTGGTTCAAATAGAAACTTGTAGCTTGATGGTCTTGTTTCTGCAAAAATGAGTTATCTTAAAATCGTCTCCAATTACATATAGTATTGAATGTTGACTCTATTTTCAATTTGGCATCAGGCACTGGTCTATTCATTCATTTGATTTTGTCATTTATTTATTTCTATGAAGTACATTTCTAATTTGCTATCTTATTTATCAAGCATTAAATTAGGTTTAGCATTAGTTCATAGCATTAGTCTAAATATCTAACTATCTGCCTATTAGGATATTCAGTTACTTTATCTTCCAAGGATCAGTAACCTCTTTGGAAGAAATTTTGTTGTTTACGCACATTGTTTGTGCAGTTAGACAGTATATTCAATTTAGGCCTACCAGCGTTGGTTCAATTGAACCAGAATTACAGAGGCATCTATTGTGCCTGTTAGTTGGTCTCAAAATGATTAGCGTTTTCAAGCCCCAACAGATCACATGATGCAAATTAACAAAGTATGATCAGTCAACTAAGGTAAATCAAACATTATACAAATCAATGATTGGAAAGATGATGTATGTTGTGCATAATAGATTGGATATTGCACATGCAGTTGGGATTGTAACAAGATTTTATGCTAATCCTAAATAATCACATATGACAGTTGTTAAGAGAATTCTGAGATACTTGGAAAACACAGAGAACTATGGTTTATGGTACAAGAAAGAGGGCAATATTGAACTGAATTTTTATACAGATGCAGATTGGGCTGGAAACATTGATGACCGAAAGAGCACTAGTGGTGGAGCATTCTTTTTGGGAGAAATATTGGTTACTTGGATAAGCAAGAAATAAGGATACATTTCTCAGTCCACTATCGAAGCAGAATATGTTGTTGTTGTTGCTAATTGTTCAAACATTGCATGGATAAAACAACTCTTGAAAGGGATGAATGAAGAGATCACTGACCCAGTGATAATATATTGTGACAACACAAGTGCTATAAACATTTCTAAGAATCCAGTGATGCATGCAAAGACAAAGAATATATCCATAAAGTATCACTACTTGAGGGAGCAAGTACAAGAAAAGTAAGTCAAACTTGAGTTTGTGAAATCAAAAGAACAACTTGAAGATATATTTACCAAACCCTTACCTAAGGATACATTTGAGTACTTGAGGACTAGACTAGGGGTCAATCCCTTGTTTGTCGGTCACTAAGGTGATCAAGAGATTGCATCAACCTATACTTTATCAGAATATCAAATGATGTTAATGCATATTATTCACACTTTAGGTCTCCTAAGGTTGTGAAAGCTAGAAATTGAAGAACAAATGACATTGCATATCGGTACATGAAGGTACTTGATCTGAACCGATCACCATAAATAATATTGTGGCTACTGCAGAGTTGTATATTCTTTTTGGCATTGTTGTCAAAGGGAGAGAATGGATTAAAATGATTTCCTATGTTTTGAAGCAAACTTCTTATCAATAAATCTGATAGGAATAAATGCTAATCAGAGAGGAGACTGTTGGTTTTCAACAGAGGTGTATCTCTGTGAGAGTAGAAAATCCCTCAACCTAGAAACATAAAGAAATGTGTATATTTACATCCAGATCTGGCTATAATAAAAATATCCTTAAACAAAGATCTCCTCTGTTAGGGATTTAAAGAGAACTTGTTATGTGCCCTAACAGAGAGAATAAATATAAACAAAGAAAATAAGAAAGGATATTGCACTAAATCTAAAGATAAATAACATAGATGGATAAATGATAAACATAAACAAGATCTTTGAATGAGGGTTTTGTTGAAAACCCTTGTAGATTCCATTGGTTGCTTGTAATCCTTGATGATTTTGATTAAATCATATATACATAAGAATTTATGAGTGAATATACACATCATTGGTGTGTATATTCACTCAGAAATACTCATGAGTATACAAAAAACACTCTATCATCTTCACCCTTGCCTTTGGCTCAACCTGCACACACAAAAATGACCAAATTAGGGTTTTAGATGAGTTTTGTATTTTGGCCTAACCCTAAATTTGAAATAGGGTTAGGGTTGACCACTTAGGGCCCATTTCAATTTTTTTTATTGAAAAATCATGTTCCATTAAGTTTCTTTTAAACTTTATTTTCTGATTAAATCATTTATTAAAACATGACTATAAAAGTCACTTTAATTTAGAATGATTTTTAGTTAGTGCTTTGTTGATTTATTTAGGCTTTTTTATTTTTTTTAAATTTTGAATTTGGTAATGCTTTATTCTTTTAGTTAGAAATTAGATAGTGGGAATTCTTAAATATTATTTTAATTTTTGTGAGTGGAATTTTAACATATATTATTTAATGCCATTTGAATTATTTTAGAAATGTTAATGTATTATTATTATTAAATTGACTTTAAATTATTTATTTAATTTAATATGAATGTAATTACTTCTATTTCAAATTTGTGAATTATTGATTATTTCTTGTTGAACCTTGTTTTTATATTATATGAGTGGCATTATTTTAATATATAATTTAATTTAGTATCATTTCAATTATTAAAGTGGATAACCCTATGGGAGTTAATTTATGCCATTTTAATTTATTTTATTTTATTGTTGAGATTCGAGATAATGGGGCTTGTATTATTATGTTTTAATTGGACATTTAATTATTGATTTATTAAGGATTAGTTGTATTATTAATAATTAAATGCCTATTTGCATTTCTCTTGATTATTAAATTATTAGGGAGATTGATAAACTTATAATCCCTAGGTGGGACCTAGGTAAGTTATTACTTAAATTGATATTTATATCATTATTTAAATATTTAAAATCTCTAAGTGGGATTAATAATTATGTATTTATATCTTTAATTAAAATATAATTAAACCTAAGGGGATTATAATTTTAATTCACTTTTTTATTTTAATTAATATATGTCCAAGTTATTGTGTACCCTTGTATGCAACCTAGTTGTTAGTGTTTAAAAAAAATTGTTGTGTGTTTTGCCCTAATTTTGGGCATGACAGAATCAATGAAATATTTATTCAAAGGGAGAGAAATCAATGAAATATTATAAGGAAGAGAAACAAAGAGAAAAGAAGAAGATCAAATCCACAAGGAGAGTCTGCATGAAATGTTGTGTAGTGATTAAACATATTAAATGAACAAGCTAGGGAGATCTTACCGAGCTACAACATTTAGTTATAGAGTTGTAGAACATATATTTGGTATTCTATGACATATTTCATATTGTGTTGCCATCAATGCCAAAGGGAGAGATTGATAACCTACAACTGATTAAATATCTTGATGAAATGAATGGATAAGTGAAAGATAGTGATTGAAGGTCACTGAGATACTAAAGTGATATGTAAGGAAATTAAATCAGTCAATTTATTGTCATTGATGTCAACTAGTTTTGACTGAACTTATCATGATGGTTACAAACATATGAAGAAGAAAATAGTAAAGGAATGAGATATCTACATGAAGATGAGATGGATATGAAAGATATGGATATGGTACACATTGGGTAACTTATTGATGATTCTATGGCATCATGTTGTTGACTTGATTGTATTACATGATTTTATAATGTATTGAAGATCAGAACTAAACAAGTTTACATGGTCGGTAATTGAAGATTTATGTATACACCGAGCTAGTGTAGTGTATACCCAGTATAGTATTAACCAAGCAGGTAATGACCGACACATTTTGGTATTGACTGAGTGAAAGAAATAATTAAAGTTTATAACAGTCGACTAAATTGATGAGTTGGACAATTACTTATGATTCTGAGGTAGAAGATAAAGTTTTTTATGATGATCTAACAGCTGACAAAATTCAAGATTGATCGAATGAAGGAGAATAAAACATGTTATTGACACAACTATCAAGGAAGGTTAAAGCGAAAAAATGAACAATGAATATTAAGAGGCGAAATCAACATATGAAAAGAAAATGGTTTATGTTGTCTATTTAAAGAGACACGAGATTCATTATTGAGTCTGGGATTATTGATACTATAGGATACTTCACATGAAAAAGATTGTTTCATGCACTGCTGATCAAACTAGTTGAAGACAGAACTGAATTGAACTGCAGACATTACCGAGCATCAGAGAAGAATACACTGAGTGGAATAAAGTTGGAGGATATGAAGGATTGAATTGTTATTGATCAGATGAGGTATTTTGAGCTTGGCATAGATCTAAAAATCTATAAATCATAATTGTATTTGAATCAGATCATTACTGTATCAGTTTAACCATTGTTACAACAAAATCTCTTAACTAAGTGGGACATAACAGTCTTTTTGTATTTGAATATAACATTCAATGAATGTTGATTTTTTCTTGTTGACCCCATAGTGAATGTTGGTCAAGGGATAACTTTTAGTGATAAATTGATGTAGTCAAGGCTGGTGGATCCAATTAACGGCTGACTGACCTTGCAGCCAAAACAATATGCAGTGAAAATACACAACAACAACAACAGATCTGAAATAAAATAGAAGTCTTTATTCATCAAATCACCTATTACATGCAATGTGTCGGGCTGTAAGGCCTTCCCGGTTACAGCCAAATACAAAGAAAGTAACAATCTACAAGATCTGTCAAGATCCAAATGTTTTCCACAACATCGGCTAGCCCAGGTCTGCAACATACAACACACTGGTAGGCACCTAGGAAAGATCTAAACTTGTACTCAAACTTCCAAGCAATCTTCCTATTCCTAAGCTCGCAGGCTACTAACTTCCCTTTCAACTCCTCCTGATGCCCAAACAACTACCCAAGCATCCTATAAATATTAATTTCCAGCCACAAGTCGGTTGATGAAACAATAAACCCTTACAAACAAATATTAAATGCTAAAATATCAGTCGACTCTCAAATAGCCTTACAAAACAAATAAATTCTCCAAGATGGCCCCAATGGTCATCAGATCCACATAAAAGAATGCAACACGCTAGATCTAGGTCCTCACATGTCCAACAGTCAATCCATAACTCGAGGAGCGTGACCCAAATCAATGGAACCAGTTGGCCAAGCCGATCCATCCAAACAAACCAAGTCGGTAAGAAAGAACACCGAGCAATAGAGAAATAACCGAGCACTAGACACCGACCATGCCAAGCATGACCGAGGAATGTAGTTATCGCCGAGCGCCATAAGCAACCGATGCCTTCATTTATCGAGCGTTCTTCAGAGATCGAGCACCCCGATAACCACAGAAATAGAGCAACCAATCTCCCAAATCGAGCAAGTACTCTACCAAACCAAGATCAAAACTAAAAATCTACCTTCAAAGAAAAACATATTTTTGGTTGATACAGGATTGCCAAGAATCCTAGGATGCTCCTGCATCAGACACCCTAGGTAAAAAAAAAGATTTTCTCATAAGGAAATCAGGAACGTCTCAAGGGAATTAGAACAGGTATGCCAAATCTATTCTTAACCCATATCTCCTCTTGTCCTTCATCCCAAGTAGTCTTCACTTCATTCATTTCTCCCTGCAGCAAGTTCTTCTACTTTCCACTTTTCTTATCCTTCCAGTCAGTAACTAATAGCAACCGACTCTAACCACTACCAATCACATCAGTGCCTTGATAAGGTTCATCCTCTCCAGACTCCTTAATCAACTCAGTATCATCTACATCTCTCTGTGTCACAAATGACACCATCTGTTGTACCATCTCTACCACAAAGACCATCTGCCTCTTAATCTCAACCAACTCTTCAAATATATCATTCTCCTTCTTATTCAAACAAGACTTCATAGGAATAGGTTCATCAACCCTCTGCTCATGAGGTTTGTCATAAGGACAAAACTTGATAACTCCACATCCCTTGTTATGTATGTGGAGCCTAATCAGACTCAGGTTCTTTCGGTGCGGTTTCCCCCTAGACTTATCTATGGGGGATTGGGTGCAGTGCCCCCAATCTCAGAGTCAAGGGGTAGAGCCCCTTGTAGGGTCCTGGGGCAGCGCCCCAGGCGGGGTCAAGTGGAAGAGCCCCTAATGGGGTCAAGGGGCAGCCATTAATTTTCTATTAGTCAGAGTATTTTCTTCCCTAATTAGGTTAACTCAAAAATACTTGTAAAAGGGGCTTAGGGTTTGAGATTCATTGGAAGAGGGATTTTTGTAGCTTCCTGTGGCGGTATTGAGTTGTTGGCTTCAAATTGTAATCACTAGATAATAATAAAGATATTGGACTCACTGTTGGTGGACGTAGCCTAGGGATTGGGTGAACCACGTTAAATTTTATGTTATTATGTTCTCTTCTGTTTGTTAATATTTGCATTTTTTTGCTTATTTTTCTAACATCCCTTAACCCCTGTTTCCTATAAAGGTATCAACTTATGCCAAGATCCTTCATGCCTAACCATATAGGTATTAGCATGACCATCAAACAAAACATTTTTGTCAAATTGCCAAGGTCTACCGAGCAACAGATGACAAGCGTCCATAGGCAATATATCACACAATATCTCATCATGATAAGATCCAATCTAAAAATTAACCAAGCATTGTTCTTCAACTCTAACCTTAGACACATCTTGTATCCAACTAATCTGATAAGGATTAGGATGCTTCCTTCTTTCCAAACCCAATTTACTAAGCATCTCATTTGAAACAAAGTTCTCAGAACTACCACCATCCACTATGACATTACATACCTTATTCTTGCACTTACATCTGGTTCTGAACAAATTCCTTCTTTGCACCGGTTCATGGACACATGTAGCTAATCTCCTAGTGATAAGTGTCTCACCTTTTTCTGCAACATTCACAATATCTTCTTCAGTAGTCAGTGCAACTCTTTCTTAGGACAATAAAAACTTATATGACCAGCTTCACCACAGTTATAACAAGTACTGGTGAACTCATTCTTCCACCTTCCTCTCTATTCAGCATTCTTAGTAACTTGACCACTGTTAGATCCCATATCAAACTTAGGATTCTCCATCACATTATTCTCAGCAACTGTCTCGCCAATTTTACCACCTTGGTTCCTATTGTTTTGTCTTCCTTCAAAATTCTTATTCAACTTCTCTTCAATCTTTAATGCCATCTGATAAGCATCACTAATTGTTTTCATACGTATAGTAAGTAACTCTTCCTGAATACTAGGTCTCAAACCATAGACATACCTAGCAACCTTCTCTTTATCAACTTCAGAATGACCAGTCCTAATCAGGATTCTGTAAAACTCCTTAGTATACTACTACACTGATTTGTTAGTCTTCTTCAAAGCTTGCATCTTCTTAAACATGTCCAATTCATAATCCACCGGAATGAATTGCTTCTTCAACTTGTCAACCATTCAGTTCCACTTTGTGATCTTTTCTTTTCCTCTTCTACCCCTTTCCAACTAAACTTCTCTCCACCAAATATTTGCATGACCCTTCAACTTAGTCTTTGCAAATCTAACCCTATCAGGATCTTCTATTTCTTCATACTCAAAGTACTCATCAATCTCATTGATCCAATCAATCAATTCTTCTGGCCTAAGGCTTCCAACAAATGCAAAAACTTTGATATTAGGTCTTTTCCCAATCTTAGACATAGCTTTCATAATTCAATTTTTCTCAGGATCTCTAGCTTCTTCTAAGGCTTCTTCAAAATGATCTTCCTCAGATTCATCATCACTATCCTCTTTCAAGGTAGGCTTCTTCTTTCTCAACTCTTCTTGTAGGTCTTGCACTTGTTTCTGCAAAGCCCTAAAATCATCAAGACTAAATTCTCCAGTAGCTTCCTCTTCTTCTGAGATCTCACAATTTCTCCTTAGAGGCATCTTCAAATCAAGATCCAAATGCTAACACACAAGATCCACTCAGCTCCAACAGCAACAGACTTTTCTCAAACAGGAACAAACTTCACTCTGATACCACCTTATGCAGTCAAGGCTGGTGGATCCAATTAAGGACTAACCGACCTTGCAGCCAAACCATTATGCAGTGGAAATACACAACAACAACAACAGATCTGAAATAAAATAGAAGTCTTTATTCATCAAATCACCTATTACATGCAATGTGTCAGGTTGTAAGGCCTTCCCAGTTATGGCCAGATACAAAGCAAGTAACAGTCTACAAGATCTCGCAGGATCCAAATATTTTCCACAACATCGGCTAGCCCAATTCTGCAACATATAGCACACTGGTAGGCACCCAGGAAAGATCTAAACTTGTACTCAAACCTCCAAGCAATCTTCCTGTTCCTAAGCTCGCAGGCTACTAACTTCCTTTCTGACTCCTCCTGATGCCCAAACAACTACCCAAGCATCCTATAAATATTGATTCCCAGCCACAAGTCGGCTGATGAAACAATAAACCCTTACAAAAAAATATTAAATGCTAAAATATCAATCGACTCTCAAATAGCCTTACAAAGAAAATAAATTCTACAAGATGGCCCCAACGGTCATTAGATCCACATAAAATAATGCAACACACTAGATCTATGTCCCCACACATCCAACGGTCAATCCATAACTCAAGGAGCATGACCCAAATCAATGGAACCAATTAGCCAAGTCGATCCATCCAAACAAACCAAGTTGGTAAGCAAGAACACCGAGCAATAGAGAAATAACCAAACACCAAACACCGACCATGCCTAGCATGACCGAGGAACATAGTTATCATCGAGTGCCAGAAGCAACCAATGCCTTCAGTTACCGAGCGTTCTTCACAGACCGAGCACCTTGGTAACCACAGAAACTGAGCAACCAGTCTCCCAAACCGAGAAAGTACTCCACCAAACCAAGATCAAAACTAACAATCTACCTTCAAAGACAAACATATTTTTGGTTGATACAGGATTGCCAAGAATCCTAGGATGCTTTTGCATCATAAATCCTCTAACCAGGTCACACCTTACAGTGTGCTTTGTAACCTTTAACAGGGTTGGCTTCTAACCAAGCTCACTTCAGGAGAGTGAATTATTTTGGGTTACCAGTCTCAGGTGGTTTTTCCCTTAACAAGGTTTCCAAATCTATGTTATGTGTGGTTGATGTGTTGAATTGTTATTTTAGTTTACACATTTCATAATTGGATAGATCAGTAAACACAATATTGAATTTACTGGCAATCGGTAGATAAAGAGAAAGACATAGTTGATAGCTTACTGAGTTGATTATTTGATTGAAAATTTTGAATATATACATCTGGGAGATTTGGGACTGTAGGATAACTGGAATTAACTGATTCACCCCCCCCCCCCCCCCCCCCCCTCTCAGTTATCTAACATAGAGAAAAACTTTTGCAAGAAGATTTTTTTTATTATTGAAGTCGATACACAAGGTTTAGAATTTTTTTACGTGTGTGAGGATCATCATGTCCATTATACTTTTCCAATCAAGGAACCTCAAAGTTTTGTATGTATTTCCCCACTAGGAACCCTCAAAAGATAGGGTAAAATAGACACTCTAATATATTTATTTTAACAATTAGATAAGCATCAATATCAAAAATGCTTTAACAAATCATGCATTGCATCACAAGAAAGAATCAAAACAATGATCATCACTCAGTCGTGCATAAGTGTAAGTCTACATCACTTCCAAGGGTTCCATGACAACCCCAAAACATACCTATAGAGTGGATACACATGTTCCATGAAGTATCTTGCAAGAGCTCGAATGGTCATCCAATGAGACTCACAAGACAAAACCAAACAAACAATCATGACTATCAATAAGAGAGACTAGGTCCATCCTAGAGACCAGCTAGCCTAGGTTCATCGTATTGCAGCAATTGGAAAGTGGACGTAATGAGAGTATTTACGAGATGTAAATATATCAAAACCATCACAAGAATAAAGGGAAACCAAAACTTTGACTGGTTGGTGAACGAACCCATTGAAACATCAAACTATTGCGAATGTGCAGGTCTACAAAGAATAGATGCACAACAAAATTGCAGATATGCACAAAAGTATGTTAAATTTGTGAAGATTCATAAAAAGCTTAGAAAATTGATGAAATTGACACAACACCTATGTACGGTTAAATTGAGGTCACCTTAATACCAGGGAGTACTAGATACATATAATTGAGGTTAAATTAGCTCAATGAAATCAATATAAGTGAAAGTGCACCAATGTACTAAGCATGGTAATACCACAAAGAATAAGAAACAAATCTATTAAATCATTAGTGCAAGAAGACATCAACATGGGGTCATAATGTCATGAAGTATAGTATAATCTAGGACCACTCACCACCTATACACCAATCCCCAATGGTGGTTGGTCACGCCACCCAACCACAAAGAACACTCAAGCCCTCCCCATCACGCTCGCAGAGATAGCCATTGTTGGCATTAAGTTATGTTTTTCATTAGTGACAACACTTATTCTAAACAGTGTATACCGAGCAGAACAGTGCATATCGAGCAGAACAGTGCATACCGAGTAGAATAGTGCATACCGAGCAGAATAGAGCATACCGAGCAGAGCAGTGCTTACCGAGTGCCTACATGGTAAACAAGGATAAACCGAGTAACACTATATCTACCGAGTCTCTAGTATATACCGAGTTTGAAACTATTACCGAGTGATCAGTATGGACTGAGTCTCCACTTCTACCGAGTGCATGACAATGCCAAGTAACGTAGTGGATGTCGTGTATCAGAAATTCACCGAGTTAGTTTGTAGTAACCATGTACCTATATTTGGGCCGACTCAATAATATTTGTGTTGACTTGTTTGTAAGCCGACTTTTGTAATTATTTTGATTATTTGAATAGATATATAAACAGTGTGTTTGCACCATATTATGTGGTGTGTGGAAGTGAGAAGATATATGCGAACAATGAAAGAAAGGCAGAGATAAGTAAATTACAAAAGGGCTACAGCAGTATAAGGAGCAGCAAAGACATATCTATCACAAGAGGTGATCAGTACATCAAAGAATCTCAATTAGCAAGATCAGTTGCAAGCAAGAGATCTACTGCTTCATCCTAACAAGTGACTCAGTATCAAATCCTTTAACAAGGTAGACTTAACAGTCTGTTTTAAATCTCTTAACCGAGTGCATACTTCATTGTATGTTTGTAAATCCTCTAACAAGGTGGACCTAGCAATCCTTATTGCTCCTAACAGGGCAGATCATCAGAAGTGATCATTGTAAGCCTTAACCGGCCAACTTTATACTGCAATATTGAAGTTTTGTGGGTTTCATCCCCACCCCAGTTTTACTTTCTAATTGGAAGGTTTATGGGTTACCAAATCTTTGTGTTCATGTGTTATAAAAGTTTTATGTTTACAGTTTCTCATGCATGTGCTTAAATTTGAATATAATAGTTAAAGATCAGTATTGAAGGAAAGAATTTTGAAGTTGCTGATTCACCCCTCCCCTCTCAGTAGCTTAGTTAATCCTGAATATTTCCAACAAACCATATGACCCAAACAATATAAGGAAGACATTCATATAGGGTCTCCACATGAATACAAGTACCATGACCATAAGGAAAACATAATGTCAAACAAGTCACCCAAGTGTAAACACTAATCAAGGGACAAGAGGGAAATACAAAGTGAACAATCCAAAAACATAACACATAAGGGTTACCTTCTCAAACTAATCAATATAGATGGATGAAAAGCCTGGAATTGGGAATGTCATTGAATAGCGAGGGTGTGGGAATGAAATGACCCACCGCCTTGCCACACTGTGACTCCTACAAAGCTGAGAAACCTCTTGTGATGATGAGGATGCTTTACTTGCCAAATAAGCCAAGTCTTCTATCAATGTGTCCTTAGTCTTTACAAGCATTAGAGGCACAGACAATAAATCTCTAGTTGGATCCATGAGGCCATTTCTTATTGTCTTATTAGTATATTTTTACCCCGTTAATTTAATTTATGTTTTTACTTGATTAACTAACTCTTCAATGAGTTACTCGAGTGCCCACTTTTTTCCCTAGTCCCCCCATTGAGAACCACTCCCAATATCAGCCCTACATCCACCCAAGGCATAAACCTATGGCACAACAATGAAGACATTCAACAAATCAATCAAACCATGGCTCATTATCAACATGGCCCTCGACAATAACCTAATGATGTTAGTATAATCAGGTCCAAGATTACTGAGAGGGGGGTGAATCAGTAATCTATCCAATCACAAAATTCTAAACAGTTCAATTCATTTTCATATTCTCTCATCAACATGCATTCACCCTTTTAACCTTAACATGAAATAGACATCACATCAAAGATAAACATCCACACAAATCAATACATAACACCAGTATTTTTATCATGGAAATCCAACTTGGGAAAACCACAGTGGGGATGCCACCCACTAAGAAAAATGCACTCTTTTAGAAAATGCTCGGTTAAGAGCTTAGCCTTATTAAAAGCTTACTATAGGCCTCATTAAGAGCAAGACCCTATTAGGAGTCACCCGATCAAGGGATTTATCTATAGCCATGTTAGGAGCTTCACCCTGTTAGGAGTGGCCTAGTTAAAGGACTTAAAACACAAGTTAATGTGTCACCCTGTTAAAGGATTTACAAATCAGACATGTTAGGATATACCTAGTTAAGGGATTTTGCTTGATGAAACTAGTAGGGATCAACAAGTGAAAGTGATTTGGTGAATAGATCTGTTCTCATCCAATACAGATTGAATTCATGCTCAAACTCTACTTCACATGCAGCCTCTACAAGACCTCTAATCGCAACCTCTATTCATCGATCTTCTTCTTCTTCTTGCTTCCTCCACACACATAATAAATCAAAAATGATATAAATATGTTTTAAAACTTAAGGTGGCAAAACAGCCCTAATACATCATTACAATATATTCTTGCTCAATCCTTGAACCCTAAAATGTAATACCAATTATCATTTACAATTTCATATTCATGTCGGCCTCCAGATCCATCGTGCAATTGATTTGACAAGGAAAAGTCAAACCACATTACACTTTCCAATGTTCTTGCACAACTACAAGAGATTCAATCACCACGATCATAAAAATGTCAACTCATCATTCCACATCGATCTATTGTGTCACTACGATCCTTCGAACAAATAACCATTTATTGCAACACGGTGCAACATCACCGATTAAGGATCTGATCAATTGTACTAAGAACTTATTTTACTTTTCACTGAGTGATCTTTTGTCCATTATAACTATCTTCTGATCACCAATCATGTTGTGGCCATGCCAGAAACTCCATAACATAGTCACGATAATATATCCTAAATTGCAACACTTGAATCCAAACCTGTTTAACAAAATCATCAAATCATCACTCCTTGGGTTCATCCTCTTCTTCATGTTGACTTGTCAACCTTCAATCAATCATAAGTCACAACATACATAAGATAAACCTGTGTGGTCATAGATATAACATATAGAGACATCATTTAGTCTCCTATTATGATTGCACACTCCAACTCTCAACATAGCTCGAGATTCATTCAACTAATCATTCCTCTGCTTATCAAGATCTAGTAAATAAATAAACACCTAGTTGAAATCAATGGAAATATCATAATTGATCATCCTATCATCGGATCAGTATCAAACACATACCATAATATACTCAACTCATCTGATCATTAGTTATGCCAACAAACAAATCTCAACCATGCAAAGTGACCAATGATGGTCTCACAAGGAGATATGCAAGCACCATTGCCTTCACACAAGTGTAACCAAGCACATAACTTATAACAACATCAAACCAAGGTTGTAACTCTATCACAAGGGTATACATAGGATTCCCAATGACATCTTGAGGCCACATTTTGTAATTTACAATACGGATATTAATACAAGGACAAAAAATTTGCCCCAAACTCAAATATAAAGCCACCCAAGTAAAAAACACTAAAATTTCTAACTCAAAAGATTGCAAAAAAGAGGAAACTCATTTGCCCTCATACATCCCTCATACCAAAAAAACATTTATTTCATCAAATAACCCAAACATAAAAGTTACAGCAACATAGAAGAACAAAAACCCTCATTTTCAAGGGAAATGAATGAAATCAAGCATAGATCATCAAATCTCTTCAAATAACACTTCGAATGAGATTGATGTCATATAATAAATCCCCAAGAATATTTCTCAAATAATAGAAATGACATTCAAGAAAGATTTGAAGAAGAAATCAAAACATACATTGAAATGACCAAAAAAACCCAAAAAATGAATGCAAATGGAAGAATTCTCAACCAAATCCAACAAAATTTTGAGGAGAGAAATATTGACCCAAAAAATCCAAAGGATGAATGCCCACAAAAATATTTATTCTCAAATTTCACCCCAAGACAAACTCGAATTTCTCCCATATATTTAATTAAAACACAAAATTTCCTCATAAAACCAAGTTCATAAAAAGTGAATAAAAATTACATTTTTAAAAACCCAAAAGTAACTTAAGCCAAAAGCAAAAAAATATAACAATTTTGTTTTAATAAAATCTCACTCACATACTATTAAAATACAAAAGCTTCCAACATAATAATAAAATATTATTACAAATAAAATCCTCACAAAACTTGTCAATAACAATAATTAACATAACATTACTAGTCGACGACATTGACCCGCACTTAGTGTATTGTGGCTTCTTCTCAAGCTGTAGTAGATTCTCATGAAGTTGTTCATGGGGTAGTTGGTGTTGCCTGCTCTGTTGACTATGATAGGGAGTTGGCCGGTGGTTGTTATCTACCAACTATGAGTGTTGCAAATGTTGTCTCAGTGGTTGTTGTCGGTGTTGTCCCAATAGTTGTTGTTGGCCATGTCCTTTAGGATGTTGTTGGCACTATCTCTGGATCTTATGAGGGGGCCGTTAGTTCTCCCCCACAGGGTGGTGGAATTCTAGCACTAGATCATTAGCTTGGCAAGATGCAGTTTCTAAGGTGGAAGAGGGTTGGATTACGGTAAAAGGTAAAAAATTCAAGACGTCTTCGCCCTCTTTTGACATGACCCTTTGTTCCCACTCAAGGAGGGATAAAGGAAAATATTAATTTTCTTTTGGTCGTGAGTGGTTGGGCTAGAGATCTCTCTAGCCTTTTCTTTTCATGTTGGTTGTATGCTAGTTTTGTATACAGTGTTGGTCTCAAGTTGAGGGATCCTACAGGTAAAACCCTCATCATGGTCTTGTTTCATTTCATTTTTTGGACCTTAATGTAATATCTTTTGTGACATCTTTGTAAAGGGTTTCGGGCCGCTTCAAAACATTATTATGTTTTAATCAAAAATATTGACCTGCACATGGTTACACATAAATACTCTTAAGCACTTATAGACAACTAGTACTGACACAAGGATACACCTAGATAATACATTGAACTCATCATAACACATACATGATAGTTGAATGTTGTCACATGACAACTGACAAGTGAACACAAGAAAGAACCAATTGTTGTATGAGAGTTGAAACGACAATTGGGCTTTTACACAAGATTGGCCACATGATTATCTCCAATTTAACCACCATTAGGGTTATTATAGGCATGCTCAAACATGTAGAGCCAAGTTTATTCGATGTCTGGTACCTTTCATCACTCAAATGCCACATGGTAAGTGTACCAAATCATATGCATGCATACATACATACATACATACATACATAGAGAAAGCACATATACCATTAAATCACATCAAGCAATGAAAAGCAACTTTAGAGGCATAATCATTCTATGAATGTTACAACATCACCCCTTCTCACAACAATCAACATAATTATAACCAACATGAGAATTAACAATATATTGAACAACATGAATTATCACTCATCATTATTTAAGCATCAATTACCATTGTTAACTAACATTAATTAGCATTATTCACTATTTTAGCATCGAGAATATATATAACCATGTCTCATTTTGATATTAACGATAGTCAACATTGTTAGGCCATTTTCCTATCATAGCACAAATCCTATGAAAATGGCTTGTCCCTGCAAAGTCTTGTGAAAGTTGCCCTTCACTGCCTGCAAGTTTGTTTTAGTTAATGCAAAAAATATACAAGGTTTTATGGATTGCGCCCTTAGCCCTATGTTCTTCAATGTGTTACCATGTTCCAATTTTGATCGCAAAGTCTAATGTGTTGAAACCAGGAAGTTATTCAAGTTTTAAGGTCTACAGAAATAGTTTACTTCATGTCGAGTGGTGTCAAAATTGTCTAAGCATAAAACCCTCGATGTTTTCTATTTCTTTGATGCCTTTTTAGTTTTAAGAGAATACCCTGGTTGTTTTCGGCCTTTCACCTCTTCGCAGCTAGTCTCTGGCGTCAGGTTTTCTTATGAGCGCTATTGCAACTCAGTGGGCTTGAAATATTCAGGTGGAATGACAGTACAGTAAGATCTAATGGTTGTCACTTGATCGCAAGGAATATTATTTCCCTTTGTGATCATGGGACCACCGTCTAAAGCTGATAGTGTGGTGGGTCCATGCCACATACTGATGAGATGCTTGTTTTTAACTGGTCTGAGGGTGGTGACGTGGCAATTGTCAGTGGGACCGTGTTCTCTATAGGAGTTAAAGGTCTGACAGTTGTCATAAGATTGGACGGCTGTTGTGATGCTGCTAAGGAAAAATGAACAAAAGATATTCATCACAGCTTTGTGATAGCCGTCTGATCTTATGTTTGTGAAAAGGTAATGTGTGCGGTGGGTCCAAGTTGCAGGGGTTGCTGAGGTGCCCAGTTTCTATTGGCTGCGAAGTGCTGATGTGGTGAAGACTTTTCAAACAGGTTGGTTGACTATTGTGGTGAATTATCTGAGCCACCCAATCTGTCGGGAAAACATAAGATCGAAGATTGTGTTTTAAAGTTTGATCAATTAGCCGTTGCGGCCCGAATTTGAATATTTCCATAGGGTTTTTTGGCCAGTTTGTTGCAGTTGGTCATAAGCGACAAATGGGTTATTGCGAATTGATTTTCCAGGATGATAGCAGTTGCAAAGATGATGAAGAAGATATATGTGGCCGTCCTATTCTGATCTTGCTTCCTGGGGTGCCATGCCGACCTTAAATGCATTGGGTTGTTACTTCTCACAGGCGGCTAGGGTTTGGTGTATGTCAGTGATCTCCATGCTATGTACACGCAAAGTCTTTCTGGTTGGCTCTAGTATCGAGGTTTGTTTTTCCTGCAACAAGAAGGTAGTAAATTGTGATCGCGGTGAGCCTGTTTGTGTTGAAACCAATAAAATTGTACATCACATTTTATCTGATTCTTCCCAAGTTTCTAGGCTTTCCCTGCATCCTTTCACTTCTTGTTCAGGCTGGTGGTTGTAGACCTAAATTTTGTTCTAAATGATTTGTAGCTTGTTGCAATCCTTGTTCTTATAAAAGGATTCTTTGGATCATTTAGAAGGGTTCCAGTTTCCTTTCCGGATCTGGCTCCTGGTTCCAAATTTTGGTAACCCACAGGGTTCCAATTTCCCTGGTTCCATGAATGTTCTTTCCTACAAATATTTGCCTTCTTCTCTGCATATAGGGTGATCCCTCTTTCCTTTCAGACTTTGAGAATATAATACAAGTTGTAACAGTTTGTCTTATGTATAAGATTTCAATACATTTGTACTACTATCAAATTGTCTCCATTTGAGTTTTGAACTTATTGATTATAGCATCAAGGGTGTTGTAGTTTTTATATTCGCATTTCCTAAGTGTCTGCAATAGAGTTGTTTTCACAGAAACAACTGAGTTTAGGACTGGTTTTCAAATGTGTATCAGCTGGGGTATCAAGGGTATTTCATGCTTATTTTTTAGTGGATGTTGATTAATGTATTGCTTGCTCCTAGGTCTCTTATAAGGGGAGGGTTAAAATCTTTTGAATAGGTGATAGCACATTTGGGTACACAGGTGGATTGTTGAAGTATGATCTAATCAATGGTGTCTGTTTGGTGTAAGGCACCGACATATTGGGATGTGTTGTCTTCTTGTTGCATAGCTCTATTACAGTGATGTATTTGACTCTGCTGCCCATTGGATAAGGCACTGGTCTATGAGAGACAACGTATTTCAAGGGTCTATTCAACCCAATACTCAAAATTATTCACAGTAAAGCACCACCTTTCCCTTTCATTTTGTTAGGATAGGTTTTTAGTTTTCAGATTCATTCCATGCAAGTAGGACTATTGCATAAGGGTTTGGTTCATTGGGGTACAGGATACCTATAGGAGTCTGAAAGCTATTCCACAATAATATATCTGCAGGCCTGTTGTTTGTCATGAGGAGTCTTATGTGTGCAGATAAGGCAATACCTACCTGAGTTATGTGGAGCTCAAAGAAGAAGGAGGATGTCTTCGGTCCTCATCAATTGGCACTTTTTCCTGTCAGACTTTGGAGCGGTTACAAACCAGTTTGTCATCATAGTGTAAACCTGACGGTGGGGGAAAAAGTGGGAACCAACAAAATGGCGACTTTGCTAGCGAAGAAGTAAAAGATAGAAAGTTTCTCTATTTGGTTGGATCATCCCAGAGTCTTGGTTGAAAATCCAGAGTCAAATAGAAAAAACACATTTATAAAATCTTCTCACTAAGTGTTGAGTGGTGACTCTGGATATTCTCTATTTGATCAGTGCAGTTCCTGATAAACAGTGAGGCCTGGTGAAGTTTTGTGTTGATTGGAAGAAGATACAAAACATGGTGTATTTTCCTCTTCAAGGAGGTGGCGACTCTACAAAGAAAAGAACATGATAGAGCTACAAGGTGAGCTCTAGATCTGCCCTGCCTTCCAATCAACAAGTTGAGTTTCTGCTGTAGAACTTCCAGGTATTATATTTTCATATTTGGAAATGTTTCCTTATAAGGTGATTTGAGCACTAAGAAAAGGAAAAGGTGTGAAAGAGAGGTTTGCATGCTTCAAAGAATCAGGGCTGTAGTTTTGCAAAAATTTTAGTGAAGCATGAATCTAGTTCTTGTGACTGGAGAACATGGGTAGTGATCAATACAGTTTTATTCTTCAGCCCATGAGTGTTCACATGTGTTGGCCGTAGAATGGTCATGATGTTTTCAGGTGTTTGGTCACATATGTGGATGAGAATCAAACCTTTGATTCAGGAGGGTCTTTGATTTTCTTTTGGTGGCCCGGGGCCACCAAGTAAAGTTCTAATTTTGTAAATTTTGTAAATATTTTCCCTTTCTGTTGTCTGTTTCCTTCCTACTTTCATGTTTTATGTTTCCCAATTTTTGTGAGGGTTCCCTATTTTTGTCCTATGGGTGGTCTACTTCCTCCAGAAATTTTGAATCCTTTCCATGCCTGCAAGAGGCATGCATCCCCAGATAGAGCCACTATTAGACCATTTTCCTATCATAGCACAAATCCTATGAAAATGGCCTGTCCCTGCAAAGTCTTGTGAAAGTTGCCCTTCACTCCCTGCAAGTTTGTTTCAGTTAGCGCAAAAAATATACAAGGTTTTATGGATTGCACCCTTAACCCTATGTTCTTCAATGTGTTACCATGTTCCAGTTTTGATCGCAAGGTCTAATGTGTTGAAACCAAGGAGTTATTCAAGTTTTAAGGTCTGCAGAAATAGTTTACTTCATGTCGGGTGGTGTCAAAATTGTATAAGCATGAAACCCTCGATGTTTTCTATTTCTTTGATGCCTTTTCAGTTTTAAGAGAATACCTTGGTTGTTTTTGGCCTTTCGCCTCTTCGCAGCTAGTCTATGGCGTCAGGTTTTCTTATGAGCGTTGTTGCGACTCAATGGGCCTAAAATATTCAGGTGGAATGACAGTGCAGTAAGATCTAATAGTTGTCGTTTGATCAAAAAGAATATTCTTTCCCTTTGCAATCATGCGACCACCATCCAATTTAAAGCCGACAGTGTGGTGGGTCCATGCCACATACTGATGACATGCTTGTTTTTAACTGGTCTGAGGGTGGCGATGTGGCAATTGTCAATGGGACCATGTCCTCTGCAGGAGTTAAAGGTCTCACAGTTGTCATAAGATCGGACGGCTATCATGATACCGCTAAGGAGAAATGAACAAAAGATATTCATACCGGCTTTGCGACAGTCATCCAATCTTATGTTTGCAAAAAGGTAATGTGTGCGGTGGGTCTGAGTTGCAGGGGTTGTTGAGGTGCCCAATTTTTATTGGCTGTGAAGTGCTGATGTGGCGAAGACTTTCCAAATGGGTTGGTTGACTATTGTGGTGAATTATCTGAGTCACTCGATCTACCAGGAAAACATAAGATCGATGACTATGTTTTAAAGTTTGATCAATTAGCTGTTGCGGCCCAAATTTGAATATTTCTGCAGGGTTTTCTGACCGGTTTGTTGCAGTTGGTCGTAAGCGACAAATGGGTTGTTGCGAATTGATTTTCCAGGACGGTAGCAGTTGTGAAGATGATGAAGAAGATCTATGTGGCCGTCCTATTCTGATCTTGCTTCCTGGGGTTCCATGCCAGCCTTAAATGCATTGGGTTGTTGCTTCTCACAGGCGGCTAGGGTTTGGTGTATGTTAGTGATCTCCATGCTATGTACATGCGGAGTCTTTCTGGTTGGCTCTGGTATCGAGGTTTTTTTTTCCTACAACAAGAAGGTAGTAAATTGTGATCGCAGTGAGCCTATTTGTGTTGAAACCAATAAAATTGTACATCAAATTTTATCTGATTCTTCCCGGGTTTCTAGGCTTTTCCTGCATGCTCTCACTTCTTGTTCAGGCTGGTGGTTGTACACCTAAATTTTGTTCTAAATGATTTGTAGCTTGTTGCAATCCTTGTTCTTATAAAAGGATTCTCTGGATCATTTAGAAGGGTTCCAGTTTCCTTTCTGGATCTGGCTCCTGGTTCCAAATTTTAGTAAGCCACGGGGTTCCAATTTCCCTGGTTCCATGAATGTTCTTTCCTACAAATATTTGTTTTCTTCTCTGCATATAGGGTGATCCCTCTTTCCTTTCTGGCTTTGAAAATATAATACAAGTTGTAACAGTTTGTCTTATGTATAAGATTTCAATACATGTGTACTACTATCAAATTGTCTCCATTTGAGTTTTGAACTTATTGATTATAGCATCAAGGGTGTTGTAGTCTTTCTATTCGCATTTCCTAAGTGTCTGCAATAGAGTTGTTTTCATAGAAACTACTGAGTTTAGGATTGGTTTTCAGATGTGTATGAGCTGGGGCATCAAGGTTATTTCATGCTTGTCTTTCAGTGGATGTTGATTAATGTATTGATTGTTCCTAGGTCTCTTCTAAGGAGAGGGTTAAAATCTTTTGAATAGGTGATAGCACATTTGGGTACACAGGTGGATTGTTGAAGTATGATCTGATCAATGGTGTATGTTTGGTGTAAGGCACCAACATATTGGGATGTGTTGTCTTCTTGTTTCATAGCTCTGTTGCAGTGATGTATTTGACTATGCTACCCATTGGATAAGGCACTGGTCTACGAGAGACTTAGGGTATTTCAGGGGTCCATTCAACCCAAAACTCAAAATCATTCAAAGTAAAGCACCACCTTTCCCTTTCATGTTGTTAGGATAGGTTTCTAGTTTTCAAATTCATTCCATGCAAGTAGGACTATTGCATAAGGGTTTGGTTCATTGGGGTACAGGATACCTATAGGAGTCTGGAAGCTATTCCACAATAATATATTAACAAGCCTGTTGTTTGTCATGAGGAGTCTTGTGTGTGTAGATAAGGCAATACCCACCTAAGTGATGTGGAGCTCAAAGAAGGAGGATGTCTTCGGTCCTCATCAATTGGCACTTTTTCCTATCAGACTTTGGAGCGGTTACTAACTAGTTTGTCATCATAGTGTAAGTTCCTGACAGTGGGGGAAAAAGTGGGAACCAACAAACATCATCAACAATATAATATGTTATTAAATCTTTAGCCAATGTCAACATAATACAACCCATATAAGTAAGCACACGTATAAACCCCTAAATGAGTAGGCACTACACACAAGGTAGTTCACCAAATCACAATCATAATAAGAACAACTTTAGTTTTGAAGCCAAAAAGTCATCTATAAATGTATAAATGCATCCAGACATCATCATATAGCATCACGGTACCCACTAGCATAGTCATTATGAATATATGATCACCACTAAATTACATTAGCAATGATATCATATGAACAAAATAATATATCAATAACCGAGTGTGTCGCATAAATGCACAATACCAAAAGATCAATAACAAACAATCATGCAATAAGCAAATTAGATTCTAGCTCGAATCAAAAGAATAAGCAGGTAGCAGGAGGGCAAACACAGGAGGCGCTACATTGTCAAAGAGGTGTATCAAGGATTTCCATGGAAAGAGGACTAGATTTGGAGTATATGGGAATGGTGGATTTAGATTGAGTTATGGAAGCCAATTGTTGTTTCAAGAATGAAACATTTTGGAACAATTGGTTAATGGTGGCATTTGTGGATGAATTGGCTTGTGAAAATTTTGATTATGATGGATGATTTGAGGATGTAGCATTATGATGTGTGGGTAAAGGAGATGGTTGAGGAACGAATGGAAGGCTTGTGGAAGATAAGACATAAGCATATTGATGTATATGATTTCCCCCACAAATAACATGTGAAGCATTTTGTGTAGAAGTAACCATAATGGAAGATGTATATGTAGACACATTAGCAAGAAATGTAAGAATGGGTAAGGGAAACTCAACATGAATTTGAGGATTTCAACAATGTTTTCATCTATTATGTGAGCTATACCACAAAAAAATTCCACAGCATGTTCATTGCTTTATATCAACCTACTTAGACCTCCAATCAAGGTGATTGCCTCTCCACCCACATGCTCTTGACATAAAAATTGTTGAAGGCTTTCCAATTGCTTGTCAAAATTCCCCAATAGTTTATTAGAGGATAATGTTAAAGAGTTGTCCTTGTGATGAGAAGTATAGAGAGAACAATTCTTGACAATGGTAGACATTGTAGGTGTTATACAACAAGTAATGAAGCTCATACACAAGAAAGATAAAGCCAAGAAAAGTGATTATGCTCTCAATACAATTGCAAGCAATTATAATGAAACAAATAATTGAACAATGAAATGATTACTAAACCACCTACTTAAACACTCAAAGTACATAAGCAATGCAATGAAACTTAGATCTAAACATCCAATTCAGAAAATGCAAGCATAAGATATGTCAGGTTCACCAAAAATGAAATGGTGGGAATTTAGAAGTAAGAGTCTAATTATGCACTTTAGAGTCCAAACCTACTCCTATTCCACTTTACCATTCATTAGGGGGGGCTAACACTTGATTCAAATTCAAACCAATAGATGAAGGCAAGAGCTAAATGCTAAGTAGTTTAGGAAGATGCACCCCCTTATTGATAGATTGATTGATTTTGTTATGACATGAATATGTTATTAAGACTAGGTAAAAGACATGAAATCGAACAACAATCAGCATAAATAGAGAGCTCTAAGTTTGACAAAGCAATACATAACATAGATTTGGTAAGGGAATTCAAAGAGGAACCTAAAACTGAAATTGGGCTCAAAAAACACTAGAACTAACTCACTTAGCATTGTCTGTTGCCAAAATGGTCAGTGCTCCCCTCGAGATTTATGACAAGGGACTAACCGCCTCTTGTGGATTCTATAAGTCTAGTGGTTGTATCAAGCATTGACAGGTCGATCTTTTGGTGCAACGACAATCACACTTGTAACAAGTGATATCAAAGCTTGGTCATAGACTCGAATCCTCTCAAGTAACGTTGAGGGGGAGATTGTTGACAAAAATCTCAGAGCTCCCCTCAGAATTTGTGACAAGGGACTAACTGCCTCTTGTGGATTCTATAAGTCTTGTGGTTGTATTAGGCATTGGCAGGTCGATCTTTTGGTGCAACAGCAATCACACTTGTAACACCATCATCTTAGTAAATCCAAAATTGATATTGTATGTGGACTCAGAAAAAAAAACATCGCTCTATTGCAGCCCCTTAGAAAACTACAAAAAAGGTGTCAAACTAATTAGCTAAGTGTATGCTCTTTGTGAAATACTAAAGCACCCCGATCCATGTTTCAAGTTCTAAATCTTCTTGTCTCAATCCATGTAAATCTGTAATAATTCTCCTTTGGATCTGCAAACCTATAAACAAGAGAGGGAAAATGGTGTTTTCTATTGTATAGGGGTTTGCCTCAATCAAGCCCCCGGAGGATTCAACCTTCCCTACAATAATGATGCCTAAAATAATCCACCAATCATAAGCATAGAATGTTGAATCACAATGGCATAGCTTCTCCAATGAATTATCCTTATCTTGAAACATTCATGAAAGGTAATGGAAGCTAGAAAGGAATCTCTTGCATGTCTTCACTCATGGAAAGAACATAAGAACTTGATCATGCTACCTTCAATGCCCAACTCCTTCAATGCCTTAGAGATTATTGGAATCAATTTTCCACGGTCCAAAATATGTGATGTACTATTTTTCTGGGTAAAATTATGTGCATATTCATAAGGCTACTATGCACAAAACAATATACACATATTTTTAGCCAGAAAAATAGTACATTGCCTTAGAGATGACTGGAACTCTTATTCAATGCCTTATTAGAGAGTGAATTTATTATTATGAGATGTTCAAATGAGGAGGGGGAGGCATCCTTTTACACTCAACTTCAAGGAAGCGTGTGAAAACCCCAAAACATGCCAACTTGGATAATATGTTCTTGTTCACCAAAATCCAATCACTGAAACATTCAACTTTGGGACTTTTTTTGCTAGATTTTGGCACTTAGCGCCATGGTTTAGGGGGGCTATGGAATCTAGCACCATAGTCCATTGGGACTAAGGCATTGGGTGCCCTAGTCCAATCCTAAACAGGTAGATTGTGTGTCGCATAACCTAGAAGAACATTATGCACGTGAAGTCAAGCCACAAGATGAACGAGATTAGTCAATTCAGAGGGCATGGGATTAAGATCACTTAGGTGAGGTCTAGGAGAGTATGTAAATGTATGGGGATACATTTTAGGATGCTACAACTATTTTACAAATCCTAGCACTTATTCTTGATAATTTTAAGAATATTTTTAACGAGAAGGAATCTCATGATAAATCTCAACAAAAAAAATGGGTGTTTAACATGCATTAAACTTACTTATGATCTTTGATATAACCTAACTCAATATGCATCTCTTTGCAAGGGTTTTTTTGTTCTATGTTACGTCAAGTCCATTTTTTAACCATTCTAATATGAAAAATAAACATCCTATATTGACAATTATAATGGTGGCTATTGCCCTAAACATTACCTGAGGAGCAAGCCAAGAAATGATAGCTCGCCAATTGCTTAAACTTTTAATGTGTCATTACTATGTAGTAGCATGACTACTTTTTTTCTTAAATGAGACAACAAACTATTTTTACTTGTGTTCATGTAATCTCATATAATCTCCTCACTAATTATCCTCACATTATCTTCAATCAAATTTACCATATTCTAGATTGTGGAATAATACATGCTCATTGGTAAATTAAAAATACATAGAATTGAACATGGACTTAATTATTTCTACACCAAGAATCAACTTTATTGGATTATTGTGTTATTGACAATTCTATTGACATTATTTATTAGAAAACTATAATAGGCAATATAAATGATACAGGTGTTTTTACATCAATGGTGTAACAATTTTAAAAACCTATTTGATCAAAAGGCCAAAATATAAAAGTAGCTCCTAAAGTATCGGGGAGGCTTGGTAGATCAAATACTCTTGAAAGTATCACCCTACTATCTGATGGCTAAAGTTAGTTAACTCTTACCAAAGAATTGCATTTCCAAATAGAGAAAAACAAATTAAAGATCATGAGCACCTTATTCAAGTGAAAGTATTCCATTATAAAAGCTATCTCCAATTCTATTCATCCAAATATTTAGTGGCATGTTATGACCAAAAATAAATAAATTGGAATCTTAGCCATCACATATCAAAGACATTATGTGGCGATTGGTTTTAAAGTGATGTCATTAAGGGGGGTGAGCATGTCTATGGCACCACCTATTAGTCAGATACTAAATGTTAAGACCTAATAGACATTACATTAGACCTTTTAGGCAGTATATGCTCCAAATTCAATTAAATGTTTAGCCATAAAATAAGACATCTAGATATAAAACCTCAATCATAAAATAAGACCTATACACATTTTTAAAAAACTCAAGATGGCTAAATTAATTGAATTAAGACCTAAAGGATATTTTTCTAAAAAAAAGACCTTCAGGTATTTTCTTAAGTCCTACAAGCACCTATTAAAGTTATCTTTATTAATCTCCACTTATAAAAAGTGTATTAAGTCCTACCAACACTATGTAATGAACTAGGGTGAGGCTAATTTGAGGAAACCTAAGCTCCAATAAAATAATAATAAAACATCATAAAATATTTTTTTAAATACTAGGTTTATAAATTGGGACAAGATGACTTTCATGTAGTTTGGAATACATGGTTTTTCATATTAGCATATTTATGGTCATGTTTATCATTGTCAAAGAAGACCTACATTATTGGGTACTTTTTTTTTTCTTTTATAGGAATTGACAAATGATGCCCCTAATAACAATAATGGGGAGTGTTAGAATATAAAGATCCACATAACATTCATATGTTATTTTAATATATGCTTATAATACATTATGTGTTGATAATTAATAATCTAATAGTTATCAAATTATTCTTTATTTCTGAATGGTTGGTTTGAATAGGTGTAGCTAATACCACTTGAGGTATTTTGCCATGCTTTTTCCTATGTCTAAGGAGATTCTCTCTCATTTGAGAGTGTGTGAATTTGATGTTTTATAATTAATTATATCACTACGCACAGAAGGTGTTATTGGTCGTGTGGAAGTAAGAAGTTACCCTAAGTTCAATTTATTTTTAATATACTTCACGAATGTGCTTTTTAGTCAAATGACTTTTCCCCTATATATTGTTTGTAATGTGTAAAATCTATGCTTGTATAATTCTCATTCCTATTTTTTTTATTACAATGATCAATCCTAAGATAATAATTTTTAACAAGGTTGGAGGAAGTAAGTTGTTGAATGTTTCTATCAAATATATGCATACATTGTTATCTTTTTCCATTTAATTATTTCATAAGGTCAATGTTCTATGCAACTTGCCCAAATATAGTGGATTGAAAGGATGTGGTCCAAGGAATGTTATAACAAAATAACTATTTATTTCATTAGTTATTGTTTCGTCAAAAGATATCTATAAGAGTCTTTTTTGTCCTCAGTCTTTTTTGCATTCTTCCCTTCTACGTATTCTAAGTTGTCTTCAATGTGGTTAAATGGAAATTGGTTTTACTTTTTATGAGACTCCCTTTGCTAGAATACTTTGGGTTTGTATTCTTCTTGAGTTTCTTGTTCTGATAAAATTAGAATTGATTTGATGGAAATAGTCTTTAGTTTTATCAATATTGATGTACCCTTAATCATTTTTTATCTATGTTATGGTTATTGTGCTCTTCTATAATAAAATGATTAATCTAAACCAAGAGAAACGAGGATTTTTTCGAAGGATAAAGGTGGTTTCTCATTAAATTCTCTTTAGAATTTTACATCTCTATTATTTCTTGGCAAGTTGGTTTACATGTTCATAGAATTTTGGATGATGTTTAGAAGTTTGTCCAAGTCAATCCTCCTTTTCCAAATTTAAGTTAGATGGAGAATGTGGGTATTGGCCTTAAGGAATCTAACTCTACAACTACCAAGACCCTTATTGGTGTTAGTCGAGATCCCAAGTTGATTGGAAAATATATTGTGCTTGTTGAAAAAGGTTTCAAATTTAACGAATGCAAGCTATGACAATCCATTCAATGGCAATGAGTTCATTGATAAGAGGATGTATTGACTTTAGGATCAACACTTTTAAGAATCAAATTCAAATTTCCATCTAGGGTATAGATCAAAAGAATGTTAACCAAGAAATGAGAATTGACATCTTGGTTTGGTGAATGTGTTGATACTTGGTGATCATAGGTGGTGGGATCCTTTTTTATCTTAAATAGATTTACTAGTCATCATAAACTTTGTTTTGACTAAGGTAAAAACAGGTTTTGAAGGGGCCCCGAAACCCTGTACAAATTGGTCACAAAAGATATTCAAAAAAGCACTCTAAAATGGAACAGATCAAAACCACAGCGAGGGTTTTACAACAAGCTCCCACAACCTGGAAAAATAAAAGGAACCAGAACAGGAAATCTGGAACCCCAACAAGAAAAGGCGCTGCAAAAAAGAATAAAACAATTAAGTCCAGCAGCCCTGAAACTCCCAACAGATAGCAACCAAAAATACTTCCAACTAAGACCCAGCTACTAGCAAAGAAAAGCCCAAGAAAATTTATTTCTTCCCCATCTAGGAATGAAGGGACATATCAAACGAGGGCAGATGTTTAGATTTTTTTTTTCCTTTCACAGGAGTCCACCCATCTTCCACATTCTTAGCCTTATCCTACCAAGAAATTGAATCAAGTACCAAGACACCCAAATTCTGAGAATCAAGAGATTGTCCCAGGATAGGGCCAGAAGTTTCCAAAGAAGCTGATTCGAGAGATGAATCAATAGAAACCATTCCAGAGTGAACCAACGAAGCATTTCCAGTAGGAGGAGCAGAAGCCTCACAACCAACAGAGCCCCCCGAACAACTAATTTTGTACAAAGAGACATTCCAAGGATGGAATCTACACCCGAGGAAAACCCAACAGCGGTCCCAAGAGGCACATTGGCATCAGCAGTCTCTTGAGAAGAAGAAACAACCTGAGAAAAGCTTCTGATAGACGAGTCCTTCACAACATAGTAATGTTGGGAGGAGGCCCCCTTCCACCAAGAAGCAGGTTTTTTAACCTTTTCCAATCCACACTGATCCGCTAAGTGACCAGTTTTAAAACATCTCCTGCATCTGAAGGGGAGTCCTTCATAATGCAAGGATTGGATCCAAGACCCTTTAGGATGCTTCAGCATAATCTTTTATGGAAGACCCTTCGAGGTATCCAAGTCAACCAAAATCCTAGCATAAGTAGAATGAAGAATATCATCAGATTCCTCATCAACCATCAGAAAATATCCAAGAGCCTCACCCACAGCTTATAGCAGAGAGTCTACCCAAAAATGAAGAGGGAGATGGGGAAGCCTCACCCAAGTACGAACCTTGGAGAAAGTCTCAGAAGAGGCATCAAAGGCAAGATGCCAAGGCTTCATCATGAGCATGAACCGGGAATCCCAGCTAAAAAAATTATCAAATAGAATCAGATTCCTATCTTTAGAACTCTCAAACTTAGCTATGAAAAAGCCCCTTGCCAAAGGGAAAATGTGAACACTTCCAGAAAGGATAGGCTCCCACTAGCGAGTGATCCAAACATGCAAATCAAAAAGACTCGGCCAGAAATCCTTGAATTTGCAAATAAGACCATGATCTGAGAAAACAGAGGACGCTCCTTCAATGTCTTTCACAACCTCATCATCCAGAGATAGGATTAGAGGGTTAGAGACACAGAAAGGGGTAGCACCCCTATGTTCGGAAGCCAAAGACTGCTTAGAGGTGGCAGACTTGCGCTGAGAGGAGCCCCCAAGACCGACTGAAAAATACTCCTCAGCAATCACCAGAGGAATAGTAACACCACAGGAGCTGGCAACCCCAGCCATCGTTAAGGAACCCGAAACCCTAACCCGACCAGAAGGAGGGAGGAGCGGGGCCATAGTAGATGCAGCAAGAGCGGGAGGCAAAGAAGCATCCTCCGCACTCCCCTCAAAACCCAGAGCAGTAGAGGACTGGCCACAAGAGGGAAGAGGTTGTCATCGACCAACAACAGCGGCGGCAGTAGATGTGGCGACAGTAGGAGACGCGGTGGGAGACATCGGGCAATAGTTCCATGTTATTCATCATCATAAACTTTGTTAATCTTGTACTCCCTAAGAGTTGTTAGAAATGTACCCTTTAAACACTATGTTCATTTGCGCGTGATTGACTTCACCACATGTATCAAATGTTGGGGGCATTTAAACAAAAATAGAGGCCAAATACTCTATCTTGACATGTAAACTGTGTTCTAATTACATCAATCCTATACAATGACTATATACATGTCTAATTTTTTTGGTACAAGTTAGTTTTCTTAAACCCTTCAAGTCTTATCACTTGCCAAAATTCAATTTGATTTAGACTAAGTTGAAATTTTATCCTCATTAAACTCAAGTCAGTTTTAAGTAAAAATAACATGTGCATCGACAATATCTGTGATTCCTTGAATGTCAATAAAAGGCACATTGAGAGGTGACTTTTTATATTTTTTACTTTATTTTTCAAAGGTAATAGTAATACTTCTAAAAACTTCCTATATAAAAATAATTATATTCCATCCACATTTGAGGGGCTTTATGATTCATTTTATAAAGATTTGCCTTAGGTTATCAAAGATATTGGTGGATTCTCATTCAAACTGCTTACATTCCATGATGTGATATTTGAAAAAGGGGAAGCATTTTTTACTCCTATTTGATAAATAATTCTTATAATTCATTTCATTTTTTCATCTATCATCCCCTTTACACTTGCCCAATGTTTGTTTGATCTTCGAGACAAAGTATCCATCTAAACATGTTGAACCATAATTTTTATAGGCTTTGGCTTAATCTGTGTAACTAACATGCATGGGTCATTCCAAAGTGGAATGAGGGCTTGGACAACAAAAATTTTATTTTCCCATGTGCTTAAGAATTTTTCATATTAAAATCAAACTCAATTAGAGACAAGGACTTCATACTACAAGTTGATTCATAGGATGTTCAAGGTGATTTCATGTGCATCAAGCCTTCGTTCCCCATTTTGATCTACATTCAAATTCTTTATCAATTTTCCTGTGTATAACTTTTTGTTATTTTTTAATACAATTAGGGGAAACAAAGTGCTTGGAGAATATTAGTAATGTACATTAAATCTTTCACCATATGTTAAGGGCAACCTTCAAATACTCTTACTCCACCTATGTCTACAAGAATATTAAGATAGACATCTCTAGGGGTTCACCTACCAAAATCTTCCTATTGGTAGGGGGTCAAAGATGTGAACAACCAATGGATTAGGAGGAAATTGCTTTCAAATGTAGATATTATTTCTACACAAAGCATCTCAATTCCCAATGTACCAAATCATAAACCTGTGTGATTAGTGTGTGCTAAAGTGCATCATTATACCATTGCCCCAAAATGTTAAATTTGAGGATAATGCTTTGGTTTCCTTGCCTATTTCTAAGGAAACTTTTACTAGGTTTCAATAAATACGAATGCTTCCCTACAAAAGGGTGACAAGGTTGATAACACTAACTTGAGAACTAGTAAAGGCAATGCTTCTCCAATATTAGGAAGTGGGAGCAAACTACATTTAAGAATAGCGAAGTTTCTCTTGCTAGCATAACTCATAATGATGTCAAAGCTAATATGAAGGTACATGTAATTGTGGCAAATATAGGATATTTAATTATCTTTCCTACCATAATTGTATCTCAATTTTTAAATGTACAAATAAATAATCTTCTGCAATATCAAAAAATAAAGAGACATTTTTGTGAATGTCTTCAACAATAGATTTACTTCGATCATTAACATATGAACAATTTTCATCTTCGATATACCAATTTCAAGCTTAGTGTTCCAAGATAAATATTTTATTCCAAAATCTTGAATTTTTTAATCTTAAGTACCTTTTTTTTTAAATTAAAAAAAAACTTTGTCAAATTTAAAAATGATCAAATTATTGAATCATTGTTTCCTATAAGGAAGACTTCCTTATCACAAGCAAGCTTACTTCATTGATTCGCATATACATGAACAAATTAAATAATGCCCTTGGAATTACTAATCTAGGTTGTCTTCACCATTTATAGATATGTCAATCTTCCAAGACCATCATTCCATTATACAACAAGAAACATATACTCAAGATCTTAAATTTGACAATTGATTGTAATCCAACTACTAAATCTATCAAATTGGGTACTAAACTTGACCCTAAACCCCCTGGAAATTTTTAACTCACTTTATTAACAACTAATTGGGAGCTTAATCTATTTCACACTATTTAACTTTGATTTTACTTTTACAATAGGTGTGTAATCTCAAATCATGCTAGAACCTTGCATCCAACATTAGAAAAAGGAAAAACATATTTTAAGGTATACTAAAGACATTATTATTATTATTATTATTAGTCCCTGCAATATTCATTCCCCATAATGCTCATCTACTTGGATATTGTGATCTTGCTTTTGCAAAAGATCATATTGACAAAAAATCTACTTCAAGCTATGTGTTTAAGTTTGCTACATGGCAAATTACATAAATCTGTAAAAAGCAACCAAAAATAGCCTCATCCTCTCTAGAACCATAATATACAAGTGTTGTCAAAGTGACTAAGGAATTTATTTGGTTTACTCATCTTAAATACTAAACACAACAATTTATTTGCTAAAAAGTTCTAAACGAATATAATTCTATTCAAATATGTAAGGCAAAGTATTAAACTATAATTTTTTTAGCATAAGTAACAAGCCACTAATAATTTTATTAATAAATAGTTGGTTCAAAGGCTCCTGGAGGAAAGAACCGGTAAGAAAACCTTCATTCATTGCCATATACAAAGGGGATCAAAAGGAGAGAAAATGCCCTTGTATAGTGGGCTTAGAAGAATGCATATTTTGAAAAGCTTTAGCCCATATGTGCGAGAAACAATGCAGAAATCAAATTCCAGAACCATTTCAGCACTTACCTCTGCATAACACAATAGTAGCCTAATTAGCAATCCATACATAATATCTGGAAACTAAACAACATATTGGCAAGAGGACTCCCTTGTCGGCGCCAATACATAATCAACTCAATACTAAAAGAAATCATAATTGGCAATTTTACAACTTATTGGCAAACAAAGTCTAATCGGTCATTTTATAGCTTATTGGCAGTCATAATCTTATCGGTAATATTAAGGGTCAACCTTATCAACAAAATTGTAATCTTTGTCGTTAGCCTTTCCTTATTGGCAACCCATACTTCATATCACAAAACAAGTTGCATATCGACATAATATGTGTCTTGTAGGCCCCAATCCATATTCCCCCCAGTACTACTTAAGGGAATCTTACTGGCCAAATGAACGGCTTATCGGCAATCTTACAAACAAAATGAATAGCTTATCAGCAAAAATAGTTTTATCGGCCCACTTATGGATAAAACTATGCTCTCTATCCTTTGGCAAAATTGAGTCGCATGTCAACATCATTAGTGATCCCATCCGGTAAGCCAACTTATCAACAAAATGTATTTCCCAACTAATTCCCAACCGATTTCTCCAAAAACACCAAAAAGAAGTGAATGATGCATTGTCATCCTTATTCTTCCATAGGGTGCCAATCCCCATAATCATAATGTTATGTAATATGCCAACTTTCAAATGCCACTCTAAGACATTCAATTTCATCCTGAACCTCCACCATCTTAACTTCAACAATAGAAGAGGGCCCAGCCAAGCTCAAAGTATTTGGCACTATAGACCTGATATCACAAGAAACCCATGAAATAGAATGAGATAGCATGTATTGCTCAGCTAATGTGATAGGCAACAAATGATGCTTGTGCCCTTAAATTGCCAGAGCAGTTTGTAGTTTATTAAAAAATTAGTGCAAATTTCAAGGGGAACTCCCCTTCCCACTATCCTTATTGCATCTAAGAATGGCTCAATATGTTGAGAACGTACCACCCATTTCATGCTATAAAAAACTATCTTGAATTCCCACTTACCCTTTAGCAGTTCCTGAGGGAGAATTCCTGCAACAAATGCCTTACCCTTCCAAAGATCATACTTTTTCAAAATTTGAAGATTTATATTCCCAAGACATTCCACATTTATCGTTCCATCAATGATCTCTTCTAGTATAGTCCATAACTGGACCATATCCATAATGTTAGAAAGAAGGATAGAAACAAGTTGAGAAAGGAAAATGAACCACCATTATGTCGGTGAAATTACCTCCTCACCAAGGATACATTTAATTGTCTGGAAATAAATGGGGCAATCAAACTTGAATATATGAGCAAGTTGTTCGTCTATAATGTCGTCTTCAAAAGGTCGCTCCCATTCATCTATATCCAACCGAACCCTGAAGTTCCTGGGACAGTACTCCATTGCTACAAAGGGAATAAACTGTGAATTAAAGCTGAAGATGCAAAGTAAACCAAAATAGTAGCAATGTGTAATTCATGTTGTCCATAATACAACGCGAGTGTTTAAATGACATTACTCATTGATTAAAATTATATCTAGCTGGTCGTGGTACACAATTGAAGTACTATGACAATTTGCATTCACGACGCATGAGAGCTTGTAATCTTTTTCCTTTGAAAAGTCTCATCGCCACCTGTGCTGAGCTCAACATTTCTATGAACTTATATTAACTACCTATACAATAGTAGCTCAATAAATTCTCCCTTGTATCAAATTTCAGTGAATTATGTTGTTCTGAACATAAGAATAGGCCACATGATGTATTACTACCTATCACATATGCAATTAGGAACCAAAAATTATCTTTTCTCATGCAATGGCAAATGCAAGATTCAGATAATCTTCAATATTAATGTTTTCCATTGAAGAATCCAAATACTTTATGTTAAGACTATGATTTGGTAGGAGTGTCGATACTAATCAAATCCCGAAGTTTGCCATTGCAATGAATGATCTCATCTCTATGCATAAACTCTATATATTCTCCATCGCAACCCCAATTTGCCAAAGTATCTACCACTTTATTACCTTCCCTAAATATATGCAAAATTTGAACATCTTGAAACAAATCCATTAAATGCCAAATCTGATTCAAAATATACGCTAGTTTCCAGTTAATAGAAGTCCCTTTAATGCATGAATTGATAATTACCAAGGATTTTTTACTATAACTCTATATAATACCAAATTCTCAAATACAAATAGATGAGTGATCTTTAAGTGTTTCTATTAAGGGGGAGTATGCATGACAATGACACTACCTAAAGGTTATCTCATTATATATGTCTTACAAATATTTTGTAATTCTTCTATATAATTTTTCCACTTGTAAAGCATTGAATTATATGACTTATGAGGCAATATGTCATGAACCTACAAGACACTAGCTTGATAGGCACGAGCTCGAATAAAAAAAACTTTATAAGAACTCAGTAAAAACATCTTTGTTTAAAAATAATAATTTTAGGTCGTGACAAGATACAATTCATGTAGCTTGAAATACATGATATTTATTTATTTTGGCACATGTTTGTTTTCGTTTATATTATCAAGGCGCATCTATCTTTTGTACGGATTGATAGATTACTCTCACCATTATAATCATAATTGATCATATTATAGTCAAATTACTTAAAATAAATATTCTTCAAAACCAAGAGAGTAACTTAAATTTAAAAACAAAAGCAAGGGTCGCATGGCCACAACCCTCAACAACGTTGAGCGACAACACCCTTGGCAAGGTATAGGGTGAATGATATCCTAACAAGTAGGGGGCATCTTGAGAAACCTCCCTTATATCCAAATGTTTTGGGGAAATGGAAACAAGTTAACTTTCACATCAATTCTACATTCAAAAAAATTATGTGATATAGGTGCATCCAAAAAATAAATAAATGTTAGAACATAATATTTTTTATTAATTAAGCAACAAACTAAGTTGTTAACCCTTTACAACAACAAATCTCAAAAGCCAAGACGTCCAAGCCAAAATCAAGTCACTTAACATTTCAAAATGCTTTAATAGACTACTTACCTATTCGAACATAATGTTATTCAAAATATTATCTTCCTAATAGTTATAGTAATCTAGTATAAAGTTAATTAACCTAATATTTATATGCTTTATAAAAAAGCTAAAAAATAATATTTAATAATTAGTAACTATTAAATTATAAATAATTAATAAATGTTAAATTTTTTTAAATGTGCCAATTGCCTATTAGGATATATTTGCCAACTCTCCCTATATTTAAGGCACTTTTTTCTCTCTAAAAATTTGTTGATTTGACATGGAATTGAATTATTATCTTATGGCTTTATGTATAATGTTATAAACAATTTATATATTTCTTCATAAAAAAAGCTTTTGTGGAATTGTTACTATTTACATTTTCTCAAAAATTAACTAATGCCTTTAAATAAGTCTATGATTAGTATAATTCCCCTCAAGGGAAATGTACAAATATTTACTCAATGTAGTATACAAAGTATCCAATATTGCTTATTAAGTTTGAATTATATTCCACTTGTTGCTTATCATTTCATAAATCATTAAATTACCGTTTAATTAAACTAATTAATTATATGATATTATGTAAATAAAACTAAGTATAATATGAATCTTAGATTTCAAAATGAAGTGTGTTTCTAACATAATAGCTTTGGCTCCCAGTCATGGTTTAATGGCTTTGGGCGCCTCCTTAGATGCCCAAGTTATCCATATGTTGCATGTGTCACCTTTGTTTCACTTGTCGCCTCTACTTTATCTGGTTGTGTGGTTGCTTCTTGGCAGGTCACTACTACTTCAACTATATCTGGGTTGAGGGCTTGCTCTCACCCTACTCCCTCTTCCTAGAGTGTGTTGGGTGTTCCACATCTAGTTGAGGATGATGCAAGGGTTCTTACTATTCCTAATACTGCTAGTGGACGGGTTCTTGCCAAAGTGGTGCTCACTGGGAACTCTTCTTAGAGACTTGATATTGGTTATGCTAATGTGGTGAAGGTGGGCTACCCACTCCAAAGCCTCTCTCCACTGCTGGTGGACAAAGCTTTTCTCATGTTGCCAAATTTACTATTGTTATTTCTTCAAAGGAGAAATGTCAACCTCTTACTTGTGCCAAGACAACCCCTATGGTGGTGTAGCCAAGATGTGAAAAATGTGGATTTCTAACAACAATGCAGGTTGGTTTGTAGATTTGCAGGTTTTTGGCCTTCTTTCGGATCTTCATCGCTAGATGATGGATTCTCGGCGACCTATCATCCTTCGTAACATTGAGTTTTTCCCTTGTGCAAAGGGGTTTTTTATTGCTTTGTTTACTTCTTGTGAAGGACAAAATTTGGTACTAACTACACAATGGGCTTGGGGGACTCTCTCTCTCTCTCTCTACCAAACCCTAGGTAGTCTCATTCGACCATCTTATTGAATCACTCAGTGTGCATCCAATGTGGGTTCATCTCCCAAATCTTCCCCTTCATTTTTTAGAGAACTCTTGCTTTGAGGCCAATGGCAACTCTATAGGTCATTTCCTAACAGTGGATGAGACTATGGTGGCTATGTGTCTCTCTACCTTTTCATGCATTTTGGTCGACATTGATACCTCTGCACCTCTACCTAAAGATGTGGTTCTCATGGTGGGGGATAGGCCATGGACTCAAGCAATGGATTATGAGGGCCTCCCATTTCGATGTCATTGATGCTTCTCCACTAGTTACATGGCAACTAATTGTTCTCTCTTGCGACGTAAACGCGCTACCACTTAGTGGAAGGACGCCAATGACAAACATTTGACTATCCTAGCTTCTTATTCTTCCTCTAATGATGGATTGTGAGTTGATGATGACCCCCTTTTGGATGAAGCTCTTGCTACAAATTTGGGTGATGTTCCTACTACAAACCAAGCCTCGTCAATTCTTGCTCATGCTGGTGCAGCCCCCTCTTTCCATATCGACCATTCTCTGCCTATTGCTCCTTTGCTCCAATCTTCAGCAAACAATGTACAACTTTCTCAGCACTCTACCCCTTGTGCTAATAATGCTTCAAATATAGTTTCAAGAGTCGTTCCCCTTGGTGGTCATGATCCTAATGATAGCATCCCCTGGACAATCGTTTGACAATCTAGGAAAAAACATTCTTCGACTTCTCATTCTTCTCCCCGTGTTGTGCACGAGTTGTCTACTAACACAAGACAAGGGCTACTAGCCTTTTTGGTAGTGTGTTGTTTATCTTTCTAATTGTTGATCTCTTTTGATGTCTTTGGGTTGTGATTGTGTAAGGGTCAACGCCCTTGTTTTGCTACTGATTTTTAAGCAAAAACATTAAGTATAATATATATTTTTGCTTATTTAAATAATTAAATTAAATAATTTTACAGAAAATTTACTATTCCATCTAGCTCAATACAACACAACATTTATTTTGTTATTATATCTTTAAATACTAAGGCATGGTGTCATGGTTACACTCCTCAACAAGGTTAATTGGGAACACCTTATGGTGAAGGCCATCCTAACAAGTAGGGAGCATCGTAGAAAACCTTTCCATATCCAATTTTGTTGAGAATACAATAATGTGACTTCTATTTTAATCCCACGTTGTCAAATGTTTTAAAATGTGAGCACATCCATCCTAACAAAGTAAGGGACATCCTAGAAAACCCTCCTATCTCCATTTTCTTTTGAGAATATAACATGACTTATTCTAATCCCATTCTTAAAATGTTTTGAAATGAGCACATCCAAAAACAATGTGAAAAGTAAATAAGAAAGAAAAACGTGGCATTGATTGTCATCTCTTTCTCCAAAGATCAAAAAATTGATAAAAGAAAAATATTGCTAATTGTAAATTAATTTATGAAAAAACATACTTAAAAGATGTCTTCCAAACCTGAAAAATGAAAAAAAAAAAAACGGAAAAGAAAGAAGAAACAAATGCTAACTCGAAACCCACAAAGCAAGGATGGAGTTGTCTGTTGGAGCTTTGTTGGGAGCTTTGTTGGATGCTAGGGTTTTGACTAGGGCTCTTCCTCCCGTTGGAGCCTTGCAGTCGGATGGGAAGTTCCAATCTTCGCTGGATGTTGGAGCTTCTAGGGCCTCACCGGTTGCTGGGGTCTCGACTAGGGTTTTTCCTTCCGCTGGAGTTTTGCAGTCGGCTGGAAGGCTCTCGTCAGCTGTTGGAGTGTCTGCGAGTGTGTTATCAGTAGCTATTGATGGGGCTCTAGAGGTTTCGCTGGTTGCTGGAGTGGTTTTGCCGACAGTTGTTGGGATTTCCCCTTCTGCTGGCTCCTCTGCTAATCCCTTGCTGGATGCTGGAACTTCACAGTCTATGAGTGTTTCACGGCCTGTTGGGGGTTCGGTATTTGGTGTTGTTCCTCTTGGTGGTGTTGGAGTGCCTAAGGGGACATTATCATATGCGAGTATGGTTTCAACCGGGGCCTTAACCACTCGCTCTGGTGGTGTTGGGATTGGTGGTGGTTTGGATTTTGCTAAGGGACCTCTCCCTGTCTCGAACCCTATCCAGATCTCCTTGGATGACGAAGTGGTGGAAGATATTGAGTGTGCATCCTCTGACTTCTTCTCGTGGTGTGATTTGTCGCTTCTTGGGTTTGTGGCCGAGCCTTTCTGATTTGCACCGGTGGATCTCTGCTCATTGGGAACCTATTATTTTTGGTACTGTTCATATTTTCCCTATGGCTAGGGGTTTTTTATTGCTAAATTTGATAATGTTGAAGATAGAAAGTTGATTATGTGTAATCACTCTTTCTCTTGGGATAATCGTTATATGCTGGTTCTGAAACCTTGGTTTCCTAATTTCTCTCCCTCTTCTAAAATCTTTAACAAGATTCCAATTTGGGTGAGGCTCCCCTATCTCCCCCTTTATTTTTTAGTCGACTCCCTATTTGAAGCAGCGGGAGAGGCTCTTAGAGACTTTCTGATGGGGGATGAAGAGTCATCTGATATTATGCACTCAACTTATGCGTGTTTACTGGTAGAGATGGATATCTCTAAGGGGTTACTAGAAAAGATTAAGTTAGAGTACTCAAAGACTTCCTAGATTCAAACTCTGGACTATGAAGGGCTTCCTTTCAGATGTAGAAAGTGTTTTAAAATGGATCACTTAGCGGCCCAATGCGGATTACAGAGGACTAAGACCAAAAGGTCAGCTTCTTGGTGGAAGGGTGCTTCTTCTGATCATTATACAGTAGTTAAGAAAAATATTGATCTTGTTTAGAATGTTGGTCCTAAGGATGTTCCTCCTGTAGGAACTGTTCCTTTGGGATCTACTATCACCACTGCTAGTAGTTTTGAGGTTTTTCAGTCTGCTAGTGTTTCTTCTGTTGGCACTATTTCTGTTGTGTCTAATGGTATTTCTCCCAGTAAATCTGCTACTGCTGGGGTTCTTCCTGTTAGTTCTAATCTTGTTTGGTCCACTGAACAATCCGTTGGTGCTTCTATTGGCACTGTTCCTACTGGATTTAATGCTCCCAGTAATTTTTCTATTGTTGGTGTTCCTCTTGTTGGTTCTGGACTTGCTGGGTCTACTGTCACTTCTATTGGTAGCTATGGTGATGGACAATCTACAAGGGTCTTTTCTGTTGGTTATGTTCATGTTGGGTCTGTTGGTTTCCTTCCAGCTAGTTCTGCTTTAGCTGGTCTTTCTATTATTGTGGAGAAATCTGGACCTGGTGTTTCTCCCTTATGTATGGAGGCAGGTTCCTTTGTTGGTTATGTCCAAACTTCTTATGCTTCTCTCTTGAGACCTTCCTCTCAAGACTGGTAAAAGAAGGCTTCTTTGGTAGAGGAGGGGTGGACCCCAGTTACTGGTAAACATCATAAAAAGTCCTCTCTACAATTTGATATGACTCTCTGCTCCTAGAAGAAGGGAGGTAAAGGAAAATCTTAGTTTTTTGTAAGGGGTTTGGAGTGTCCGGGCTTTTATTTTGGCTGGACTATTGTATTTATGGAACTCTTATAGTTTTATCTTAAGTTCCAGTATTATATAGGGTTTCGGAGTCCCTTCAAAACCTGTTGTTACCTTAATCAAAAACATCAGAAGGGTGCTAAAGGAAAAGCCTAGATTTGGTTTTTTCTTTTGCTTGGGTTTGCATGAAAAGATTGTTTCATGCATTGTTTCATCCAAGTTGTGGGTGCCTGTGGTAAAACCCTCACTTTGGTCTTGCTCTGTTTAGTTTAGAGGGTGTATTTGAATATCTTTTGTGACCATTTTGTTCAGGGTTTTGGGGTCCCTTCAAAACCTGTATTTACCTCAATCAAAAACAAATGCTAACTCATAAAAGAATTTACCTTGAAAATCAAAAACCAACACAACAAAGCATTATAATAAAAAGTTTAAAAGAATAGAAGAATAAAAACAAATATACCCTTAAAATTATTAATCTTATTAACTACTTAGAATTTTTTTATTTTTTTTAAAAACATTTATTTAAATGTGACAAAAAACCAAATCACATATTCATAAATACCTTTCAAAAAGGCATACAATAAAAGAATTCAGAGTTTATAAAAATCATTTAGAGCCAAGATTAAGATTTTACTAAAGATCTTGGAAAACAAAAGTTACAAACCTTAATGTGAAAACCTCGAATTTCCCAAAAGTTAAGCAAACCTTGATAAGAAAGCCTAAAATTACTATTATAAAAATAAATAAAAAATTACAGCATTCTCTCAACATAAACTATTATTTTTTATTAAGGAAAAAACATGTTTTTAAGAAGCCCCAAAACCCATTACAATAAGATTTTGAGGGGGGTCTAGAACCCCACTAAGAAGAAAAGTTGCAACAAATAAAGCATTTGCAAAACAATAGCCCAAAGCTAGCAAACAGATAGCAACCTTAAAACAGATGTCATCCAAAGCAAAAACTACCCAAGAGAACCCAATACGAGAGGCCAAAGCCTTACATCAAAGAGCAAATCTCTTAAGCAAAGAAATCCATAGGGTTTTGACGGCACCCCAAACCACAATAGTTAGGTTTTAACATAGCTCCAAAAAACATAATTAGAAACTGCCACAAAATAATGAACACCAAAGAACTAGCTGAAACAATGGGTTTTAATATGGTTCCCAAAACCATCAATACAACCTACTTTAAAAAGATCATCATCAGAAAGCCAACAGAAGCAAGAGGTTTTTTAAGGGCTCCCCAAACCAACAAAAAGAATCTCCCAATCAAAGAAATCAAACAACCAACAAATCAAGTCCCAAAAGATTGATCATCAAAACACCAGCCAACAACACAACCAAGAGACACCTCCTCAACTGCCATACTCCTCTCCACTTCAATAGAAGAGGATCCCACCTCCATAAGGGAGCAACAAGGACACCTCCAAAGGAAAAAGGATTATGAAATGTGGGAGAAAATCAGAAAGATTGAAATCATCAAAGCACCTTCCCTTAAGAAAACTTCCTCGCCACAAAAAACAAAAAACCAAGAACCCACAAAGAGAAGCCTTCAAAAAATCAAACACCAGCAACAGGGGAAAACTCCAACAGGAAAGTACCCCATAGGAGACGCAGAAAAACAGAAGGTTTGAGATCAACAAAGTGCCTTATCTTATAAAAACCGGAACCATCCACCTTCCCCAACTCGGCTAAAGGGATCCCAACAACCCACAAGAAGGAACCTACCACAGAATTGCATCAAACACCAACATCAAGAGAAGGCACCTCCAAGGAAAGAGGGATCTTGAGAAGTAAATCGATGGCCCAAGATCATCAAAGCCCCCTTTCTTAAGAAAATCAGCACAAGCCAACCTTTCATCCTATACAACCGGAATACCAATTTCCCACATAGAGAAGCCTCCCAAAGAACATCATAGGGTTGAAGAGACCAAGCACATGAAGAGGGAATTGAAAGGTGTATGCACAATAAAGCTCATCTTAAAACGCATACTACTTGCCTCCCCCAACCCCACACAAACTGGAGTCCACCAAACACCTGCACTGAGAGAAAACACCTTCAACAGAATAGGAACCAAGAAGTGGAGGAAAATAGAAGATCTGAGATTGTCAAAGCAACCTTCCTTAAGAAAAACAACACCAACCATCTTCCTCACCTCAACAGATAGGAATGCATGGTCCACCAAAGAGGATCCATTCGAAACACAAGAACCACCAAGAGAATTGACCTCCACAAAAGAAAGAACTCTAGGGAGAAGAAAGAAGTCCAAAGGGTTGAGATCGTCAAAACACCCTGCCATATGAATATCAACACCATCCGACTTCCCCACAACACCAAAAAGGATATCAAATTCCCACAAAGAGGAACCTCTCAAAACACTTCTAAGAAATTGCATCTTCAAAGAAAAAGAGACCCTGAAGAGCGGGAAGAAATCAGAAGGTCTGAAATCATTAAAGTACCCTTAAGAAAATCAGCACCAACCACCCTCCACACCTCCATACATAGGACACAAGTATCCCACAAAGATGAACCTCTTAGCCTCGCCTTCAAAGGAAAAGGCACCTTGAAGAGAAGGAAGAAATCAATTGGGTTGAGATTATCAAAGCGCCCCTCCTTAAGAAAACTAGCACCAGCCAACTTCCCCATTTCAACACTCAAGGAACCAAAAACCCCCAAACAGAAAAATCTGAAAAAATTGCACCAAGAGCTAGCACCAACAAAAACTTCTCTCTGACTTAACAAACACACACTTGGAAACCAAAAGAGAGAACAAAACCTCTAGGTTAATAAGCCCAAAGTCTTCAAAACTAACCGAACTCTACCTCCACCTAGAAACATTCACCTGCGAAAAAGCAAAACCCCCACGTTAAACAGGGACTTGTAAAAGGTAGTGCCCAGCCAAAGAAGATAAGAACCTATCCAAGCCCAACACCTGGGTAGCAGCTTCCACCCCAAGGCCAGTAGAACCACTATCAAAATTGCTCAACAAATCATAGTCCACATAAGAAAACCGAGCAACTCCAAAAGCTACCGCAAAAAGGACATCCAACCCCATACCTCTTGGGTTTCCCCCAATCAAAATGATCATCACTTCTCTGCCCAATAAAAAGAAGCCCCAATAGAGAGAACCCATCAACAAACTAGAAACAAACGCTCAAATCAAACTCATCAGAAAAAATACTGACAACCCATATCAAGAGAAGACGTCTCCTTCACATAAAGCTTAAACAACAAAACAATCCAAACTTAGAGGATACATGTAGTAAAAAGAAAGAGCTAACAAACACAAAGTTCACCAATCAATCTAGGCATAAGCACCCTTTCCCAACAAACCACACTAACTGCCCAATCCTGAATAGGAAGATGTCATCTCTCATAGATAAAAGCAGTGCACAAGGCACAGAAGCATCCACCATGGCCAACACTCGGCAAGGTGGAGAAAAGGGAGTAGAAAGACATCAAAAATGAAAGTCACTATCCATTTTAAGCTTCCCAACAACCCCCAGCGCATCAAGAAAGAGCTCTACCAAACAAAGAAATGAAGCCTTAGGGACGACAGCCCCCCAAACCAAAATCAACATAATCTATTTTTTTTATTACTACAATAACAAGTTTTGAAGGTACCCGAAACCCTTTACAAAAATGGTCACATAAGATTTTCCATGGAAGCCCACAACAAGAAACGGAGCAAAACCAAGATGAGGGTTTTACCAACATGCTCCTACAACCTAAGACAAGCACTGCTAGAAAAAACCAGCAAGCAGCCAAAAGCAAAAGAAAGGGCTAGAGAAAACTCCAACCCAATCCCGCAACCAGAAACCATTAAGATTTTACCTTTAGCCCTACTCTTGTAGGAACAAAGGGTCATGTCAAAAGACAACGAAGGTGTCTTTGGTTTTTTCCCTTCCACTATAATCCAACCCTCTTCCACCTTAGCAGCCACCTCCTACCAAGCCAAAGAATCCAACGCTAGAATCCCAACACCTTGAGAGGGGAGACCAGTAGCACCTACAAAAGAACCAAAGATAGGGACGGCAAAATCTTAAGAGGCGGAGCCAACAACAACCAGAGAAACTACACCAACATCGCTCTCAGCAAATATAGCACAAACTTCAGCTAAACCCCTATCACAGGCAGTAACATTCTGAGAAACAACAAGTGCGGAGCCAACAACACCAATCCCAGACACATCCATCATGAGAAGGAACCACGCAAGCAATTTGAGGCACACTAGCCACAGTACAACCACCATCCAGCGATGAACCAACTTGAGAAGAGGATGCAAGGCAAAGAGGGTCCACGCTGAGCTGAGGCACCATGCCACCAAGAAGCAAACTTTTTCTTTCTCTAAACCACATTGATCTATCACATGACTAGTATTGAAGCATCTTCTACACCTAAAGGGAATCCCTTCATAGTCTAAAGACTAGATCTAGCAGGCCTTAGAAGTTTTAATTTTTATCTTTACCGGAAGTCTCTTAGAATCAACCAAAATTTGCGCAAAGGTGGATTAAAAAATATCAGAAGATTCCTCATCCACCATCAAGAAATCCCCAAGAGCCTCACCCACAACCTCTAAGAGAGAGTCAACCCATAGATGTAGGGGGAGGTAAGGAAGCCTAACCCAAATAGGAATTTTGTTGAACGTTTCAGTAGAAGGGTTAAAATCAAGATGCCAAGGCTTAACCATTAGCATTAATCTATCTTCCCAACTAAAACAACAGTCACACAAAATATTAATTTTATCCATAGCATTCTCAAATGAAGCAATAAAAAATCCCTTAGCCACAGGGAACAATTGAACAATACCAATAATGATGTGCTCCCAATGTTGAGAGATCTAGTCATTGCAACTCGGGGAGGATGGGCAAAAGCCCCAAAACCGGTAGATCACACCATGGGAAGAGAGGACAGAAACGTTATGATCAGTGTCCCCCTTCGTCTCCACATCCAACCTAATAGCAATAGACTGGCACACAGGGAAGGGACAAAAACAACAAGTCCATACTTAGACCCCGCACTAGGGTGTTGCGGGTTAGCAACCCTAGTTGCACCTGCATCAGAAGAAGAAACCCCTGTAGCAACTAAACCCCCTACCACAAGGGAAATAGGGACCGAAATCGAAGGACAAACCTCCGGAGAAGAGGTCATTGCAATCACCACAAAAGATAGGAAAGAAGGATCAGCAAAAATAGTTGTAGCCATCGAATCAGACCCTCCCGAAATAGCAAGGGCAGAAGCTAGCATAGCAACAACAAAAGCACATGACAATCCCAAAGACAAAGATGTCACCGAAGAAGCCATCGTAGGAAGGGAGAGAGTTGGGGAAGAGACTAGACGAGCAACAACAATAGGAATCATTGTCGCATAGGACACATCCGCAAAAGGGAGGGGCCCCCTGACAACATACCCCACAAGGACTCCACCAGCGACGAACATCCTAAGGAGTGCAGGGGGAAACCCTAATGGCAACAGACGCCATCGCAAGTGTGGGCAACAACGATTCAAAAAAATCCCCTAACATAATCTATTACTATTCTTGAACATTATCTGATATTTTGTATTCATTGGTTGATTAGAACATTTACCTCAAAAATTAAAACTCATTATTTCATCTTCTTTGATTCTTAATCACTTTGTTAAAAACTTGTACTACAAAAGGCGCACTCTAATATATCTTCCATCAACTACCAAAAATGTGACTAGCAACTTCACTAAATTCAATACAAACAATGACCATTTCAAAATTCTAAGAAAAATAGGTGACCAAATTAAATCTCTGAATATTATTTTCATTTTGACTTCAACTTTGTTGAAATGTCATTGATGTCTTGATCATGGCAAGGTTTGGTGACAGTAGACAAGTGAGGTATTGTCATTAAAAAGTTATCAACTTGTCACATTTTACTAAATTCAATACAAGCAATGTGACCATTTAGAAATTGAAAGAAAAATATCTGACCAAATTAAATCTCTATAAATTATTTTCATTTTGACTTCAATTTTGTTGAGATGTTGTCATTGATGTCTTGATTATGGCAAGGTTTGGTGACTAAAGACAAGTGAGATGTCATCATTAAATTGTTATCAACTTGCAAAGCTTACAGAGTCTCTAAGGCCACCCAAACAATTTTAGTGGGTAAACTATAGTTTTCAAAGTTTGTGATTACTCTCCCAATAACCAAGTACTCTATTTTTTTGGTTGGGTGAGTGCTCACTAGTTTAACTCGCAATTTAATAAACACGAAAAAACATGGGCAAAAATATCAACGCACGTAAAACACTAGTTAAAATGTGTTTTTCACATGTCTTTGCTATAAAACCATGCATTTTCTCTTTGGAGATGTCAACTTTTAATTTAATACATTTTGTAATTGAATTTTTCAAAAGAAATGTGTTTCTTTAAGATACTTTAATTTTTAAGTATTTTTTAGTTGCCAAGTTTTTGCCAAGTTGAAAATTTTGAACTTACAAAGTACTCTCCAAGTTCGAATCTATGAAATATGGACTAAACAAACATGTGATCTTACACAGCAATATTGATGTAGACTCAGAATTAATAAACACAGAATCTAATAAAGTCAATCTCCATCAGAGCCAACTCTATTGGGTATGAAGAATTTAAGTGCAATTGTATATTAGTTTATTCAGGCCGGCCACTCTTAGCATCACAGAAAGATACATCATATGTCCACGAAGGAAGAAGAAACAAACAAAAATAACATCATAATAATAGCAGTTGAATATTATTGTTAAGAAGCAAGATATTAATACATAGATTTCCATTAATTTACAAACAATAAACTAAGCAGCAGTTTGTGTTAACAGCAATTTGAAAAGCAGAAAGAAGCAATCAGATTAGTTTGCCAAAGGGTGCAATAAAGAATAATAGTCGAAGTATGATTTTTGTTAAAGCAAATATAGAACAAAGGGATGTAATTTCCTTAAGCAAGGAGGAGGTGCGATTCATGAGAAGTGTGCGATTAAAAACAAGGCACATATCTTTTAATTAAAGCGATCAATTCATGATAAGTATAATTTGATTTTATTATTTATTTTCAATAAGATTTGTAAGTGAAAAGCAACAATTGATAATTAAAAGACATATATTTCTTAATGAAATGTCTATTCCTAAAGGCATGACTTTTAGGAGATAAAGGCATAAATAGAGATTGAGTTTGATGAAGAAAGTGTGTTTTGTGCTTTTAAGTCAATAAAGTATATCTATATATAGAAACCTGGTTTGAGAGGGTACTAAATGAGACTATCATATTAAATTTAGAGAGGGCTATATATGAGAAAATTGTTACAGAATTGAGAGGAAAATTATAAGAAGTTTAGAGCAGATTTCAAGAGGATAAAGAGATTGGTTTGTGGCAGCTTTATGATCATCATTTAGCCAGAATTTATTTTTGATGTTGGTGCTTCATCTTTCTGAAGTTGGTACTGCATATTTAGGAGGTTGGTGCCTCATTTTGGTGGAGTTGGTACTGCATCTCTGTGAAGTTGATGCTTCATATTTAGTGGTTAGTGTCTCTAGTACCTTCTTGCCTCCAAACACTGTAAAAGGGAGATATTCATATGCAAGCATTTATTGTCGTGGATTAACCCATTAGGGTTTTCACATAAATTTTGTATTCTTTGGTGTCCTTATTTGCTAAAGCTTGCATATGTGTTGATTAAGTTTTTAAAAAGGCACCCCTATCATTTGATCAAGTTTAAAAAGGATAAAATTTGGGCTCTTCAAATTCTTAATCACTTTGTTAAAAACTTGTACACACAAAAGATACACTCTAACATATCTTCCGTCGAATACCAAAAATGTGACTAGCAACCTTGATAAATTCAATACTAACTACTTGAGTACAAAATTGATTTATTCGTCATCAAATGTTTGCAAGCAAATTATTGAACCTAAAAGAATTTAAATGCAAGCAAATGGCGTCTTCAATGTTTTGTGGAGCATAAAATAAAAAAATAGAAACCATCGTCATTTACTGTATCCTTCGACATTGGTAAACCACCTCAATTTTGTTATTTTATCATCAAACACAATCTGCCCAAATACCTGCAAAAAATGTCTCTTATTCTTGTGGAGAAAAAAATGATTTCTTGTAAGAATCGAGAAATGTCTCTCAAGAAAAAAGTTGTTCAAAACATATATATGTGCAACAACCACATTATTGTTCACAAAAATTTAGCTACTAATTTAAATATGTAGCTATTAATGAAAAACTCGACTAATATTTACAACTAAAATAACAAAATATGGTGTCATTTGAAAATAACACATTAAATCCATTTCATTCAAGTTCCCTGAACAAAGCAATGCAAAACCCTTTTTTTAAAATTTAGTTTGTTTTCTTTACAAGTTTATATAAACTTTCTCAAACTCCCATATTTTGAAGCAAAAATGATTCTTCCTGTTCAAGAACTCAATTCTATAGACCAATCTAAACCTTAATAAATAGCAATTTAAAGCTGGTACTAACACCTTTCTAGCGAGCAAGTCTTGTCATCTGTCTAAGAGCATGAGCAGAAACTAGCAGTAAAGAGAACAGGAATGTAACTTCCAAACAATCCACATGCAAAAATGGTGAGGTCTATTTTGAACCTCCCACAAAAGCTCATCCAGTGCAGAACATTTACAAATTACCCTGATTTTGTTTCATTAACATCAATGTTTCACAATGGATTGATTAAAAATAAAGGAATTAGTTTTTGTGTTTGCAGCACACTTGATTGACTTCATTTATGATGGATCTCAAACAAAAAATTCAATTTGATTTTCTGAAAATTCTAAACAATGCATCAAAACTTGTAAATAGTAACTTTTGCCAAACATATTTAAATCCTGGTGAAGTAAAACACAAAGCATTGCATATTTGAGTGATAGACCTATACAAGATCACATTAATTGAAAACAGTACTCAAATTAAAATACTGCAACTTTCGCAAAGTTCTGGCTAAAAGCACAATTTCCCCTTTTAGGCTAAATGTTATGGAATAGTACTGCACACAACATTTGACTAGAATTCTAGTAGATTCTAGATTTTGTAGTTTTTTAAATATGTGATCAAAGCAACTGTACAAAACAATACATATCTCAGATAGGCTACTGTGTAAGTGTTATTGCATCAGACTAAAAAAAAATTATGTTACTGGATACAGCCAGCACCTATATTACCAAAGCATATTATGTATGATCAAGCCTATCAAAAGTGATCAGCATGTTCAAGGTTCCTAAAAGACGTGTCTTGATCCAGTCAACCACTATCATAAATTCCACCTTAAAAAAAGAAGCCGAAATCACATTTCTTGTAGAAGCCATCAAAATGTTGACAACTTCAGACCCTCCCCTACTAATCTATTGTACTTGTCAGACCCTGTAGTAGGAGCATCAGCCATCAAACAACCAGCAGCAAAATCATGTTGTTCTTTTGTGTAAAATGCTACAAAATTTGGAAGGAAAGGTGTTTCAGATGAGTTCTGCGATTTGTTACCGAAGTCTTGCCCTTACGAAATCATCTTTTGACAAAACTAAACAAGTAAGCATCCAAGATCTTATACCAAATAGAATGTTTGGCATCAAATGCAAGGCCTATCGAGAGGCAGTTCTATCGTGTTGAGTGTGCATGACCAACATACTCTCTAGACCAGCTCACACCATTTTCCTTGAGGACTTCATTCCAGTGTTTGCAATTGCTTCCAAGTACCATCTTCAAATTAACTCTGCTACATGCATGAGGCAGCCCCAAAGTATGCTTGTTTAACTATAAGGTTTAACTGTAAAATTTTCTTGATTTTATTCAGGCTCAAATCTGATTGATCAGTGCAAACCTTCTCAAATTCATTCTCTATTCTCTCCCTTGAAATCAATCAAGATATTTATTGGAGGAGATTGAGTTCCCTCATCGTCTACCCAATATTTTATTGCAGGATGGAATATCTGAAAACTGCAATTGTCCTGAAGATTCAATAGAAATTACTGGATTTCCTTTGACATCTTCTATCGGTATGTTCCAGTTACTGTTATCTCAAGCACTGCATACTTGATTAACTGTTTTTTGTTCAGTACTTAAACTTAATCTTCTTCAGCCTCGTATTTGTACCTCACTCAGAATAAAGGATTCTCTAAGCAATCTCCCTTCTCACCTATTCTGTCTTAACCCATTCACCAATCTTTCAATCTGAAGAAACTAGCCCACTTCCTAATGTGAAATGCTAAGCTCTATAGACAACTACAAAATAACCAGGGAGAGAGTGGCTTCACTTGTGGAGCCAGTTGGGTATCTGCCCTCAGTATTAAATAGTCTGGAAATCTCTGTGGTATATCACAGAAAGCGCGCGATATATCGCGCAGCTGGAAGCTCTGCGATATAATCGCAGTTTAAACCGGCACCGAGTTTATGTTTTTTGCACTGCGATATTTTTGTATTAAAATCGCCAAAAGTCACGTGACATATTGGTATAAATCGTCACATAAAGTCAAAAAACTCCAAGAGCCCCAAACTAGGTAACTTCAAAACTCCATCTCCATGAATGCTCAGTAACTGTCGCTGTATTTGATTGAATTTAAGTTGCCAATACATTCTCCTAGTTAACAGCTTGTACAGATTTTTAGTGCTCACCTCACACACATGCATGATATCAATCCATTTCATCACCTTCATTAGCTCTGTAGAATTCAACTATAAAACCATCAAAATCTAGGTACCTGTCAATACTTCATAGTTTAATTTGCCAATCTAACCTCACCCCTTAATATTTCCTTATCAGGCTTCAAGGCACCTTGATCAGATAGCTTTTTAAGCACATATAACTAACAAATATTCCTCTTTTTCTCTCTTGGCTGTCACACTCACTACAGAAGAGCCATTAATGGAATTCAAAGAAAGCTTTAGATGGTTTCTCCTGCTCTGTAGATACCCGATTCCAATCAAGCATTTCATATCTCCGATTCCTCCTTTCAACCAGTTCATCTTGGACCTAATCCTGGCCCCTTGTACCTTGCATTACCTGTGACTTCAATATATTCATCTTAAGAGTTTTTCCTTGGACACAATCTTCATTCAACCATAGGTAGTTATTCTTTACTTGCAAGTTGCATATTCTTGGCTTGTGCCTTAGCTGTGCCTCATATTCAAGGAAACTTCAATAAAACTGTCATGGCCTACTCAAATTTCTGGATCGCATATTGTGAGGAGTGGTCATGCTTATCTTCAAGATAGTTCTAATAGCCTCTGCATGCCCCATCTTTCAAGAGAGCGCATAAATCTAGCACAATCCACAGTCCTTATTTCCCCATATTGGTCCTTTTCAGCCAGTTCAAGTGGAATTTCAATAAGGAAAGTGATCTAGTAAGGTGAATTGAAACATTTTCATAGCATTATCCTGCCCTCCCTCTATGACTCTAATAGAAGCCCCCGAGCACAATAACTCTGTTACTGATTTGTCCATAGGCAACCCCAGGACCCTGTCCAGATTGAACTGAGTTCAGGGTCCTGATCCAGTCCTCTGTGGGTTCAGCCAGGGGCCCATAGCTTGAGGGTTATGACCGGATGAACCCAAGCCAAATTTCATCTCCAGAAGCGTCAAGCCAGTGAATTTGGATATGTTTTTTTACTTTTTCAGTTTTTATTGTAATGTATCCATCTATAGCAGTGGTAAAAAGATTGTAAAAACATGGCATCAAGGAAAGATCACCAGGTTGCTATGCTAGAAAGAAAATGGAAGGTCTAACATAAATCATAAGCCTTTGTATATTCAATTCTCAATCTCTGACAGTATCAAATTTATAATAATGCATGAGACATGTTTATCATTGTTAAGGACAGTGGACTGTCTGCTAGAGTATCAAATCACTGCCTTCGGCACTCTATCAAGTGTGTGGGGGCACTGATGTGTAGATAATAGTGAGCAAGGGTTAGAAGTAGAACCATTTTAAAACCTTAGTGCCATTACTTTAAGGATACCTAATGCTTTAACCAAATTCTTGACACACTTCAAAGTCCCATAAACTCAAAAAACAAGCAATCTTAATATGCCTAAAGATCTTGCAATACAGCACCAAACAAACTGTACAGGGAAGCAATCATGCGAGTGATAGTAAACTTCAAATGATAGTGGTATCCAAAGAGAGATCAGAGTGTTCTATGAAGAATAACCATGTATCATAGTCTTCTATGAAGAGCCATGGCTATGGTAGCCACCAAATTGTTACCTATGAAATGTCATTCATAGACTCAGACTATAACCTAAAGAGCTCATAATCACAAATGATTGTCATGTCAAGTAAACCCAAGTCAAATGACCTATAGGAGATAGCCATCTAACATGGATGGTGATGATAATTATTTTTATTACCCATATGATAATTGATGAATGATCAATGATGGCTGATCGTTGACACTTGACATTATTTTTTAACTTCAATTTATATCATGACATTCAAGTTTGACTAATATCTATTTGACTATTGTAGTCACTTGGAGACTTTGAAGACTAGTACCGGTACGGCTAATTTTCAAAAATAAGAGACTGGTACTTGGAGATGCCAATTTTTTTAATAAAATTTAATAATTTCCAAAAAATATCATAACATAGAACTTTGAAAACAAGAACAATGGAAAAGTTAAAATTTGAACTTTGAACATTAACTAAGAATGTATTGGGTACATTTCTCTAAGCATCTTATAAATTTTGTATCCTATGACAATGACATGTGAACGCCTCCACATTTTGCATACAAGCATGCCAGCACAGTTGCAAGCAACTGCCCTGGCAGACATGTGTGCAAAATGGGGAAGTGTTTTCACGGCACGTGAATGCTTAAAATTTTAGAATAAAAACTTGAGCCTCAGACTCTCTGTCTCATCGAATGCCATTATTGCAGGTCTGCTAGAGGTTTAAACAACAAAAAAAAATTGAAAACAGATGTAAATACAAACCTTGTTGCAGTCTTATGCGCACGTTTCACTCTTCTCTAGCACCTTCAATGCTTCCAATGGCAAATGGAAAAGGAAAATACTGTTCAGTGTCATTTTGTATGCCTTTTATGTGCCTTTTTCATCTGGAGATGCATCAAAGACGCCTGGAAACTTGGTGGGAGATGGGGAGATGGCGGGAGATGGCGAGGTTAAGTCTCCGACCAAAATTGAAGACTTCAGGTGCCCGAAAAGACTCAAGACGCGTCTCAAGTGGGTGGAGATGTGTCTCTTGGATTCACTGTTGACTATTAATACAGTTATGCTAAGTCACAAGGTTCGAGTTCAAGTTCGAGTTCGACATCAATAAAATTCGGAAGAAGTTCGGCTTGGGTAAAAAATTCAACATTAAATTCGCTTTATATAAATATAATTTTAAAAAACATGTAAATAATAATTTCATGAAACTTTAAAAATAGTTTAACTATGCTAAATAGATCTAAAACTAAATTATATTCTAAAATAAAATAGTTAAATTTATTATTTATTAAAAAAGTAATATTATATAAAATTTAAAACTAATATAAATATTTACACATTAAATTAAAAATTATTAAAAATAAAAACGATATTACTAAATTTAAATATATTATAATAAATCTTAAAATACTATAATATAAATATAGTTCAAAGTTTTAATTTTAATTTATTAATTATATAAATAATAAATATGTTGAATTTTATGTATTAAATGATAAATTTAAAAATCCAATGTAAATATTTTAAACTACTATACGGGCACAATGCGATCCATTTTCCTTACGTTACTTCAAATGAACTGTGCTAGTCCAGGGAGAGTCGGTGAGGAGATCAACTTCATTTCCATCATTCACAGGGCAATGCTTCGTATACGCTCAAGCTTTTGTCCTCTTTGAGAAAAATACAAACGCTACATTTTTCAAAAGGTAATGTGGATATAATTTTTCTTTCCCTCTTCAACAGGCGTTGTAACATTACCATCGCGAAATACAAACAATTGCCTTCTAACCTGAGTCAAAAGAAATTCATTGTGCCCTAGTCGCGAGTGCTGAAAAATCCGTTTTTAACAAATGTAATACATCGCAACCTTATTTATAAAAATCCCTAATACGCACTTATAAAAATATTATTTTAACAGAACCAAAGTAGTCATCCTTCCGTACGAATTTTTCAGCCGAATTTTATTGAATTTCATAAGTTTTTTATAGGTTCGCCGAATTTCGAACTAGATGCCGAAAATTTGGCGAATCCTATGACTAAGCAGTTATATATTTACTAGGTTGCTATGTTTTTTGACTATTAATATGGTAGTGTATTTTGAACTTAATTATTGTTACATAGTCAATGCCATCTCGCTGTGTGAACCTTCAAGCTGCCAACCTTGCCTTGTATTTATCCATAGTACCATTTGCATGATACTTGACTTTGTAAACCCATTTGCAGCTAATAGTTTTCTTCCCAGGAGGAAGATCAAAAAGGACCCAAGAGTTATTTTTCAGAAGACTATGGTACTGAGCTCCATACCCTTTCCCAATCAGGAATTCCTTTAGCTTCTGAATATGTCTAAGGCTCATAGATGTTGTGGATGTTGGCCATAAGAGCAAAATTGATTGTGTTTTGCTGCTTGCTCTTTCTGCGAACTGATTTGCCCTCAATGAGCTCATCATCATGAAGATCCCCTATAATCTTGGCCCACCACTTAGGCCAGAGGGTAGAAGTACTAACATCTAGCATAGGAGAAACAGCATCTCCTGTAGTTGCTGGTACAAAGTCATCTAAATGTAGATCAAGAGGAAAGTCAAAGGGTGCAGTATCATGCCTGGCAGACTCATGGTCTTCAAAGTCAGAGTATCTAAAACCCTCCCATCAAGTGATCCTAAGGGAAGATGAACACCAAAATTAGAAGCCTTCATAGGCTGATCCTTAGGATGCATAAAAGAAAAAGAAAGAAAAGGACTATTAGTCTCATCAACTACAACATCACGATTGAAAATGAGACGATCTGTCTCTACATCAATCAGTTGGTAAGCCTTATGATTATTGTTGTAACCAGTAAAGATAAGTTTTTGGCTCTTCGAATCCAGCTTGGCACGCTTGGCATCTAGAATCCATAGATGGCCCACCTAAGGCTTTCGGCCTGACCAAGCTTCTTCAAGATTCTTCTTAATGGCCTATGAAGGTAACTGATTCAGAAGGTAGACTGCAGTATAAATTGGTTTTGCCCAATATTTCTTAGTAACATTTCTATGCTCCAACATAGAACAAGCCATTTTAGTAATGGTGTGATTTTGACGCTCAACTACATTTTGTTGAGGGGTGTATGGTGTGATAAAGCCTTAAACTCTTTCTCAACTAAGGCCTTAAACTTCTGAAATGTACTGAACACGTCTAATTCATTCTTATGAAAATATACCCACATTTTTCTACTGAAAGCATCAACAAATAATGAAAAGTACTTGGACCCAGTAATTGAAGGAGTGTTCATTGGTTCACATACATCAGCGTGAACCAATTGTAATACCTTGGAAGCTCTCTAGGCATCACCATCTCAAAACAAAGTCCAGTGTTGCTTTCCAACTTGACAGGCTCCACAATTCTGAGTCTGAATCTCAAGTAAACCAGCAACCAAAACCTCCTGAGATAACCGAGAAAGATAGTGCCCATAACGCCGATGCCAAAGATTGTTGATGGAAGAACTTCTCACTGCCATGGCATGCTCCTAAAAATCACCCGAATCAACAAGTCTATAAAGACCATGATCCTCAAGTCCCATAGCAACTGTAGTGTGGGTCTCCCTATCAACAATTTTGCAAGTGTGGGAACTGAAAACAATTTCCAACTAGAGAGAATGTCTCATGATCCGACTAATTGAGAGAAGATTAAGTTCCATGCCTAGAACATATAGTATACCTCGAGAAATATTTAATTTCTATTTCTCCCTCGAGAGTGAATTTGCACGTTGCCCTTACTAACAATACTCTACTCCTCCAAAGATTGCTGAATTAGAGAATGGTTTGACTTTTGTGAACCAATCTCGATGATGAGTAAAATGCCAAGAAACCCCTAAATCGATATGCCAGGCAGAAGATTTATTGGACCTACTGTTCTTTTAGCCATAAAGGCATAGAAGGCAAATTATTTTTGGTCAGAGCGTTCTTCGACATTTGCTTTGGGTTGAGACCCTCCCTACTTTTTTCTCAAAAGCCAGCTGATGTCGACAATCTACCTTCATGTGACCATACTTGTGGCAAAAGTTACAATGAACATTCTTTTTCTTCTTGCTATCCTAAGAAGGATCTGAGCCATTTTGTTGCAGAAGACTTAGCAGAGAACGCTTGTTCTATGGAGGACAAATTGGCACTACTACCAAACTGTTGTTTCCAACTATCCTTTTGTAGAAGCTTGTTGCAAAGATCGGGAAACTTCAACCAACATTAGTTGAAGTAATGTTGAGCGTTTCAATAAAATGCTCATAAGACTTTGGTAGACTTTTCAAAGTGATGACTACCATGTCTTCTTCCTCCTTTTTTTTACCAATTGCCTCTAGCTGATCATGGATGTCCTTGACTTTTGTCAAGTGCTCTTGTAGAAATGTCTTCTCATCCATCATGATTGAAAAGAGCTTGTTCTCAAAAAAGAACATCCGACTCTTGTCTGACGTTTCATTGAGATTCTTCAGATGCTTCCACATCTCAACAATCGATTTGCCTGAGGGCACTTGCGACAGCTGATCATCAATGACTGGAAGTTTGATAAGCATCACCGCTTCATGGTTGTGCTTGTCAAACTTATCCTAATCTTTTCTAGCAGCAGTAGGACGAGAGGTAGTGCCAAGAACAACTTCTGCCAAACGACGATATTCAAAGATAGTCATCGTGTGCTACTTCCAGGTGTTATAATTTTTCCAATTGAATTTTTGGCTGCTTTCGAGCATAATATTTGTCCAAGATACCATCACGTACCTCAAGGTCAAATTAGTGAAGGCACAGAAATCAAGGCAAAAACTTCAGCATTAAAATATGATAGGCACAAGTCCTAAAGCATTGAAAATGGCAGCACTATGGCAATACAGAAAAAAAAATCTGATGTACAGATGAAATTTCGAGAAATATAAACCCCTAGAGCACCAAAAATAACAAATGCCCAGAAAAAATTTCGATACCCTAGCTGCTTGCAAAAAAAACATGCAGAGAGCCTTCATCCAGAGAAAACAGAGAAAAAATCCTTAGATCACATGAATCTAAAAAAAATGACTCCCAAAGCTATTGAAAACCTTAGACAGTAGAAATAGATCACACAGAGCATAGAATAAAGATTTCCTTGTTCACATAATATAATTCAAAAACAAAGCGCGGGTATTGTAACCCTGTCGCACAGGCTCTGGTAAAGAGAAAATGGCTCGGGCATGAAAGGTCGTCAAGCACAACTGCAGAACATAGAGAGAAGCCCGCGACCACCAAACAAAACCACCACAATCCGACACAGGTCGTCATGTTTTAAAAAAGCAGAAGACAGACCAGGGCCTTTGCTTTTTTGGAACAAAACAGAATAAAAGAGATTATGTGGAGGGTAAAACAACTGCGACAACTTGCAGAAACCCACAAACACAAAACGCAAGGCCATAAAAACCCACGGGAACAAAAATTATAAATTATGGTTTAGAAAATACCCAAGAATTTTTTTTTTTAAATCCCGCTCTTATACCATGTAACGCAAAATGAGAGAATGGTAATTGCTTGTTTATTATTGAGGAATGAGAAACAATTTATAGACACTTACATTGCCCAAGTTTCTAAAAGAAACTAAAGATAGAAATATTCCAACTAAACTGAACTGACAGAATCTAAACTAATAGAATACAGTATTGACCATTAATATATGTAGATATTATTCTAACATCAAATATGTATATATTTCTGATTTTTACATGTTTATGTATAGATGAACCCACAATGAAACCAACCCCCAAGAAAATCTATCTTTATTTCAAAAAGGTTTCCAAATTATACCCATCCCAAAATCCAACTCTCAATATATTAGGCAAAGTGTCCAAGTTCAATCAAATGAACAATTACTAACTGTACCATACACATCAGTTGGTTATATTTTGGGAAAAGAAATCATTTAAGCCACTAACTCTGTCAATGGTGACTTAGGGACTTATTCAATTAAGTTCACAGAACTCAACCTCAAACCACGAGATAGATTAAAAATCAGAAGTCCAACAGTACTAACATCTACTTGCTGACTGACAACCAAAAATTCATTTTGTCAATCAATCACCAATGCACATTGTCAATGGTTGGCATATATTGAAAAATACCATTAGCATCAGAAAGCTCATTCATTTCATATCAAATTCAAGCAGTGTGTTTCTTGATCAATGCCCAAAAGTCTTCAATGATAAACAAAAATCATATAGGAAGACAATGAAAGTTGAGGAAACAAAGCTCATTATCACCATTCACCAAGCCCCCGAGGACTATTGTCAAACCAAAATCTACAACCATTAGCAAACAAGAATCTTACAAGTTGGTCCCAAACTTACTACCATTCATTGTTCCCAACCCCTATCAAAGAGCAAGACCATAGCAGCATTCTGTAAAACTTGAAAACCACTTATGCAGAGCACATGAAAATTGCAGTCAAAAAAGAAATTTGTCATTTGAATGCCACTCCCTTGTGGTGTAAAGTGCATTAAACCCTACCATCTCCATATTTACATTGTCACCTGCACAAAACTACAAGAACTGGATTATGCTGCCAGGCCAGCCTTGACTATTAGGCCAACCTTGGCTGCTAAATCTTTCAAGCAACAGGATAGCCACTCTACTTCTGAGCAATAAGTATGATTAATAACTCATGTTGTACAAACATGAACTTGATACCAATAAGACCGCAACCAGCTGTGGCTTCTTGCTAATAACTGAACTATTGAATTGCAAGCAGAATATTTCCCCACTACAGCCTAATTAATTTCTGTAAAGAAACAATTAAAATCATGACCCTGTATTTTAAGTTAGAAACAAAGGGGAATGAATCAGCAGCATTGCATTTCATCATACAGGCAAAACCAAGATACTCGGCACAGCTCTGCAGCTGCAGCCAAGAGAATCTGGGTTTTTTGAAAAACCTGTTAGAAGTACCTGCTTTACTCATCACTTTCTTCCCCTTCACTTCAGCTAAACAAAGTTGATCATGATTTTGCAAGTAAATTCATGAATGCGTTCCATTCAACTGCATTTGAATGTTTTGAATCTTAAAGTCAAAACTATCACAGACCATGAATTTCAATAAAATTATAAACTAAAAATAAGAAGGGCTCAGATGAGTAAGGCTTACATCATTCATTGCAAAACAAGTGCACAACATAATTACTTGTCACCAGCAGCTATTAGCTGGGCAACAAATAAGACTATGTTTAACTACCTTGATGCAGTCTCATATTTATACTTTCTTCACAGCTCCCCACCAAAGAAACAATAAGAGTACCAAATAGATTTTCCTTACCATAAAATTAATTAGAGTATCGTAGAAATAACATTTTCCAAAGCTGACAGTTCAAAAGCTTTGGAAAAATAATGAAAGATGTGGATATTAAAATGCTGCAAAAATGACCAAATTGGATGTTCAAAAGTTCAACTAAGAATGAGGTCCAGATAAAATAAAATCTATAAAGGTTTGATCTGAGTTTCAAAACAACAGGCGTAAGGACCAAAAGTTTGGCAACACATAAGATACAAGAATAGGGTGTGAAGAAGCTCAATCAGAAGCAAGGGAAGAATGGAAAGGGAATCTTTACATTGATCATAATGTCATTCAGATTTTCATTTCCCTGTGGTTCTCCAATGACACAGATGAGAGACGGCATATTTAAGACCCATTCAAAGTTTTATAAAGCATTCAAGCTATAAATTATAGGTTATTTCTGGATGACCATATAAAGACCAGTAGGTCCAGTACTATGTCCAAATAAGTGTTCAGCGCGCTTGAGCTGGAGTAGTACTGGGATGGGTGACCTCCCAGGAACTCCCAGTGCTTCACCTCTGTGAGCATCATCTAGATGCAATGAGTGCTAAGTGTTCCATTCATTCTCATGAGAGATGGGTTCTTGTGAACCACAACTCATGAAACATGGGTCAATGAAATTGACTCAAAAACTACACAGTTGAATCCTGATAGCAATATCACATTATCAGGCTATGTGTTTGATTCAGCTCTAAGCTTTCTAATTAACCAAGTGACTAAGCGCACCATATACAAAATATAAAATCATTTCCTTGACAAGATTATGTGGGTACAGTTATTGGTACATCAATATCAAGGTAAGCTTAAATCCATATATAATATAAAGACAACTCCAATTTTTTTTAAATTGTGAAAATTTAATTTTAAACTGTTAACTGGTAAAACTTAGCCAATTGCAAGCTTTGATAGAGTCCTCATTATCATTAAGTATTGTAATAAATATTACTGTCACCTAAGTCACAAGTCACATGTTAGTGTGCGAGTTCAGTGAGGAAAATATTAAAAGCAAATTCATCAGTCCATTAAAACCGAAAGAAATTCATGACTGGGTATATAATGTAATAAAAAAATTCTAAATCTTTGACCAAATATTTAAAAATAAAATATAAATGAAAAGAAATAGTAAAATATATGATATTGAGAACTTAAAAAAATATTATACTTAAATATGTTTAAACCCTTCACAAAACAACATAGTCAACTAGAGACACATCTCCCCCTCCAAGATGTGTCTCCAAGACCTTGCGCACCCAGAGACTTCAAATTTGGTTGGAGACTTTGTGTCAGAGTCTCCTGATGTCTCCATGTCTCCCACCATGAGTTTTGACATCTCCCGTGCGTCTCCAAAGGAAAAAGCATATTCAAAAGTAATAAAAACAAAACATTTTATTTTTTATTTGTTTGCAGTGTGAGTTTTGAACTATTTGACTCTATATGACACAATATTAAATTAGTAAATGACATTACTATTAGTAATTTGAATTTCAGATTTGATATTTTGATTTAATGGTTTTAAACTTTTAATGTTCATACTTCAAACTTTCCATTGTTCTTGTTTTCAAAGCTCTATGTTATGATATTTCTTGGAAATTATTATTTTTTTTTTTTTAAATTGCCATCTCCTATTTTTGAAAAATAGCCATACCAGTCTCCGAGACCTCCAAGTCTCCTCATCTCCAAGTGACTATGCAAAACAAAAATCCCTTGGTGCAAAGATAATATAGGAATTTATTTTAAACCTCATCTCAAATGACTAATAATACTCCAGAACAAATACTTGGACTCGATGGACCCCTCTCAGATCATAACTGTCTATAATCCTGCAAAAGGATCTTGTACGTGGAATTTTCTTCTATCTTGCAGGCATATCATTTCAAAATGTGTCAAATGAGTGATCAGAAAAGTCAGGAGTGCAGACTTATGGGAAGACTCATGGGATGGCTTCCCAGCTGTGGATGATTATCATGATTACACTGATGAGGTGAAACAGCAACTAAAATCAGCCTGGGGATCCAAGGTCATAGACCGTCTGATTTCCACCAAGAGAGATGGGATTGAAGAATGGAAATGGAAAGACTTGAGTAGTTTTGGAGTACCCAATCAGAAAAATAAGGCCCTCCAGCATCTACAAGAAGAAAGGAACATCTTCATGACAAAAGGACAGGATTTAATTAAATGTCAATGTTCAAACTTCAAAGTCAGGAACAGAAAAGTTGGGTTATATGGTTGAGGAATAAGAAATTGTGAATCATGAATGGCCAATCCATCTATGTTGGCACAATTATTGTTTGCAAATAGCAGGGGTAGTTGCCTGGGTTGCAATGCAAAAGAAAATACTAACAGTAGACAGATTCAGCAAACTAAGATATTGTGATCCATCCAAGTGTGTTCTCTGGAAACATCATGGAGAGAATGTTAACTGCTTATTATTAAATTTCCCTATCTCAATCAAATGCTGGCAATGACCATGTGCTAGGCTTGGCTGGGTAAATGTTCTCCCAGATAATATTCTGAGACTGTTTCAATCTTGGCCAATCTTAAAGAAAATTCTCTTTTTTTGCTTCTAAATGGTTGTCTGGGAAATTTGAAGGAGAGAATCAGTAAACTTTCCAAGCAGCAGCAGTGACCAAGAAATATCTGGAGCAGGCTGTTTGATTTGTGATTCAGATGGTAGGTTGATCAGAGCAGCATCTAAAAGACTAAAAGAGGGAGCGAATAATGAAGCAGAAGCACAGTTCTTTGTCCTCCGCATTCAGATTTCCCACAAGTATAAGAAAACAAACTTCAGCCAATTGGAATATCAATAACATATTACACTCAGCCTAGCCTTTATTCAACTTTCAAGCCAATTCTACTATTCAGCACATATACAAGGAAATAAATGGGTTGGCGGCTCGCTTAGCCAACTATGCAATCAGTAAGAAGGGGGGTGCATTATCAATGATAATGTTGATACTTGGACCCCTCAAATCAAAGTTGGCTTTATAAATTTCATTCATATCTTACACCCAATCTTTGAACGGCTCATGAAAGTAAGAGACCATTATAGTTTATTGTTATCATTTAGAGAGTGGCCAATAATCTCTGCACATGCCCATGCATGCAAAGTAAAAAAGAACAGTATTTCACTGTATCACAAATCCTATTTGCAGAGACTTGGTGGTAAATCACACGCCATGGCTGGGATGTGCAGGACTTGAAGAACAAGTAGGGCTTCAATTACATTGAGTTGGCTCAGCAGCAAGTATAATGAGAAGGCAAGAATTGGATGGAATTTTTCAAAAAAACACTAGCTTCTATAAAATAATATCTTATTTATTTTTATCAACATACATTTTTATTGGGTTTATAAAATATTATTTTATTTAGCTCATGTGTTTAACCTTAAACAGATATATGTATTTCCATACAAGTATCTCCTACCCGAAGTGCATCATTCCTCATGTTCCTCAATTCTTTCCTTTTCTTTTTCAATTGTTTATTAATTTCTAATCCTTTCCTCATCCCAACTCTCCTCTCTCTTTTATAGCTACTTCTGCCATCCTACTACACATTTTCCTCTCCCTGATGATGGACCACCAAGTGTGATCCACCACTGAGTGTGATCCAAAACGTCAAGCAAAAAAAACACACGCAGTTTAAGCCAGAAACACATACACTTGACCTAATGAACTGTGGAAAATTAACACCAACTACAGGTTTAATATGTCAATGTAAGAACTTTATCAAAAATATAAAGAGAAATGCAAAGGGAATCCGCCTGAGCAGAAATAGTTTTAGCTCATTAACTAACAAAAACTTCTGACAGCTCAAACTGCATTAAAAGGTGAAAGGCAAATTAAGTAATTAGGCAGAAATTAAAAAGATGGTTATAACTTACTCTTATGTTGTACAGGCACCACAACAATATTGCAACCCTCTCAGGCTCAGTCAATAACCAATTAAACCAGATGCTTCTAATGGTGTACCTTGAAGAAACTGTGTTGAAGAACTGCTTCATTTCAGGCGCCCAAATCCTTCAATCGGCCAGATCTGAAAGAGATGCAACGGTTGACAATGTAAAATAACTCAAATGTATAGGTAGAACGTAAGTGCTAAAAAACAAAATCCTGGAGAGAAAACTGCATTTTAACCAATATCAATAAACTAAAGTAATATATAAAATGCCAATTCAACTTAATTAATTGAGTGTTGGAAAATTGGAAGAGTGGCATGTAGATCCAATCCTTAAATATTTCAAGGCCTTACTTGATACCTTGTTGCAACAAAGTTAATATATTTCAATCCAACCATTTTCCTCATTCATGAATCTCTAAAACAGGCCATTCAAAACTTCAACATTAAAAGGCATCTGCCATCCATCCAGGTTTCATGTTTTTGAAGCATTACATAGAATTGAAAGTTTAAAAGAAAGGAAAATTATGTCATAAAACCATTTATCCTACATCTGAAAGCACTTCTAAATTAATAGCAAAAATTTTCAGCATGGAACACATTTCTTCTTTTAGACAGAAATTTCCATACTCTTTTGAAAGATGTTTCCAGTCTGGTCTCCTGTGGCCCTGATGTGATGCAATTAATAATCCCTGCTTCTCTCCAAGAATATTGCATAGTGCAAATGATTTATCTTATTCCATGACACAAACTGATCCATATTGATATTGTATCTGAAAGATGAAATATTTCCACTATATCAAGCAAGAAATGTTATCACATTAATATTCTGTACACACAGAACCACAAGCTCTTTTTGCCTCTAACTGTTGATTTTTTTGGTAGCTAGATCGGATCCCTTCAAGGTCGGCCTCAGCATGATATTCAAAGGAAATAAAATATATATAATATATATATTTGTTATATGCTAGTCAGCCAACTAGGAGATGTGTCCTTTGGAAGGTAAAGACATGTACATATATAGGAAGGATGATATGTTCCGTCCAATCATCAATTCAAGCGAAAATAAATACAAGGAGCAGAGCAGATCGAATACAAGGAACAGCAGATCAAATATATATAAAAGTGCAGCAGATCATTTGGCTGTAGCTGTTTTGTATTACAGATCTATATTGTAGATCTACAGATCTGATATGTATATTACAGATCAATTACATTCATCCTACTGCCTGGTGATTGGCAAGATTTGTAATCAGGCTCCTACCATTTGATTTATAATATTAAAAATTCTTTGCTGGGTTTTTTTACCTTCAAATTGGAAGGTTTTCCCAAGGTATATGCTGTGTTTATTGGTCTCATATCTGTATTGCTAATAATCTGATCCTAAATTTAACATGGTATCAGAGCTTGGTTCGAATTAGGAGTAATCAGATTGATAGTAATTGTCCATTCCTATTTGCTATTTTTCTACTCTATTCAAGATGGTGCACAGTCTCAGGGTTGAAGATAGGTTGGATGGTGCTTCCAACTTCACCTCATGGAGATTCCAAATTATGTTAGACTTGAATGGATGCAAGCTAGCAGATTTTGTGAATAGAAAACCCACCAAGCCTGAAGATGAAGATGAAAAGATTCAATGGAAGAAGAAAGACTTCCAAGCTCAGAAGATTTTGGTTGATTCTGTAAAGGATCACATTGTACCTATCATCTCCAAGTTGAAGGCTGCAAGTCAAATGTTCAGACCCTTGGAGGAGATGTACGAAATCAACAACATTAGCCGTGCCCTAGCCTTGAAGCAGCAGCTTCACCACATCAAGATGGAAAAAGGAGAGACTGTCATAGAATACTTCATGAGAATTTCCAATTTGAGAGATCAGCTCTCATCTATTGGAAATGTTGTTGATGACAAAGACTTAACCATGTTAGCCCTCAATGGTCTTCCAACATCTTGGGAATCCTACACACAAGGGATAAGTGCAAGATCAAAACTCCATAAGTTTGACCATTTGAAGGCAGATGGCATTCAAGAAGAAGACTGGTCGCAAGAGGTGTTATCAAAAGCTCGCATGGAGAAGACAACCATGTTATCACTGCACAGTCCAGCAAGAAGAAAGGAGGCTATTGGAAAAAGAATAATTTCAAGAGGAAGAGAGATCAAAGGACTGATTCTGCTCCTGATTCAAAGAGGAAGAAGGATCTCTCTCACATCAAGTGCTTCAGATGTAACAATTACAGTCACTAAGCAAGGAACTCTTCATCTCAGCCAAAACATCAAGAAGCAAATCTAAATGAAGTCTCAAACTAGAACGATGCCGAAGATTTCCTCTTCATTTCAGCCTTGTCAAGCAATGTTCCTACGGACAGTGACACTTGGCTAATCGATAGTGGAGCATCAAGACATATCACCGGCTATCGGGAGCATCTATCCGACTTGGTGGAGGAGTCCAACTTACACATGATACACGCTATTTTGTAAAAGTTTTTGGTGCTACTTCCCTTAACTTAGATTCTAGAATTTCTCTCCATCTCAGTGATATCTTGTTCGTGTCAGGAATCAAGAGGAACCTTATCTCCATATCAGCCTTGGAGGATTAAGGTTATCAAATTGCCTTTTCCGAATATAGAGTACTTGCATGGCCGAAGAAGTCTAGCATCAAATCTGCTTGTGTCATTGGGAACCAGTATGATAGCTTATACAAGCTTTCAGTTCATCCAGTTCAAGCGCTTCTTCATGAATTCCCTTAATCAAGCGAGTTGTGGCATAGAAGACTTCGGCATCTCCACTTCCGAGCTCTTCCTACACAAAAAAAGATGGTCAAAGGTATGCCTAAATTTAGTCATATTAATGAAGATACATATAAAGGTTGTGCTATGGGTAAAAATACTAAGAAGCCATTTCATCAAAGTGAAAGTAGGGCAAAGGAGAAATTAGCTCTTGTGCATTCTAATTTATGTGGGCCTATGTCTATTGCCTCTCAAAGTGGATTCTTGTATTATGTAATCTTTATTGATGACTACTCTAGAAAAACATGGATCTATTTCCTAAAATCAAAAGAATTTGATGAAGTCCTAGATAGATTCAAAGAGTTTAAAACATTGGCTGAAAACTTATCTGAGAAAAGAATTAAAGTGTTAAGATCTGACAATGGAGGTGAATACACTTCGGGTAGTTTTCATGATTTTTGTGTTGAGGAAGAGATCAAGAGGGAGTTTTGTGTTCCCTACAACCCATAGAAAAATGGGGTTGCAGAATGGAAGAACAGAACAGTATTGAAGCAGCAAAAGCTATGATTTATGATTAGGACCTGTTGACTTTTCTATGGGCTGAAGCATCCAATACAGCTGTATACGTTCAGAATAGATGTCCTCACCATGTATTGAAGGACATGACACCAAAAGAAACATTCTCAGGAATCAAACCTGACATCAGTCACCTAAGGACCTTTGGGAGTCCAATATATGTACATGTACCCAAAGAAAAGAGAACCAAGTTGGAACCCTCTGGCAAGAAAGGAATTCTTGTGGGCTACAGCAAAACCTCCAAAGCATACAGAATATATATTCCAGGTCAGAGGTATATTAAGGTTAGTAGAGATGTTAGTTTTGAAGAAAACCTTGCATTCAAAAGATCTAAAGGTTCCAATATGGAGATTGATTATGAAGATCAAGATAATCCTCAAAACATGGACATTGATCACGGTACCTAGATTCAAAGGGAGTCTGTTGTACCTGAAGAGTAAGATGATCGAGTTGAACCTATGGATCCTACTGATGGGACTAGAGACATTACTGTGAGCAAGAAAAGACCTCTTTAGGCAAGAAACACCATGCAGGAGGCAGAAAAGTTTGCTGCCCCAAGAGGTACCTTCAAAGAAAGCAAGAGACCTCAAAAGTTCTCCAACTATGTTATATTGATGTGCCAGTGTTGAAGAAGCCATGAATCAGTAAGCATGGAAGAATGCTATGGATGAAGAATATCAATCCATCATTGAGAATGATGTTTGAGATATTGTACCTAGACCTGAAGGGAAATCAGTTGTTTCTTCCAAATGGCTATTCAAGATTAAGCATGCAATTGATGGAAGCATTGAGAAATACAAAGCTAGATTTGTTGCACGTGGCTTCTCTCAAAAAAAAGGAATAGACTATGAAGAAACCTTTGCTCCAGTTGCTCGCTATACTTCCATCAAGACCGCCATTGCCATTGCAACAACTAAGGAATGGAAGCTACATCATATGGATGTAAAGACAGCTTTTTTCAATGGTGTTATTGAAGAAGAAGTCTACATTGAGCAACCTGAAGGCTACGTGATTCATGAAAAAGAGTCTCAAGTGTGTAAATTAAAGAAAGCCTTATATGATCGTAAACAGGCTCCTTGAGCATGGTATGAAAGAAAAGACCGATACTTGATGAGTTTGGGATTCTACAAAAATGATGCTGACCCAAACCTTTACTTCAAGGTAGTCAATGGCGAAGCCTTGATATTGGTCCTATATGTTGATGATTTATTTCTTACAGAGGAAGAACATTTCACCTATAGATGCAAGGAGTTAACTTTAGAATTCGAGATGGACCTAAGACCCTTGCACTTCTTTCTAGGACTGTAAGTTTGGCAAAGGCTTGATGGAATCATCCTACATCAAAGAAAATACACCATTGACATCCTAGAGAGATTTGGAATGTTAGATTGTAAATCTATGTCTACACAAATGGAAACCAACTTGAAAAAGTTGAGTGAATTAGCAGCTAGTTCAGATCTTGTGAATCCTACTTTGTACAGACAGTTGATTGGGTCCTTGATGTATCTAGTTAATACTAGACCAGACATTTGCTATGCAATAAGCGCATTGAGCCAATTCATGTGTGAACCCAGACAGATACATCTAGTTGCAGCCAAGCATATCCTGAGATACTTGCATGGCACAATTGGATATGGCTTGAAATATTCTTCCAATGTGGACTTAGACTTACAGGGCTATACGGATTATAATGGGCAGGAAGTGTTACTGATCGGAAGAGCACCTCTGGTTGTTGTTTTAGTTTGAGATCTGCTATGACTTCTTGGTGCAACAGGAAACAGTCATGTATTGCCCAAAGTACAGCAGAAGCTGAAGCCAGTGTAACAGCACGAGACGCAGTGTGGCTTAGGAACAGCAGAAGTTATCCTTTAATATAATTTAAATAAATTATAAAATTAAAGTCTAATCCAAGTATTAAATATTTAATAGCTCTCTTTGATTGATACTTGTTGCTCACATGATCATGAAATCTAGGGTTTGCTGCTACCATCATTGCCACCTCTTCCTCCTTGGTTGGCATCAACCTCAAAAGCCCACGATCCTTCAAGTTGGTTGTCTCCTCTCCTCTTTCCAATGCTCTCAAGGATGCTACATTTAGAAGCTCATCTCAAGCACTGCTGCAAATAGGAAGAATAAAAGATAGGGCTGATTTTCAAATGATGAAGAGGTGGGAAGAACTTCCATTGGTGGAAACACCTCACATTCTTATTTCTAACAAAATGTTTAATCTCTCCAAGTTGGCACTAGTGGGGACATTTACTAGAAGATAGAACTTGTTGAAAATGGAGCAATGAGTCAACAGGAAATGTCACCCAAAAGTCTCTAGCTATGTTGAGATTGCAAAGTGCACTAGGGGTTTCTTTTTAGCTATTTCCAAAAAAGAAGATAAAGATCTTATTTTCAGAAATGGCCCACAGTTCATGGGCACTTGCGAGCTATATCTAAATCACTAGAAGCATAACTTCAATCAACAAGGAGGATACCGTCCACAGTTCAAGTGTGGGAGCATGAAGAAGCCCTTAGAACTATAGATAATATTTCCCTGCAATGGAGCTGAAATTACCATACCTAGAGATCCTAATCCATTCATGTATTGCAATAATATCAATCTCTAGAACTGGAATTTTCAAAACATGGGTTGTGCCTAATGAGAAAAAAAATCAGTGACTAGCATCCGCGTGGCAATTGATTTGTTTAAGACTCTTCCTAAATCCATAAACCTAAAACTAAATGATACACCAAAAAACTGAATTATGAACAAATTCCATTTCAATGTAATCTATGCCATGAGCATGGGCATTTTCAAAGAGAGTGCCAAAGAAAACTAAATTACAAACTCTGGTATTGGTTCATTTTTGGGCCTAGAGGCTCAGTTCATAGTTTTGATCTAAACAAATTACTGTTGGGTTTGTTTTGGTTTTGTCCATATAAAAACATATAAAAATATTTGATATATACACATTTGCAGCCTAAAATCAGTAATCTAATATTAGAGGCTATTACATATTTGATGTTTTCTAATATTTTTAATGTACAAAATTATCTATGACTCTAATCCAATATCAATAAAATTTAGATATAATATAATAAGAGATTATAAATATAGTAATAATATTAATAAATATTATTAGTTTTATAGATTAAGCACGTTGCATTATAATTGTAATATAGTGTGCTAATTAATTTATTTCTACGTAAATATAAAAATCAAAGAGGCAATATCAAGATGCTAACATTAAGTAAGGCAATATACATATTAAAAACCAATCATATGTTCTTGCAACTATATTAAAATATGTAGTATCTATTATTTAAGGTATAATAAATGTCACGTTACATTAAATTCCATGAATGCTCGATGTTGTTAAAATTTAATTGGTGAACATCGACTCTTTACGTCCGTCAAAACTAGCTTCGAATCATAAAATTCAAGAGTTAAAGATGAGGTAAAAACCCAATATCGTGACTAAATGTATTATTCATTTTGTCAAGGTTCTATTTTATGCTATTGCAATTATATTCTCAGGAATTTTTGCCTAGAAAAACTGTCTCATAGCTTAATGATTAAAAAAATAAACCCTTGCAAAATGCAATAAAAAAAATGAAAAATTCATAGCAAAATCCATCCATGCCCTTGGATTTGACCTGGGTTATCTCGGGTTCATCCAAAACCATCCCAGGAGTGAAATAGCAACCCTTAGCCACACCCTCATTTGCACCCAACCAGGAAAGGATATGGAGCGAATCATACCCAAACCAACCAGATAATAAGGATGAACCAATAATATAGCAAAAAGTCATAGGGCAATAGGAATCAAGCTGAACAAAATGAAGACTTTCAATAGATCCACAATAAAAAATAAAAATAAAAATAATCTATCCAAACAACCTTCCAATCAAAGAGCCTTCTTCCTCCAACCCCTTGCAGTTCTTGAGGAAGAAGTTTCAAGTTCAAAGAAACGCTAGTTGAGGAATTGGAAAATGAACCTAGTCTTGAGCAGGGCTTAGAAGATGACATTCCAATTCAATCCCCTCCAGCACAACTAGATGTAAGAAATATTGCAATGCAAAGTGAAGAAATAGAGCAAGAAAATAAAGAACCCCCATCCTTTTGTCAAAATCGTAGTAGGAAAAAAGGTTAGGAAAAATGGATAATTCCAAGTAAAAGAAGTCGCTGAAACATCAAAGAGGCAAATCAAGGCAACTATAAACCAGGTAAGCAATTAAAGTTATCTTGTGGTATATAAGGGGTCTACAAGACAGAATAGAAAAAATTAACTGAAAGACCTTTTGCAAGCGAAAACAATAGATATTTTGATAACACAAGAAACTAAATTAAGTTCAAAAGAAGCAAAAGTTGTAGCACATAAAGTCTAGCCCAATAGTGACCAGCTTTTCCTCTAGGAGGGCATCAAAAGGCCTTATTACTATGGAGTCTTTGGATTTTGTGCTCATAAATTCCAATCATAATAATAATTGGTTCAAAACTTCTGTTTGCAAAAAGGATACAAACTTGATTCTCACTATTAATAATGTCTACCCTCTGAATCATTATGTTGAAAAGCTTAAATATTGGCAAACCATTAGTGAAAATGCTATCCAACTCAAACCTGTTAATAGGATTTTTTATGGGAATTTCAACCTTGTTCTCAACTAGGAGAAAAAGAGTGGCGGTTTGCCTATTAGAGAAAGAAATAAAAAGCAAGTGGATGAAATAATCAAATTATCAATGTTTATGATTTGGAAGACCTCAAAACCAACAAAGCGAGATATATGTGGTTTAATAAAAGATGTGAAAGCACCTATATTGCTGCCAGGCTTGACAAATCATGATCTTCAAGGATTTATTAGAATCTTTTCCTCTTACCTTCTCAAAAATCCTTCCACATACAGGCATATTCTCCTCAGTCTTCAACAATAAGTTAACTAGGGACCAATCCGTTTCAAGTACTCCTCCCATTGGCATAAGGATAAGGGCTTTGACCAAATGGTCAAGGCGACCTAGCCACCTTCCTCTCACACTTTTCCTTATTCAACTCTAGGTGAATAACTTATAGACTATCAAGGAAGTGATGCAGAGTTGGGTCATTTCCCACAAAAAGCAAGATAACTCTAGATATCTTAAGCTTCAACTTAAAGAAATCCAAACAAAGATCAATGAGAATGTCCTTCCCTTGATCTTCTCTCAAGGCAACAATAATGCTCCAACATCCTGCTGAATTCTTTGACAAATAAGAAAACTATATGGAGGCTGAAATCCAAGATGCCTCCCCTAGCCAAAGGGAACAGCAATACATAATACTTCTTCAGAAAAACTTCACAAGGGAGTTTATATTATAACTAGACTTCACTCACTTAATGGTGATGTCATAGGATTTGTGAAGGGGTGTATAATATCTTGTCTTTGACCACTTCCAACAACTTTTACAGGAAGAGCATGTAGACAAATCTGGTGCTTTTAATAAGCTTCTAGTCAACATTCCTACTCTTGTCACCCATGAGCACAACAAAGAATGCAATAAACCAGTTAATTTGGAAGTGTTAAAACAATTGCAGCTCAACATGAAAAGGAACAAAACCCTTGGACCTGATGGTTTCGATGCTAATTTTTGCCAAGACTACTGGAATATTCTTAAGAATGATCTCTCACAATAGTGGAAGCTTCCACGCTGGACCATAAGCATCATGGAGGAATCAACTCCTCCTCTCTTGCCTACCAAGACAATTGAGACATTTTAAGAATGATCTTTCTCAATAGTGGAAGCCCAAGCTGCACCATAAGCATCAAGGAGAAATCAACTCAACCTATCTTGTCTGAGTTCCAAAATAAGCTCCAGCTACTAGCATTAAATGGATAAACTTATCTATCTATATAACACCTCCTATAGAATTGTTTCAAAGATAAAATAAGTAAGAGTGGCTCAAATATGAAAAAGAATCTGGTTTTGTCCCTTCTAGACACATCTCTGATGGAATCATTCTTTCCCAAAAAGATATTCAATCTAGTGTTCATGTCAATACAAAAATTATAGCCATAAAACTAGATATGGCCAATACTTTTGACAGTATACAGCATGTAGTTGTCTTTCAAACTTTGCATGAACTTGGCTTTAATGCTAATGTGGTAGAATAGATTAAAAAAAAAGGCTTTGCTTTGATTCATTGTATCAGCTAGTGGTGGCTCAGTTTTTCATTTTCCTAGGAGCTTGCTCATGGACCTGGAAAATGCTAATACTTTTGAATAGAGATGGTTAGGAGATCAAAACCCACAAAATCTATTTACAACTGCCGGTGCTGGCATTGTTGAGCTTAACACCATTCAAAAGAGTGTGTGGGAATTGTGAATAGTGTGCTTTCCATTGTGGTAGCATATTTCTCTCGGGTGGAAGGTGTTATGAAGGCTTTTGTGTGTGGCATTAATCCAGCATATTAAAACCACTACAGTTATTGAGGCTTAGTGATAAACCCCGCTGATGTTCTGTTTTAACAAAGATAATACTGCGTGGATGCGTTGATTTTTTAGGATTTTGCATTTATGCACCATCTACCTTGGATTGTTCCTCTTGACAAGCCTTTCCATTATTTCCTCTTGCTCACAAAAAGTAGGCAGTAAATTACAAGCTATCATAACCAGTGTTCCAAGACTCGGACTCGCCTCGGACTCGAAAAGCTCAAAATGGACTCGGACTCGGACTCGGCGCCCGGACTCGGCAAGGACTCGGCAAATCAAAAAACCCATGAAATGCAAAGATTTTTAAGGATTTTAAGTTTTTTTCCTGCAATATTTAGTCAATTAACATCTAATACACAATAATTGAGATAAATAGAAACTCCTTTGCACACATACACAACTTTGCATAGATCACATAAGTAAAAATACGGATTTCGGAAGAAAACTAGTTAAAGTTACTGACACTGTTAAACCAAATAACATATAGAAATCTGAAATATAGTGTCACTGTCAAATGATAAATCAAAATGTCTACAATATTCATGGAATATGAAATCCATGGAATGAGAAGTTCAAAACATATATCAAAGATTCAAAATAAAGGCTCATAGCCTCATAGTAGCCTATGTCCTCCTACGAGTACGCCTAAAATGACAAATGGAAGACTCTATAGCCATCCTCTCTCCCTGTGTCTGAGGCTGAACCAAAACAGGATCCTCAGTGACATGCTCATCAGAAACCTCCTCCTCCTCATCATCCTCCTCATCATCACCCTCCTCATAATCCTCATCATCAGACTCGGATCCACCACTGTCAGCCTCAGGGTCCTGCACTGGGTCTCCTCGTGCTCTAGCCTCCTCCTGTGCCATCGCTACTGCCTCTGCCTCTCGATCCACCTGATCAACCCACTCCAAGTCTCTATCACTGAAGACAGGATCATTCATCTCAGTGTTCCACTCTTCTTGTGGATCAATGTTCTCTAATTGAATTGGAGATGTGTCAGTGCCCAAGATACGTTTGCGACGAAGGCGAAGGTTGTAGTGAACAAACACAAGATCATTCATCTTTTTCACGGCAATTCTTCAATGAGAGCCAACCGGTTTTCTTCCTAAAACCCCAATCCTCTTCTCTCAAGCCTTTTTTCTCTTTTCTTTCCTTATGCAAGTGATAGAATGACCTTTTTAGGTCAAAGACATATTATAACATGCATAACAAACCAAAAAAACAAAACAAAATAATTAAAAAGTGCTTTTTTAAAGCGCTGAAAAGCGCTCACTGCCGGCAGAGTCCAGGCATCGGGACTCGCCGAGTCTGGCGAGTCCATGGACTCTGCAGGACTCGGCGAGTCCATGCCTGACTCGGCCGAGTCCGAGTCCAGAGGCAGCCAGACTCGGCTGGCCTGACTCTGGCTCGGACTCGCCGAGTCAGGCATGGACTCGGCGAGTCCTGGAACGCTGATCATAACTATCTCAATCCTACTTTTACAAATACAATTACAACATAAAAGTTCTTCAAAATATTTTAATTATGATTTTTTAATTAAAGAATATTTTTTAATACAAAGCTGTAACATGCCAACTTACCCTAAAAAATAATTTTCCTTCTATAAGTGCACAAGGAACAGCCCCATAATTCCTTGAATCGTTTGAAACAGATGGGTTATCGCCTTCAACCCATACATGCCCTTTTGGTACCTAGAAAGAAACACAGGAATCACTTTCATAGATTTAGCTCAGAAAATCTACTACAAAGGTATAAAGGTTGCAAATCTTACAACAATTTGCTGATTTTGCTTTCCGTGCTCAGTTTTATGAGAATCCATACAGTCGCCTTCCATGCCTGTAATTCGTTTCGTAACAAACTTCCTTGGATTTTCTGGTGAGCGCAAAAGAATAATGTCACCATGCTTTAACTTTCCATATCTTATAGATAATTTGTCTGTGAGAAGAACATCGCCTGAGATATTAAATGTAGGAAGCATGCTAGGTCCCATTGGCTGTGCACAGTCAACAACATACATTAAGTCTGGCCTCAGATCAGATGCAATATTTTATATTTAATCCAAAAGAACCTGGCATTTTCTAAGGAGATAATATTTCCTGTATTTGGTTATAAGTAATAAACACAAAAGGAAGTAATAAAGAAATCATTAAAATAAATATGAACATAGGGGCTAAGAAAGCACGTCTATAGTTGAAATCTAGAACTGATGAGCTATATTTTTGCTTTGTATAATAATTTCTACATAGAATGGGAAGAAAGATTACATAAAGGAGAATAACAAAAGGTCAAGAGACCAACCATTGATAAACCACCAACATAATTGGTAAAAACATCCATGAAGCACATGAACTTGACAAAAATAGATGCCGGATGCCACAACTCCCCTGCAAACTTCCTCCAAGGCATACCGATGACCTCATGTGCTAATCTCCGTGGCATCTCTTCTCAAATAATCTTCACATTCAAGCAAGAAACAGTTTTGATTGCTTGAATTAAAATTCAAACAAAGCATATTCTCATTTGAATTCTAACACAATCTATATAGAAAAGAAAAATATTTTATCTGTTATTGTATATTGCAACATTATCAACAACAGTTGAAGAACAACGCAGAGAATTGTTCCAATTCCTGGATCGATACCCAGGCTGGGATCAGAAGAGATAAGGAAAGGTTGAGTGCCTGAGTCCTCTCTATTCGACAAGCAGAAAGCATAGAAATGTTGGCATGCGCAGATCATCATAGGGTTGGGTGGGGATCATCAGAGCTCTTGAACAACCATCATTATACGACCCAGCATCAATAGCTTCGGCAGAGCCAGTTGTTTAACTGTAATAAGCAAGGCCCCTGTCCGTATATGGGTGGGGGTGTCGGGGGATGGCGGAATACCATAGCTAAAAACGAAACTATCAACCATATCACACATATTTTCTGAGACTGAAACACTGAAAAGGAAAACTAATGCTGAAAATTGCGAAAGCGCATCAAATGGGAAAAAAGCATTCAGCAACACCTTCATGTGATTTAAGTTATTGAACGGAAGTAACCAAAACCCAAAGTCTAAGAGTTTGTAACCGTTATAACCTATGTGACTTGTGAAGGCATTCGAAGGCAAATGTGAAGGCATTCAAAGGCAAACAAATTGTTTGACAAAATGCCTTAAACAATGTGCAGTCTCATAGCTGTAGAATACGCACCAAAATGGGTTTGTTGAATAGGCCCCCTAAGCAAAAAAATGGGCAGCTACAGCACATTTAAAGCAAAGTTTATCAACCTCAGTCAGCGGGAGTTTTAAGTACACGTAGTCTTTCCTATCATATCTTGTGCTCTATTATCCTAACTTGGATATTAAGATAACAGCTACTATGTTTCTAGTACAGAAACTGGATTTTGAATTTTCTTTCTCAGAATGTTAGGTTGAAGACCTAAAAATAGACAAAATGATCTTGGGCACGATTCCGGAGAGCAGAGCAGAAAATACCTTGTCAGTTCGATGCTCGGTTTCTCAAACTTGTCCTCGCAAAAGCCAAATAAAATAGACTATTAATGAGCAAGCAGTCAAGAAACTTGGGATCAAAAAAATTATCGGAAACTGCTATTTCGGACGAATTCAATTAAGGCAAGAATATTAGCTTGCTCAGCTGAAAAGCTAAGCAAACGCGGACTATAATTGTTTACCCTAATTAGTGATCAAGGATTTAGGTTTTTGTTTTTTTAAGTGAAGAATGAATGAATATGATGGTCCCTAGACTAAATATCTTTATGTTTTTTTCTTTATGTTGGACCTTGTACTATAGCAAAAGCTATCAAGCAGCCCCAAAAAAAAGGACATGGTAGAGTATGTATAGGCATTATGATGTGGCGTGACAAGATAGGCATGTTTCGACTAGCAGAGAGACAAATGGATAGAATTGGATGTCGGAACAATAGACAGTAGACGGTCAGACAAGATTGGACAACAGAGTTGTAGATCATCGTAGTTAGGCAAATTTTGGCCAATAAAAATTTTGAAAAGTGGTGTGTGTAAATAATAGAAACGACACGATGACTATCCATTCATTTTGTACTTTCAAGGGACGTCAGGAGAAAACACACAACAAGCTCTGAGAATCAAACGTAGCTAGCTACAAATCTTATTAACCAAGTGTGTAGACCTTATGATTTTGTTGCAGATGACAAGAAATGTTAGGATTTTGTTCAAAGAGATTTTTTTTTCCTTATTGTTTTACGTTGGCCCCTTTATGAGTGAAATATTTGTTGCAAGGGGCTTAGAGGGATAGTGGCGACTAGATTTGGTGGTTGGTTCTATGACAAGTGTGGGACGAAGCAAATCAAGTAATTTGTATGTGCTCAATAATGTATGTCACTTTGCCATTATGTGAAAACTGTGTATTTAGAGGATGTTCAAAAATGATTTTAAGAGGTGGGGTTTTTAGGTGTTGTATTTTTTAAAAGGTTTCAAACTCTAACATTTCAGGTAACTTAAATAGTTTTATCAATGGTTTCAAACCCTAACATTTTGTGTACCTTATATAGTTTTATCAAGGGTTTCAAACCCTAACATTTTACTCTAGATGACTATTTCATAAACGGTGTTTTATTGTTTGTTGTCGTGTTTGCCCTTCTACTCTCGTTTTGAGTTTTTCCTTCTCGAATGTCGTGTTTTCTTCCCAATTGTTTCGTTATGCCACATTTTCCCACCCGACAAAAAAAAATGCTTTCTAAAATCTAAAAATTGTTAGAGTTTCGATGTTTTGTAGTATCATAATGTCAATTGTGTGGTTATACTCATTGGTGGTCCATTTTGTTCAACTTAATCGAGCATTTTGTATTTTTTTGTAGATGTAGTAGTCCTATGTTAATATTCTATTCATCTCTTCCTTCTCTCTTATGTTGTAATCTCAATTTTGTGGTTCTAGTAATTGTTGGTAATGTGTGTGTGTGAATTTTGCACCTAGCTGTAGACACAACGCTTCAGTAAAACATTAGAGGTTAGCAAAAACCAAAATCTGCAATGAAATGGAAACTAAACTAACCAGGCGATTTACTGCCTTCTAGTAGATGTGAGTATGATATTCTAAGATCAGACCGAGATCAGTGACAATGCAACACCTAAATGAAGGATTTGAATGCAAAATATGAAAGACTGAATGCTGATTAAGCTATATTTTTTTGGATTTTCTATGCAATAAGAATGAAAAACTGTATGAATTTAAACTAATATGAATGAAATTGAGAGTGAATGCAGATTTAATCTAAGAATGATATGAAAGCTATGATATGAAACTATGCAAAAACTATGAAAGATTATGATCAACTATGAAAGATCTCACAAATCGCCTATCACAAGTGCTCAATCCTTCAATTGCCAATTCGCAAGAATAATTGTGCAAATTTGAGTGTTAATAAAAATGAAGAGCTGAGCCTTGATTTTATAGAAATCCAGGGCTTTGAGGATGCAAGAGAAAAGTCATAAATCACTCTTCATAAACTCAAGTTGATTTTTGAGTTATCAAGAAATTAGAGATAATTAACTCACTGCAAAAGTAGAGTTTTACTCAAAATAGAGTTTAGATCAAATTTCAACTCATCATCAGATGTTGAATTTCAATTTAAAATTGATTGTTAATTTCTAGTTGCCTACTTTTCTAATTGTGCATGATTTAATTGTAAATTAATTTAAAAATAAAGTGATTTATTCTCAACTTAACTGATTTTTGAAATTAAAACAATTGATTTATGGGTTAATCAATTATTAAATCAAACTTTATTCAAAAACTATATTATTAAATATTGACAACTGACTTTAATTAATTAAATAGGAATTTAATCAATTAGTCATAAGATGTTTTTATTTATTGTCAAAATTAAATAATACAATTTAGGAATAAATATAATTAAGTGTAATTAAATAATTAAGTGGCAGTATTAAATTTGATTAATTAAATATTCAGAATATTCAATTAATTAAACTTTAGGATAAATTAGCTTTATCGCCAAATAATTATTAAATTAAAGATAATTAAGATAAATAGGAATATTCCCCGATGCAAAATTAAGAATAATCAATTAAGATTTGATGATGTTTAGATGTGCCTTAGGTTAGGACTTCAATGTCGATTTCATTCGAATTGAAGATGTAGAAGGTTAATGAACCTGTAGCCCATTTTTGGGGTATTACATTTTGCCCCTCTTTGAATCATTGTGCAAAGCATAGTGGTTCAAAGAATAGTTTGTGTATGATATATGTATGAAATTGATTTGAAAGATGAACCGATTCCAAGACAAAAATCGATTGAAAGATTTAAAGATTCAAGATTTGAGATTTTAGGTCCTGAATGACCAGAAATCATGTCAACTATAGCAAGAATGAACCAATGATTATGAAAAAGTGTCAAAACGCCTAATTCTGAACCTTATGATTGCGAAGAAGTGAGTGACCAATTCCAGACCTAAATGTCCTTGTATGAATCATATTGGTATCACATCCTGAACCCATTAGTTACGAAGAACCAAGGAAATAACACTAATGAACCGATGGTTACGAAAAGTAGATACAGTTTACAAGATAGATTAGGATACCAGATTGATATGGATCTTGATGAATCTGATATGCCCCAAGTGATAATAGATTTTCCCCAAGCGATGAGGACTTTAAATGAGTCAACAATTAGACATGGTTGTTGTCTTGATTACTAAGAAAGATTGATTACAGATTTAGATTTACAGACTTGAATGATGTGCAATACCATGCCCCCTTCGGGATTAAAATTGAAATATAACAAGAAAAGTCAGTGTTATAGTTTAGAAGCATGTTAATTGATTTGAGAAGTGGTTATACATGTTCGAGAATGTGTTCTGCCTCGTTTAGAGGTCCTGGAGACCAAGTTTGACTAGGTTAAACCATGAGTTGACCATAGTTGACCATAGTTGATCATAGTTGACCAAGTTGAAATTTTGATAGTTTGATGTGAGATAATCAGCTAAGTTGAATTCTAAATTTTTGTGATGATTGAAGGTCGATTATGCAAGTAGTTTAAAATATAAATGATCTCAAATTTTGATTTTGATCCCGAAAAAGGATTCTACTTGTTGTTTTGTTGGATGAACCTTCATACAATACTCAGTCCTTATGTCATCTTTAGCATTTTTGGTTTTGAAGAATCGTTTAAGTGTTCAAGCAATTTGTGAGATCATGCAAAGTGCAAAATGAAATGCAAACCTAGGACCTAGGACCTAGTCACTGATCATGTGTTGATTTGTTATCATCATTGAACTTTTAGGTAACCAAATAAATCAATACAATGCCCACTAGTTATGAAACCATAGACATATGAATATCGATTTGTATGCGCAGGAATCAATACAACACCCACTGGTTAGGCAACCATGGACATATGAATATTGATTTTATTTTCAGAATGTCAGATTAGATATAAGAACCAAGGCACAAACGCTAGGATGACCTGAATATCATGTCCATTTTGATATAGCAATTTATATAAGCATCAGAACATAAACGTTGTGATGACCTGAATACGCCTTGTGTTACAAACACATCAAACAGTCAAGAGATCATTCTAAATCCAGTGTGAATTACCCATAGTGACCTTTTATCATTCACATCCTTAGGCAAGATTGTGTTTCACAGTAGGAGAAAGAACTCACTCAAAAAGACAATAGTTAGATCAAACTTCTTTGAATTTTTTGGGTATCAATGGTCGAGGTACGTGTTGGCACCTGCAAAATTTCATGGACCTACCTTTTTTCTTCTAGTCTCTGCAGTTGTTTTTCCCTATTTTTTGGCATAAACCCTAAGCAAAAAATTCAAAAATCTAGCCATTGTGTTCAAGAACCCTAATTACCCTTGGCCCTGTTCTAATTTCATGTTACTTTTCAGGCCACTTAAAATTTCATAAAGGCATGTGCGTTAAATTTTTATTCCCTAGCGGCATTTATTTTCCTAAGTTTTCATGCACCCAGCAAAATATGTTCCTAAGTCTTTCGGCGTTAATTTTTCCTAAGTCTTCCGCTTTAATATTTCCAAGGTTTCACCCTTTTAAAATATGTGGTTGTCATTAATTCGCAAGACTGTTTGGTGTCAGAGGTCTCTGACATGCGAATTTGTGACTGTGTGCCATCTGTCCCAATGGGCCCTGTCTTCCTTCCATGTTGACTTGGTTAACGAGTGAGCAAAATCAATGATCATCACTATATCGCTGAGGGAAGATGTGTGGGTTTTAATGTAACGCTTTAACGACAGCCATCCGATGTGATGGTAGACAAACTGTGGGTCCAAAATAACACGTATGCACAAATGGCAAGTTGTGATTGGTCCATGTATTGATGAATTTGAATGTTGCATCATTAAAGGACAACTATTCACTACCTAACATGGAGGCAATGTTGCATAAGGTCACTGGTTGTGAGTTATTGTCTATGATGGATGGCTTCTCTAGATATAACTAGGTGTTGGTGAAAGAATCTGAACAATTCAAAATTGCATTCACAACACCTTGGGGAACATATGTGTATGTCAGAATGCCATTTGGTCTCAGAAATGTTGGAGCAACTTTCCAAAGAGCCATGGATGTTGCTTTCAAAGAGTACATAGACCTGTTTATGGTCGTGTATCAGGATGACTTAACTACTTATTCCAAGAAGGCTCATGATCATTGTTCGCACCTAGAAAAGATTTTTGTCAAAGCTCTGGAGTATGGTGTGTCCCTGAATCCTAAAAAATGTAATTTTGCAGTCAGAGAAGGAAAGCTCCTAGGACACATTGTATCAAAGGATGGAATAAGAATTGATCCACAGAGGGTTGAAGCAATCAGGAAGGTGTCTGCACCAAAAAATCTCAAAGGGGTGTAGTCCTTTCTAGGGAAGATCAATTTTGTTAGGAGATTCATTGCAAATTTTGCTGAAGTTGTCAAGCCTATAGTGAAGTTGTTAAAAAAGGATGTGAAGTTTCAATGGACTATAGAGGCTCAGGCTGCATTTGAGAAAATTAAGGATGCGGTCCAACAAGCACCTGTGCTTAGATCTCCTGACTATACTAAGCCTTTTTCATTGTTTTATTTTGCATCATTTCACACCATTGATGTTGTTCTATTGCAAAAGGACAATGAGGGTTTTGAACATCCAATTGCATTTTTTAGCAAATCCTTGTAGGCTGTTGAGTTGAATTATGAGATGATGGAGAAGCAGGCATATGCATTGGTAAAAGCAGTCAAATCTTTCAGGCCTTATCTGGTGTGTGCAAAGGTTGTTGCATATGTCCCACATTCACCAGTCAAGGATGTTCTTACTCAATCTGAAGTCACTGGTAAGAGATGCAAGTGGATTACTAGAATTCAAGAATTCAATTTAGAAATCCATATCACTAAGTTGGTAAGAGGACAAGGCCTAGCAAAATTGATGACTGAAGAGAATATGGACTTAGTCCAAGTAAATAATGAAGGAACTCCAGATATGACAATCACAAGTATTGAATTGCAACTAGAATATGTTGATATTGTCTATTTCATAAAGAATGCTAGATGCCCAGACTATATGACAGATAATCAAAAGAGGTCCGTGAAATTGCAAGCTCAAAAGTATACATTGATACAAGGGGACTTGTATTAGAAGAATAGAGATGGAATCTTGTTGTTTTGTCTTGACAGATATCAGGCAAAGAAGGTTTTAAAAGAAATGCATGCTGGTGTTTGTGGAGGTCATTTTTTAGCAAGGACTATTGCTCACAAGATTTTGAGGGCAGGTTATTTTTGGCCTACATTGTTTAAAGATTCATTTCAGTATGTCAGGAAATGTGAGGCTTGTCAGAGGTTTGCTTCAAAATTAAAATACTCAGGAGCACTGTCATTAAACCCAATAGTTGTTGAAGCACCATTTACCATGTGGGGCTTGGATGTCATAGGTGAGTTTGCTGAGAAATCTAGTGGAGGACATAGTTATATACTTGTTGCAACTGGCTATTTCACAAAATGGATAGAGGCTATCCCTACACAAGGGGCAACAAGTAAGGTGGTGATTGACTTCTTACTTGATAATATTTTGACTAGATTTGGTGTCCCTATGAAGTTGATTATAGATAATGCAATGTGTTTCAGATCGGATGAGTTTAAGAAGTTTTGTAAAGATAATGGAATCATAACTTCCTATTCATCTCCTTATCATCCTCAAGAAAATGGATAGGCTGAGTCTAGCAATAAAAGCATCCTGACAATCCTGAAGAAGACACTTGAAAAGAATAAGAGAGCTTGGCATTCCAAGTTGAGATTGGCTTTATGGGCAGACAGGATTACAATGAAAAGAGCCATCGGGAAGTCTCCCTTTGAGCTTGTGTATGGTTTGCATTCAAGGTTACCTATAAATAATCTAATTCTAGTTTATCAGTTTATTCAGGATGAGGAGTTGGATGTCACAGAGCCAATGCAGAATAGAATTATGTAGCTAACTGAGTTAGATCAACAGAGAAAAGAGAGTCAAAAGAGTAATATCAAGTTGCAACAGAAGGTGAAGTACTTATTTGACAAAAGAACAACTACCAGAAAATTCAAGGTTGATGATTTGGTACTTCAATGGAATGTGAGGGCAGAAGACAAAGGGAAGCATAAGAAATTTGAATCACTATGGCTTGGTCCTTTTGTGATTCATGATAGCTTTGGGAAGGATTCCTACTTGCTGAAGAACATGGATGGTGAAGTTTTTGGATTGCCAGTGCATGGGAAATTCTTGAAGCCCTTCTTCAGTTAAGTTTTTGATTATCATGCATGTGTAAATACTTTGTAAATTTCTGTACAGGTTTGTTTCCTTTCAGGTTGTGTGTTTCTTTCCCTGTCTTAGGTTAGCAGCTTTTGGTCTACGTCCCAGAGTCCTGTGGTTCTTGTTAAAACTTGCATTTCAGCATCCTCAGATAGAGCCACTATTGGCACCTGCAAAATTTCATGGCCCTACCTTTTTTCTTTCGGTCTTTGTAGTTGTTTTTCCCTGTTTTCTGGCATAAACCCTAAGCAAAAAATTCAAAAATCTAGCTGTTGTGTTCAAGAACCCTAATTACCCTTGGCCCTATTCTAATTTCATGTTACTTTTTGGGCCACTTAAAATTTCATAAAGGCATGTGCGTAAATTTTTATTCCCTAGCGGTCTTTATTTTCCTAAGTTTTCATGCGCCCAACGAAATATGTTCCTAAGTCTTTCGACGTTAATTTTTCCTAAGTCTTCCGCTTTAATATTTCCAAGGTTTCACCCCTTTAAAATATGTGGTTGTCGTTAATTCGCAAGATTGTTTGGTGTCAGAGGTCTTTGACATGAGAATTCGTGACTGTGTGCCATCTGTCCCGGCGGGCCCTGTCTTCCTTCCCTGTTGACTTGGTTAACGAGTGAGCAGAATCAATGATCATCGCTATACCATTGAGGGAAGATGTGTGGGTTTTAATGTAACACTTTAACGATAGTCATATGATGTGATGGTAGATAAACTGTGGGTCCAAAATGACACGTATGCACAAATGGCAAGCTATGATTAGTCCATCTATTGATGAGGTGGAGGTTGTCAGTGGGACATAGTTTTTAGCTTGTCAGAGGGTCCTAACCTTGTCAGAGAATCGATGAATGGCGTAAGTTCTCATCAAATTTGTCAGAGGCTTGAGATTATGTGTCAGCCATTGATTTCATATCTTGTTAGAGGGTTGTCAGAGTAGGGAGAGATTCTCCATCCGACGGTGGGCGTGTAATCTGATGGAATCTTTTAGCTCTATGCAAAGATGAGATGGCCGTTGATCTTCTTGATGCGGGCCCAGTAGGTTTTTCAGTCTTTTTGGCAGTTCTGACAAACATATGCTTTATTTGCTGGTTGGCATGATATTTTGGCGAAAGGTCTAGTGACTTAGCGATTTGGCGAGCAGTGTTCGCGTAGTAGCCAAATGATTTAGCAATGCTCTCAATGTTCTCACGAATGGGCAAGGGTTTCTTTAGTCACGTGTTCGCCAAATGGATAGGAGGTTAAAGGTTAGCCGAGGATAGTGGGACCGATTGCCATGTGTTGCTGAGGTGTCATTTTCTAATTGACTGAGCTGGAGGATGACGGGGAATACTACAGGGTGGGGCCATTGTCAGAAAGGTCAGTGACAGGGACATGATCTATGGTTGGCGTAAGATCTCATGGGTTGTGTCAGAGCCATGAGATCTTATGCCTGCCATCCATTTTCAAAGGCTTAAACATGTGGGTCCTATGTCAAAGATGACCGAGCATGAGCAGCAAATAACATGATGACAAGTGGCATAAAGCGGGCCTAGGCGGGGGTCTAAGGTCTAGCGGTCTGGATAAATATGGTTGGCAGCCTAATAAATTTCATTGCTTTCCCCTCGTTCATGAAATGAGATGGGGGTATTTTAAGTTAGCTGGCGATTCAGCGAAGGAAGGTCGCGTGATCGCTAAGTATTTTGGCTGAGACATAAAATGTTCTGTGAACTGGCGAAAACCTTTTGTCGCCAATTCACCAAATAAGAGACCAAAGTTAAAAGTTTCCCTTTGTTCGCTAAGTCACAGGGTTGAGCTCAAGTTAGGTATTTCATTGTGTGAATAAAGGTTTGCTTTGTCGCAGGAGGTAAACCTAGGGTATCTAGTTGAGTTAAGGACATAGAGCCCGTGAAAGGCAGGATCTGACGGTCACGATATAAAGATAGCCCAAATTTAAATTATGACCACCGATTTGCTATTGGCGTTTGAAAGTAGCTGTTTATTTTCAAATTTGAATTTTTGAGGGTTTCTCAGTGACAAAAAGGACCAGAATTTATGGTTTTAGTGGCAGGATTTGATGAAGTTGTGCCGACAGCTACAGGGTGGTCCAGAGGGTTTGATGATTGTTTGTAGACACCTGTACTGTCATGAAATGGACATAGGTAAAGCTTGAGGCATGTTTCAGGTGTACAAACAGACTGAAAAGGCATGGTGTTTGCATGATCTTCGGTACAAATAAGAGGATTTTCATTGATGAAGATCAGTTTTGGGTCCGTTTGTCCAGGTTGCTTGGTTTTCTCCCCTGGAATTAATTACTGATTGATATTGGTTGGTTTAGTGGGTGAAACCCTAACCCTAGCTATTCGAAGCTTGTTGCATCCTAACCTATTTGGGATCCCAAGATAGATAGTGGTATAAGTAGTGAAAGTCCTAATTTTGTAATGGTTCTGAAACTTTTTGGGTCTCCTAACTTTCTGGTTTTCTAATCCTTTTGGTTCTTGGTTCCAGTCTTTGGCAATCCAAGGGATTCTATTCTCTAGTTCCATATTATTGATGGTTGAATGCTGATAATACAAACTTTGTAGAGCAAATTATTGATCCTATGATTTTGAGTAAAGAGTTTACTTGTATGTATTGATACACTTCCATGAAATACAATACAATTTCTAGCTTGGTTCTGTTATTGTCTCTTTGCTTTGTGTTTATTCTTGTATGTCTTTATTTGTAAGGCATTTGGAACATACTAGTTGTAAGGCAGCTATCTAATTGTTGCATGAGTTTCTTTCAAGGAAAGAATTAAATCCTTATGTGCAATTTTTGAGAATGAATGCATCTGTGGAAGATCTTGATGGTAGCAAACCTAGATTGAGAAGATAGTTTGTAAGGCATTCTATCCAAATTGTATGTGGTTTGTAAGGCACATCACTGAATTTCCTAGAAATTCCTCTATTGATTTATGTTAGACTCTTTGCCCAAAGGATTAGGCACTGATCTGATCTTTATCATTCCAACACCCCTCAGTCATCAAACACAAAACCCATCACTACCAATACCATTTCATTTCATGTTCATGTACCTAAAAAATAGGACTGTCCCTAATGTTTTATAGTCCATAGTTGCTGATTCCTTAAAGAGTGAATCAAAGGTTAGCCTTCCTTGAGTTTTACTCATAAAAAGAAGAAGGACTCATCACCCTTATGCCATTATTCATGTTATCATACTAGGTGTTTCATTAGTCACATTCTGGAACAGGTTGTTCTCAGCTAGCTTCAGAATTATCTTCCATGAAAGCACATCTAATAAACTCAATAGCATGACAATGAAGACCTAATCCACCATTCCATAGTTTACTTGAAAGATAGTAACCTATTTGAGGCAATACCCGCCTGAGTCCTGTGGAGCTCAAAGCAGAAGGAGGATCTTATCCAATCCTCATCAATTAGGCTTTTCTTGCAAACTTGGAAACTTATTTACTGAGAATCAAGCCAATGTCCTTGCCAAGTTTGACCCACAAGAAAAATCCCTAACAGTACTCATGGCCATCCAATTTGAGATAGAGGCTCTTACAGATGGACACCATTTCAATCCAGAATTTTCAAAGTTGTTAAATTTTCACATATAAGCAGAAGACAAAAAAAATTATGCCCCCAGTCATCACTCTCTAAATCCTGTAAAGGACATCATCGAAGAGCTCAAAGGACACAATATGCAAAAATCTTAGTGTGAATCAGTAAGCATACAAGGAGATAAAAGCATGTAAAAAGCATAGATTGTTTTCAATTTATGTTTGATTGCGTTGTTGTAGATGCAAAATCCTTTTTGGAGAGGAGACTGACTGACTAACTCAGATAAAGCTTCAAAGGACTCTGACTAGATATGACACGTCTAAGATGTACTAGAGACCATAGGATATGAAATTGATTACCCCTAAGTTTTAAGCGTTGATAGGAGACGGATGCTTGATCCAATTGGTGTACAGACTGACTTTATTGAAAATAGGAATGCAGAAACAAACTAGGAGATTTGTACAAACTAAAGCAGGACTGAGAGCTGGGAAAGACCAAGATTGCACTGATAGATGGAGCGTTTTGAACAAGTGGTGCCCATTTTTTGGGTTTTCACCATCTTGGCAGAGATTCTATTTTTGCTACCAAGGCGCCTGTTTCCAGGTTTTCACCAAGGCACTTTTTCTTTTTCTCATTTTTTTGTATTTTTCATTTTTCCAATTTTTTTGATATTTTTGGTATTTTTTTATTTTTTTATGAATCATCAAGGCACCTATTGCTAGGTTTTCACCAAGAGGTTCCTTTTTTTAGGACTTTTTCAGATTTTAAAGCTTTTTTCAACACATTTTACCATACACTGAATGCCTTAGGCATAGAATTTCTTCAAATGGAGAATGTTGATTGGTTCTCAGAGCTATTCTCCTTTAGTCATTGAGAGTTGATAGGCACCAAAGCCGAAAGTAGCAGTGATTACAAAGGGACCCAACCAGTTGGGTTCAAACTTCCCCTTGCGCTCTCTATGTGATTGATTTTTAGGATTCTCTCTCAAGACTAGATCACCAACCTAAAATTCTCTGTGTCTGACTTTCTTGTTGTAGCCTCTAGACATTCTTTTCTGATATACTCTGAGATGATCATATGTTGCTTGTCTGCACTCATCTAGTAGTTCAAGTTTTTGCAACCTAGACACTCTATAGTCATCATCAGTGACTAGACCATGCATTCTAATTCTTAGTGATGGGATTTCAACCTCAATAGGCAGTACCACTTTAGACCCATAAACTAAAGAGAATGGTGTATCCCCAGTGGGCATTCTGATACTTGTTCTATAGGCCTAGAGAGCTAGATTGATCATGAGATGCTAGTCTCTTCCTGTCTTATTAACTGTACGGTGCAAGATTTTCAATAGATTCTTGTTAGAAGCCTCTGCTTGTCCATTCCCTTGAGGAAAGTAGATAGATTACCAATGTTGTGTAATCTTGAATTTGGCACATAGATCATCTAAGTCTCTATTCTTGAATTGTCCACCATTATCTATGACTATAGAGTGTGGAATACCATACTGACATATGATGTAGTTCAGATTGAACATAGAAATTTGCTTGCCAGTTGCTTGAGTCAAAGGGACTGCTTCTACCCATTTTGTAAAATAATCTGTAGCTGTGATTTTATGGGTATGTCCATTAGAAGAATGAGGATGCATGGCTCCTATAAGATCAAATGCCCATTGGTGAAAAGGCCATTGTGTAGTAAAGGGAATTAAATCTCTCCCTGGAGCATGAATTAAATTACCATGTACCTGACACTTTTGATAGTTCTTAGCAAACTTGATTGCATCTTTCTCTATTTTAGGCCAATAGTACCCAGCCCTAATAAGCTTTCGAGCTAGTGTTAAACCGTTCGAGTGTGACCCACATATACCTTCGTAGACTTCCTCAAGTGCATGTTGAGACTCTTGTTCTAAACATCTAAGTAGCATACCATCTAGACCTCATTTGTATAGATCGTTACCAATGATGACATATCAGGAGGCATTATGGATTAGGTATCTCTTTTCATGGCGGTTAAAGGTATTAGGGATGATTTGGTCTTTGAGATAGGAGAATAGGTTTTTATATCTGGATGAATCATGACCCATAATAGTGCAAATCATGCGAGTTTCAGGGGAATCATATGCAGGATAAGATAGTGCTTCCACCAGGAACTCATAGCATAGCTCATGTTTAGGCTGCTGCAATAAAGTAGATAGCATTGCCATTGCATCGACAGGCTTATTCTCTGTTCTAGGAATTTGCTCAAATGTGATAGATATGAAATATTTCTTTAGATCATCTACCATTATTTTGTATGGAACGAGCTTTTCATCCTTTGTTTGGTACACATCATTGACTTGATGGATTACAAGTTGTGAGTCTCCATGAATGTGTAATTCTGTTACTCTCCACTCAATTATTATTTTCATACCATTTAAAAGGGCTTCATATTCAACAATATTATTTGTGCAAGGGAACTTTAATCTAAATGCTTTGGGTATTGAGTACCCTTGAGGAGCGATAAATAATATGCCTAATCCAGATCCATTTTGTGTATAGGAGCCATCAAAGAATAATTGCCATTCTCTACAAGAAAGATTCATGATAGAAGAATCCAGGAATTCCATTTGCATTGCAGTATCATCAAACAAAGGTGCATCTGCTAATTGATCAGCAATAACTCAACCTTTAATAGCTTTTCTTTCAACATATTCAATGTCAAATTCACTTAAGAGCATGACCCATTTGGCTAATCTACCCGTGAGGGCAGCTTTGCTTAGTAGGTAATTTAGTGGATCAATCTTAGCTACTAAATGTGTGGTATGAGCCAACTTATAATGTCTCAGTTTTTGTGATGCAAAGATCACAACTAGACAAGCCTTTTCAATCATAGAATAGTTCTTTTTGTATGCCACCAATGTTCTACTGATATAGTATATATCTCTTTCCTTTTTGTTCTCATCATGTTGTGCAAGCAATGCCCCCAGTGATGTATCTGTAGTGGAGACATATAATATCAAAGGCTTCTCTTGAATAGGAGGCATCAAGATAGGAGGATTTGATAGATTTTTCTTGATATGGTTAAAGTTCTTGGCACATTCCTCGGTCCATGCAAAGGTCACACCTTTATGTAATGTCTTTGTAAAAGGTTGTGATATGTCAGCTAGCTAAGATATGAAGTGTCTAATAGATTGTACTCTCCCTTGTAATGTCCTCATTTGACTAATATTCTTCGAGGGTTGCATCTCCATTATAGCTTTAACTTTAGTTGGATCAACTTCAATGCCCTTCTTTGAAACTATGTATCCTAAGAGCATTCCAGAAGTGACACCAAAAGCACACTTCTTAGCATTTAGTCTGAGACTAAATTTTTCCATTCTGTCTAGTATCTTGCTCAAGTCATTTAGATGTTCAGCCCTAATCATAGATTTTGCTAAAGTATCATCAACATAATCCTCCATGGTTCGATGCATCATGTCATGAAAGATAGATGTCATAGCTCTTTGATATGTAGCACTAGCATTCTTAAGCCCAAATGGCATGACATTCCAACAGAAGGTACCCCATGCACTTGTAAAAGTAGTTTTCTCTTGATCCTCTAGAGAAATTTTTATTTGATTATATCTAGAAAAACCATCCATTAAAGAATACATCTCAAAACCCGCAGTCATGTCCACTATCATGTCAATGTTAGGTAGTGGAAAATCATCCTTAGGGCATGCTTTGTTCACATCTCTAAAGTCTGTGCACACTCTTATTGATTTATCTGGTTTAGAAATAGGTACAATATTTGAGATCCATTCAACATAGTCAATAACATGGATGAATCTGACTTTTAGTAGCTTCTCTAATTCAGCTTTTACCAAGAGTGCAACATGTGGATGCATCTTTCTCAATTTTTTCTTAACAGGTTTGACATTTGGAGCTATAGATAAATGGTGCATTATAAGATCAAGATCCAACCCTGGCATATCTGAATATTTCCATGCAAAGTTGATCTTTTTCTCTATTAAGAATGTTGTAAATTCTTTCTTTTCTTCTTCTGATAAGGATTGTGCTACATGGATCAATTGTGGTTCCTCTGTTGTTCCCAAGTTGATAGATTGAGTGGGCTCAATTAGAACTAGAGATATATCCTATAAATGACTCAGAAGGACATCAAATATCTCATCCTTAGGCACCTTTGAGAGGTTTTCACCTTTGGATACATCTTTTTTTTTACTATTTTAGGTTCTGAGATTGCCACAAAGTGGTTTTCACCCTCATAACTCCTTTTCTTTTCATTTTTATTCTTATTATTTTGACTAAGATACTTGATGTCCGACTCCATCATGCTGATGCTCAATTCACTGAAGGAAGTCTTCATAAGCTCAATTGCATTTAGGTAGCAAGCAAGGGCATAGTCATTCGGGAAAGTAAAGATACCTTGGCTTGGATTCGTGGAAGTTTGGTCAAGAAGGTTAGGATGTTGGATAGTCAAAGTGGGAAAAGATTGGGAGATAGTGTTTACAGATTTGGATCTATCATCATTGGTCCTAACCCGACTCTCAAGTTTGAAGGTGATATTACAACTTAAGATGTTCAATTCATGAATAGGCTCAATGTCATTGTGGGAGTCCACTTCAGCAATCAGTGGATCAGAATCATTAAGTTCATTATTTTACTCTAGACTTACGTTGGGTTTAGGTGCATATTGGTGAATAACATCAACATGTTTCTCTGTGATAAGCTCATCTTCCTCTGGAATGACTCCCCATTCACAGTCATTAGATTCTTCATTTATGCCTCTAGGAAATCTAAGAACATGAGTAAAGTCAGGATGAATACCCCAAGAAGGGTTACCCTCAAATTCTGATTTGAATTCATACTCATGGGAATCTGTCTTAGAATCACTGGAACATTCCAAGTGCTCAGCTATAGTGATAGGCCTATCTTCCCTTTTGTCTGTTTGATTACCTTCGAGATTAGTTGGTTCTTGTGTTGCAACTATCTCTTGTTCCATAGTAGGTTCTTGTGTTTCTACTACATTGATTCTCTTTATTGGATCATCTTCAGCTTCAAGGAGGTCTTTTATTTCTTTAGGCAAACTCTCATAAGGAATGAGCTCATCAGTGGTGTCAGAATCATCACTATCAGATTATTTTGCTTCATCTTTCTCAATGAGGGCTTCTTCTGGCTTGATTTGCTCTATGGCATGTGGGGAATTCTTGCTAAGTTAGAAAGGCTTCTTCTTGTACCCTAGAACTATTGTATTCTTTTTTGTTTGGCCACGATGATCAAGAGGTGACATAAGACCTTTACCTTGGAGTCCTAGAGGTCCTTTTCCTTTATATCCCATTTTTGTGATCAATTTGTCCCCTGGGCCATATGACTTAGAAGGGATCTTAGAAGCTTCAACATCACATTTTTGAACAACTTGAGATTCAGGTTCATCTTTGTATAGCCATGCAAGCACAACTTCATCTTCTTCAAACTCTTGTTTGGATACTTGTTCTGCAATAAAATTTCCTTTATATGCCTCAAGAGGTCCTTTAGACTCTATTTTGGATTGTTTCAAAGTTTGTCCATAAGACTTAGGTGAGATAGGGAGAGATGTCAAAGATAAGACCGACTCTATAGTATATTCTCCCATACCTTTTTCTTTGATTGTGACCTCTTTAGCAATGTCTTCCATTTTAGATGTTGAAGCAATGTCGGACTGTTTAGTGGAAGATTCTCTGTTATTAGGAACAAGTTTATCAGTGTTTCCTTCAATGCATTGCAAGTTGTATATAGATCAGCTGGAATCATCACCTCTACTCCTTCATAAGGAAATTTCAAACATTGATGGTATGTAGAAGGAATAACTTTCATCTCATGTATCCAAGGTCTCCCTAGAAGAATGTTGTAAGCCAAAGGTAGATCAAGAACTTGACATATAGTATCTCTAATGATAGGACCTGCTCTGATAGGTAAGACAATTGTTCCCTTGGAGGATCTTTCTTCTTCATCATATGCCTTGATAGTTATTTTCTTTCTAGGATCAATGGCCATTTTTGAAAATCCCAGTTGTGTAATCAAGCTGAAAGAACAAATGTTTAGACTAGCGCCCCCGTCTATCAACACATGTTTGACATGATGGTTTTGGATCAAGACTTCAATATGCAAGGGTTGGTTATGCGGGTGACTCAAGGATTTATCATCTTCCTCTGAAAAGGAAATATACTGCAGAGACGTAAGATGACCAACCATAGTCTAGAATCTATCTAAATCAAGGTTGTCAAGAACATTGGATCTGAGCAAAGCTTTGTCTAGAATGGCTCTATGAGCTGGAGATATCCAAAGCAACTCAAACATGGAGATTTTTGCATTTTTATGCTAGAGTTGTTGGACAATACTATATGATGTAGGCCTTGTGTCTTTAGGATTTGAAGATTTAGATGTAGCCTTCTGTTTAGAAGCATATGAAAGATTGAAAGGCACCTTAGGGACATTGGATGAATCTAGTATTTGTCCTTGTAGGTGTGTCTAAGCTTGTGATCGAGTAACTACATTAGCTAATTAATTTCCTCTATCTCTTCTTACAATTGTGATGACATTGCAACGCTCAGATAGACATGGTTCAACCATATTGATAACAACATTATTTCCAAAATAAGCATAATTGACTTTAGCACCCATATTAGGCTGAGAAGAAGAATCTTCTTTACCATGTTTAGGAAATGGTTCTGTGAATGTTGTATGATCATTATTGCTCTTATGATTGTTAATCGTGATTTCTCCATTATCAATTTTGTCTTGTATGATGTGCTTCAAGCGAACACAGTTATTAGTCTTATGACCTTTGTTGCCATGGAATTCACAGAAATCGTTCTCTCTCAACCATTTCGGTTTAGGTTTAGGATCAAATACTTTTATCTTAGGCAAGTAGATGATTTTGTTCACCAATAGATTTTTCATGGCAGATTCCAAGGATTCTCCAAGAGGAGTGAATTTGCGGTTAGGATCTGTAGCCCAAGGTTTGTAATCAGATGTCTTTTTGTTGGACTCTGTTGCTTTAGCTTTGGAAGCTTTGATGGCTTGGGTACCAATAGTGAGATTTAAAGTGGGTGCCTTAGATGGGACACATATATTATCAACAATGCCATCTGTGACAATGCCTTTATTCTTGTTCCAATTTTTATTCTTGTCCTTAGAACTAGATCTAGATTCATACATGTCCTTTTGAAGTGTGATGTCTCCTTTTTTCACAAGTACTTTCTCAATTTTGATCGCATTATCTACCATCTTATCAAAAGATGTATGATTTTGCATTTGTAAAGGGTAGTTTATTTTTGGAACAAGATTATTGATGAAGATTTCCACCTTCTCAGTTTCTGGAATGGGTCTAGCATATAGAGAGAATTTCTTCCTCCATCTCTTGAGAAATGTGAGGAATGGTTCACCTGGATATTGTTTCAGATTGCAGATGTCGATCATGGTGACCGAATGTTGAATATTGTAGGAGTATTGTTGATAAAACAATTTGATTAACTCCTCAAAAGTTTTGATAGTAGGAGGCATTGTAGAGAACCAATGAATGGTTGACCCTCCGAGAGATCAAGGGAAAAAATGCATTAAGTAAGTTGGTTCGTGCATGAACTCCATAGTTTGAGTATAGAATTCTCTGACATGATCTTGAGGGTCAGAGTTTCTATCATACTTATCATATTTAGGAATCTCCACTCTTTTAGGGAATGTCAACATGTACAAGCCTTTATCAAATGGAAAAGGGCATAGAGCTTCCATGGAGAACTCCTTAGGTTCCTTTTCTTTTTCAAGTTTGTTAAGTTTGACTTGCATGGCATGCATCTGTTTCATCATAGCCATGATAGGGGTTTATTCCTCCTATGTAATGATATCTTCAACATTAAATTTTGGAGGAAGTTTAGCTCCTTGATGATATAACTCTAGAAAGTATGCTTCTCTATCTTCCTTCAAGAAATGCCTCATCATTCTCTTGAAGTCATCATCATTTTGGTATCGAGCAATTTTAGAAGGTGTAGGTTCTTGATCCATACCATGTTGAGAGTGATGTCCTTGGGACCCGTGATGTGTCCCTCCGTGAGACATGTTAGGAGTTTTAGGACTCCCTAGATTAGATTGAGGTGGAGTTTTTTGATGACCTTCGTGAGTTGATGGAGGAGGTATATAACCAGTTTTCAATAAAAAATTGCCAAGACTGTCATCTTCATAAAGACCAGAATTGTAGAGTTGTTCGAGAGTTGGACCTATGTGAGTAGACAAAGTTGCGATGTTAAGTGCTTCTTCGGATTTCTTATGTGAGGAAGCTCTAGTTTCCACCATTAACCTTGGGTGAAGCAAGAAAGCAAGATGAAGACAACTGAAGAATGACCTGATTCAAGAAGATCGAATGACGCAACCTTGTCAAGATTAAATTGATTGAAGATTAGATCAGACATAAATGGAGGATACTGTGCCATAGTAGTGTGGGTAGACTCCCAATAGATGGCAGGCACAAGCTCACAACACTTAGCCATTTTAGCAAGAAGACTGAATTTGAAGATAATTTTGACAAGGTTTTGACACAAGATGAACAAGATTCAAATTGATAAATCAGAAGGCAAAATCAGACTTAAGAACTCACTTGAGTAAAATGAATGAATTTGTTCTAGTTTCTACTATGTTCCTGACACAGTGATTTATTCGATAGATTCTGGAAATAGGCTGTAAAAATTGAGTCTTTGATAATTTTGACCACTTTCTGACAATTTTTCCAAATTTCTCAAATGACTTTCTGCAAGATTGTACGACAATGGGTATGCTCTGAAACAATAGTTGACAAAACTCGTATGACAATTACAAAGCTCACACGACAGTTGATAACAAGATTTTGAATTTTTGCTTTTGACTAGTGGCAAAACTCATACGACACTATAGAAGCTGTCATACGACAATACAGGGGTTCTGAAATGACAATTGCCAAAACTTGTACGACTTTCTGACCTTGTGGGATGACTTTTGACTCCAAAAAGGAATTTTACTTTAGATTTTACAAATTTTTGGTTTTCAATTTCAGATTGTTCGCAAATTTTTCTATCCAAGTTTGAAGATTATTCTAGGATCGTTCATTTTCAGTAAGCAAATAGATAAACAAGCATGCAAAATAGTAAGTAAGTGATTCCAAGCACATCTGAAAACAATGAACAGGGGACAAAGCAACCCTGCGCATTAACAATCAAGTGATTGAATGTGCTAATCCCTAGGAGTGCTAATTGTGTATGTTCCAAAAAGTTTTTCAATAATGCACATATTCCTAGAAAAATGAAAATTTGGCCTCACTAAGGTTTGTAGTAATGGTTTGACTCTACAACTTTTATGATCTCAAGAGGGCGAACTCCGATCCAGGTGCACCGGGGTTTTGACATAGTCTGAGAAATTAATCAATCAGGAGCTACTAGGGAGATCTGATAGCCCAACAAGAGACCACACCTGTGAAGATTTCCTCCACAAGGACATTTATATAGCGGCTACTGCTACCACGATGAAAATGACTATTACCACTTGAGGTTCCATCCACGTGGTTGACCCAATTAAGGGAATGTCCAGTATGGTTAAACCTCTCTAAAGGTGACTCACAAAATATACCACATGGAGACTGGTTCCAAATTCAAGGATCTGAGTTTCTGATACTACCCAAAAAGGGAGTAGAGCATAGTCCTCTAGCCTTTTCACTTTTAACCAAAACAAAGCAGACAAATTAATCTGACACGATAAGACCAAGATTATCTCACAAAGATCTATGACATCAACCGCTTATGATCTATCAACCTCTCTGGAGAGAGAATGTATCAATCAAAAGTTGAAGACACATGAATCTAGTAGAACGTGAGACTTTCTCAGTAACCTCCCTACCTACAAGGGGATCCTTCGTCAAGAAGAGCTTCACATGCATGAACAAGCGAAAGAAGCCCACTCTCTCAAGATCATCCACAAATAGTGTTCATAGGGCCTATTTACTATGTGTAACAGATATGCAGAAAGCAAATCTATGTTCATTTTATAGCCCAAAATGAAGTCTGTGATAGGAAAACAAGAAAATTCACACAAGCTTGACACGTGAGAGTTTGTTTTAATCCAAATCAAAATGTTATCAGCTGGAGAAGAATACCTAAATTCCCCGCAACGCACTTAGTAGATTTTTACCTATTTTAGCAATTTAGTTGTGCTTTTTCCAATCAGGTTCAACAAATATCAGTCAAAGATAGAAGATTTCAATTGTTAGGGTTAGCTGTTAGTCCAAATCTGAAAATCAAATCTGGAGAACTGCCAAAAATTTTGAAACGATAATTGAATCCTGGAGTCAAAACTCATACAATAGCGGGTTACCTCCTAGACGACAGTCTGGAAACTTATACGACAGTGGGTGTCTTCTCATACGACAATCAAGCTTCCAAATGATAATGTGCAGCTTCTGATATGAACCTCGAAAAGATCACCTATCGTACGACAATGGGTATCTCCTAGTACGACTTTCTGACAAAAGTCGTACGAAAAATGTACTGACATAAAATAAAAGATCGCAGTTTGAACCAGAAAATGATAAGAAATTGATAGAAATTGAATGGAAACCCGCTTCAGGGCCCCACGGTGGGTGTCAGAAATGTGTGTGTGAATTTTGTACCTAGTTGTAGACATAACACTTCAGTAAAACATTAGAGGTTAGCAAAAACCAAAATCTGCAATGAAATGGAAACTAAACTAACCAAGTGATTTACTGCCTTCTAGTAGATGTGAGTATGATATTCTCATATCAGACTGAGATCAGTGACAATGCAACACTTAAATGAAGGATTTGAATGCAAAATATGAAAGACTATGAATGCAGATTAAGCTATATTTTTTTGGATTTTCTATGCAATAAGAATGAAAAACTGTATGAATTTGAACTAATATGAATGAAATTGAGAGTGAATGCAGATTTAATCTAAGAATGCTATGAATGATATGAAAGCTATGATATGAAACTATGCAAAAACTATGAAAGATTATGATCAACTATGAAAGATCTCACAAATCGCCTGTCGCAAGTGCTCAATCCTTCAATTGCCAATTCGCTAGAGTAATTGTGCAAATTCGAGTGTTGATAAAAATGAAGAGCCGAGCCTTGATTTTATAGAAATCTAGGGCTTTGAGGATGCAAGAGAAAAGCCATAAATCACTCTTGATAAACTCAGGTTGATTTTTGACTTATTGGGAAATTAGAGATAATTAACTCACAAAAATCATGCAAAAGAAGAGTTTTACTCAAAATAGAGTTTAGATCAAATTTCAACTCATCATCAGATGTTGAGTTTCAATTTAAAATTGATTGTTAATTTCTAGTTGCCTACTTTTCTAATTGTGCATGATTTAATTGTAAATTAATTTAAAAATAAAGTGATTTATTCTCAACTTAACTAATTTTTGAAATTAAAACAATTGATTTATGGGTTAATCAATTATTAAATCAAACTTTATTCAAAAACTATATTATTAAATATTGACAACTGACTTTAATTAATTAAATAGGAATTTAATCAATTAGTCATAAGATTTTTTTATTTATTGTCAAAATTAAATAATACAATTTAGGAATAAATATAATTAAATGTAATTAAATAATTAAGTGGCAGTATTAAATCTGATTAATTAAATATTTAGAATATTCAATTAATTAAGCTTTAGGATAAATTAGCTTTATTGCCAAATAATTATTAAATTAAAGATAATTAAGATAAATAGGAATATTTCTAGGAATATTCCCTGATGCAGAATTAAGAATAATCAATTAAGATTTGATGATGTTTAGATGTGCCTTAGGTTAGGACTTCGATGTTGATTTCGTTCGAATTGAAGATGTAGAAGGTTAATGAACCTGTAGCCCATTTTTGGGGTATTACAGGTAATTCTCTATACATGTATCCCTCCAATACTTTTGAATCTCATGGATTTTGATTTTTCAATTTAAAGGGGAAAGTAGATCTCCTATCTCTTCATTATTTAATCTCATGAAGTCCATTCAGAGGATACAATCCATTTCAAAAGAGTTACTCCCAATGATCGCTTACTCAATCATTCATGTAATTTTTTGTAGATGTATAAGTCCTACACCAATATTCTATTTTTCTCTTCCTTCTCTCTTATGTTGTAATCTCAATTATTTGATTCTAGTAATTGTCAATAATTCTCTATAAAATCCCTCAAATGCTTTTGAATCTCATGGATTTTGATTTTTCAATTGAAAGAGGAAAATAAATCTCTTATCTCTTCATTATTTAATCCCATGAAGTCCATTCAGAGGATACAATCCATTTCAAAAGAATTACTCCCAATGATCTTCGGTAAGATCGCAATACTTCACATAATGGCATATGGCCTAAGATATTTGTTTCTAGATTAATTGGTGTTCTTCCTTCTCTCTTTCGTTGTAATGTGAATTTTGTGGTTGTACTCATTGTTGGTCAATTTTGTTGAGCTTATTCTGGCATTCTGTAATTTTTTGTAGATCTATCACCCATATGTTAATATTCTACTTTGTTCTTCCTTCTTTCTTTTGTTGCAATCTCAATTTCATGGTTCTAATCATTACTGGTAATTCTCTATAGATGTATCACTTGTATGTTAATATTCTAGTTTGTTCTTCCTTCATTCTTTTGTTGTAATCTCAATTTTGTGGTTCTAATCATTACTGGTAATTCTCTATAGATGTATCACTTGTATGTTAATATGTGCATTCTATAGTTTATGTCTAAGTTTTTAATGTATCAGTGGTTGTAATCTCTGCAGGTCCATTTTATAATGCTTTTTTGAAGCATTTTGTAGTTGTTTCATTATTGGTTTGTACTCTATTCTTGTAGTTGCTAGTTATTTCTTGAAAGGATTATGTTTCATTACTAGTGTGTTTTTTACCGTGGTCTAACCTTCCCCAGGGTAATTGCAAATATTAATGTGGATGTTCTAGTGTCACACATAGTAATTGTTGCTTCTTTGGTTGTGACTGTCTAGTAGAAATTGTGTCAAATACTATATTGGTTACTTTTGTGGATCAATGGAATTGATGCCCAAAAACTACCAAATTAGAATCACTATTGGGCAAGGGGAAGATCCCCTTGATATTTTTTGCCTCAAGATTCTTTGGTAAATTGGTTTAAAAACATGCATTGCCTGATTGTTTAAGATGTGATCATCAAAGTCATTGGGGTATACCTTCTTTATATGTATACATGATGCATATATCCATTACAACTGGTATCTATTTTTCTGTTATAGTGCATGGACTTGTTGCAGTCCAATTGTGGCCTTAGACAAATTACAGAGGCTTATGTTGAGGAATGCTTCCTTCCACAAAATACCTTGGATGAAGCCATCAAGTCATACAACCTATATAAGGGTGAGGCCTATGTTATAGGGATTGTCCCTCAATCAATGCTAAAGGAAAATAGAGAGATGAGAATCATATTGAGAACATTTATGTAGGATATAAGAGATCACGATGAGGAGAGAATGGACATTTTCTTTGATATGCATGGGTCAAGAGTGCCACAACACACGTGTGTTGATTTGCATAGGATTTCATCTGCAATTGCATTGCTATTGTGGAATTTAAGTCATCCCCACCCCTTACATACAAAATGCACAACTGTCAAATATAGGAATGATGTTTCATACATGGGTAGTAATTAGCTTGGGCAGTGATGAATTTTGGTCTTAGGTGTTTTCCGAAATTGTTGATAGTATTTGGAACATATGATTGGTTGGAGGGTCATTTTTCTATAATATTTTGGCAATCGTTGTTTGTGTATAGCTACACATTATACAACTTATTATGTGTCTTGTGTAGCCTAATATGTGATTGCACGAACTTGTCTATGAATTTGAATGTTTAATAGGAACTATACCATTGACATTGAAATATTATTGAAATTTGTATGATGTAGTTATGTAGCTGAAAACTAGTAAATCATTCTACTTTGAATTTTACTACTTACTAGGAATTAAGCCAGTATCATTTAAAATGTATTTGGAATTTGCAATGT